>CAOLHI010001190.1:10000-420370 GCA_948474755.1 Ctenosaura bakeri
TCTTTTGTAAAAATTTCTTATTGTGACTTTAGGAGTAGAAAATGGAGTAATAACAAACCTTGAGTGACAAATGCCATGTATTGTTGACGTTATAATTATTTATTAGTCAGAGAGGACGTTGGCAATTAAGCCGGCTGGTGGTAGGGGTGGCTTTTTAACCAGATGGTGGTGTTTAATCCATCTTGTTCTTTAATTGTACTTGCTTTAGTCATATTATATTTGACTGTGACTCTTTGGGGGAATGGCAGGTATACATCCAATAATTTTTTTTTTAAGTTAAATTTAGAAGTATGATGTTGCTATGGTCTTCAGGAAGGGCTCTTGTAAAGCATATACAGGGGTTGGCACCCTATATATGTGGGTGAGCTATATTGTCTCATGGAGACAAACACACACACACCACACACCTATGGCTGTATCCTCCACCACTGCTGTTCTATGCCGCATCAAAAGTGACATACTGCCTTTAAAACAAGCTATAAGGCAACTAAACACACATTTGGTGTTGTGTGCCTTCAAGTCATTTCCGACTTACAGTGACCCTAAGGAGAAACTATCACGGGGTTTTCTAGGGCTGAGAGTGTGTGACATGCCCAAGGTCACCCAGTAGGTTTCCATGGCCAAGTGGAGAATCAAACCCTGGTCTCCACGGCCATAGCTGAGCACTCAAACCACTACAACATTCTGATTTTCACCGAACGCACTTTCTTGTACATATTTCTGGGATCGTGAGTAAAATGAAAACAAAGTACACGCTGCCCATATGCCTTGCTTTAAAGGAAGACCTTGAGGTGGGAATTTGGCAGCATGGGTATCAGAGAGGTGCCAAAAACAGACATCGGTGGGCATGGCACTGGCAGCCTTGCGTTGCCACTCTTGCTTTTATAGATGCCCTTCAGGCAGACATTCAAGAGAGGAATCTCTTTGTGGTGTGCCTGGAGAGACGAAATATTCTGTGTTGCAACACTGGTAAGAAGTGGAGGTCTTGTGCTCTACTCTTTGTCGTGTGTTCTTGTTCCCATGTGGCAGACCTTGTGCTTCCCTCTTGAACTTTCCTAAATCCCATGGTCTGGCACAAACTCCCTGTGCCCCAGAAGGCGGATGCCCCACAGAAGATAATGGATGCGTTCTCTAATGCAGCTGACAATACAGATGGACATCTAGCTTAGGTGGCTTTAAATTAATGGGGGAAAAGAGAAATAAGGGAGGTCTCTTGGCAGGTATTACCCATGATAGCTAAATAGAACGTGAACTGCATTAGCTGATATTTGGTACCAGTTGCTAGCAGGTCAAGCAGCACTGGACAAACTTCCACTGCTGCTTCACATCCACACTTTTGCAGAGGAAAGAGGAGCACACTGATTTTGCAGGCAAAACAGGGGCACATTCATTCCACTGAACCCTGACCCTCACGCTAAACAATGTTTCTTCAGTTTCTCCACCTCCCTTTGGCTTGATTCTAAGCTGCAGAAGACATTTCCACGTCCACTGAAGGTATTTATACTTTAGTTTGACATCTCCAACACCGATATGCAAGTTGGCATTGTCAAACTAGTCTTTTCCCCCCAGATAATTGCAGGTTTCATTTTGCATCGACTTGCTGTGAAGCAAATTTTGAGCCCGATCAGATCTACTACTCAATTTTTCCCCCACTTCATTCAAAATCATGTGACATCGCTAACACCAACCTAGGCCGTGCTAGCAATTTCTAATGTGCACATGCACATGTCAGTCATGCAAATCTTATGCAAATGTGCCCCCTTTTAGCAATGGTTTCCCACTTTTCGGTCTTGGAATTACGAAGCCACTATGGTTGGAGCATTACATATGGCCTCTTCCAGCAGTTAGAAAACTGACCTGAGCGGCTTTGCTTCCCGTGATTCTGTTTCTTCAAGGCCAGGAGTCCTGCTTGAAAATGGATGGCCACTTGAGCTGATATTTAAAATGTCGCTGTGCTAAAAGGGAGCCTGCTACCTATTCCTTGTTTGTTCCTGGTTCTAATTAAGTGGCTCAACTCTTCCCCAATTAAAGGCTTGTTTCACTCCCACCCTCTCGTCCCCCCTCCTAACGTGTCAATTTTTGCAAGAAATTGCAAAAAAAAGAGCTCATTAGCAGCCTTACTCTGCCTGATTTATCCCGGCAGCGGCACAGGGAAGATGTGACGTATTTCAAATGGCAAGAATCGCAGGCGCCGTTCCCAGCAGGTGAGAAACTACACATCTCACAGATGGCAAAGAATGGCAAAGGGTGAAACAGTTTAAGATTTTCCATATCTTGCCTCAGTTGTTAAAATGGAGACTGCAGTCAAGAAAGAAGATGAGGACTTGGGAGGGCAGCCATAAAGGAATAGCAATAGCAATAGCAGTTACATTTCTATACTGCTTATCAGTGCAAAGCACTCCCTAAACGGTTTGCAGTGTGGTTAGCTAATTGCGCCCACAAGCTGGGTACTCTTTTTACCGATCTACAGAAGGTTGAAAGGATGAGTCGACCTGGAGCCCAGCAGGATCGAACTCACAATATTGTGGCTGCAGTACTGGCATTTAACCACTGCGCCACCAGGAACTAGACAAGATCCTGACGTCTAAAGGTATATAGTTAAATACCAAAGTTGGGATGGTCCATGCCATCATATTTCCATGTTCTATGTATGATTGTGAAAGCTGGACCGTGAAGAAAGCTGATAGGAAGAAAATCAGCTCCTTTGCAATGTGGTGCTGGAGAAGAGCTCTGCGGATACCCTGGACTGCTAAAAAGACAAAGGAATGGGTCCTTGAGCAACTCAAGCCTGAACTCTCCCCAGAAGCCAAGATGACTAAACTGAGGCTGTTGTACTTTGGCCATGCCATGAGAAGACATGGCTTGCTAGAAAAGACAATAGTGCTTGGGAAGGTGGAAGGCGATAGGAGAAGAGGAAGGCTGCATTACAGATGGATAGACTCGATCAAAGAGGACACGTCACTGAATCTGCAAGACCTGAGCAGAGTGGTTGTGGATAGGGTGACGGGGAGGTTTCTCACCCATAGGGTCGCCCTAAGTCGAAGCTGGCTTGACGGCAGTTAACAACAAACTTTTTAAGAACTAAGTGATAAGAAAGCAAAGAAATATTGGGAGACTATACATATAGAAATAACAAAAATTATAAGGAAGAATTTTCCAATGAAACCTGAGTTGTATTTGTTAGATATGTTTAATATAATTGAGAATTATGTTGAGAAACGGTACAAGAAATTAATATTCAATCTGATAACCAAAAGTGACTTCTTTATGCAAAAGCATGGAAAAAGGAAGAACCTCCCACCATAGACTCGTGGCTTATAGATATTTATGAAGTATTAGAAATGGATAAAATGACAATGTTGGTGAATGATAAATCACTAGACAATTTTAAGAATCAATGGGAAGACCTAATCACATATTTTGGTGAGAAATGGCAGGGAACCTTTTGTTATAACTTTTAGAGACTAACTTAGGTAACATGTTACATATTTATATTCAATTTTGACCTCCCTTATTTTCCTTTATTTTGGCTATTTCATGTAAGGAGAATATTTAGTCTGTAATTTGTAGATGATACTCTATGTTGATGTTAATCTTTGTAAATAAGTAGTATATGTAAATAAACTCATTTGGATTTTTTTTGGGGGGAAAGAATCAGATTTCTGCCCTGTGAGGCTATTAGTGAAAATGAGCACAAACATTTTGGTTTTCCATCATGAAGAAGAAACCACATGTGGCAGATGTTCTGATTTTTTTTTCCTTTCTGAACTGCACATAAATAAATGCACATAATTCAAAATGCATATCTTTATGCGTTAGAGTTGCTTGGAAATCTCTGATCCATAGGGTCACCATAAGTCAGAGTCGACTTGACAACAACAAAGTTGAGGAGCAGGCCTGGAGGAGCGCAGCCTAGCTGTGGGTCAAGCAGTGTGTCACCTGCCACAACTGTCCGGCCATGATGCCTTTGCCCGCAATCCATTCCCTGGATTTCCCAGGAGGCCTTCCCTCCTGCTTGTTCAAACATCTGTGTATCTTGTTTGAAAATAAGTCTGCCAGTGGCTGCTTCTTCCTGACAGCCTTTAAAAAAAATTACTGTATTTATACACCGCTTTTCTGCCAAAGCAATCTCAGGCAATTTGCAATTTCAGCTAATGGCTCCAGGCCCGTTACAGAAGAAGCCTTAGAGAGAGGATTACAGGGAGAAAAGGGGGAAACGAGCAAGTTCAAAGGAACCGACTCTTTCATGACGTGACAGACATAATGAAGTCGCATTATGGAACTACGAAATCAGGAGACAGGTTGGGGGAGGACAAGAGAGCCCGTTTCGGTCCAGCCGATGGAGAGGGCTTTGCTCACCTTCAGAGGGAGCTGGGGAAAATGGCTGCGGATGGAGCAAAAGAGGAGAAGAAGGGCCGGTTCCACCGTTAGGTAAAGTGAAGCAGATGCCCTTGGTGGCAGATTCAGGGAAGTAGCAGCAAGGTGTTGGCGGTGTGATAAAGGACACTGTCCCATTGCCAGTGTTTTAACATTCCACTACCAGTTGAGCTGGTGCCTGCACGTGGAAAGAGAGAGGGCACTATCTCATTCTCCACTGAAAGCAGCAAAATGCTAGAGTAGAGGGCATGCTGGTCAAATTTGCAGATGACACCAAATTGGGAGGGGTTGCTAATATGCCAGAGGACAGGATCAAAAGTTCAAAATGACCTTGTCAGATGGGAGAGCTGGGCCAAAGCTAACAGAATGAATTTCAACAGAGAGAAATGTAAGGTCCTTCACTTAGGCAGAAAAAATGGAATGCACAAATATGAGATGGGGGAAACATGGTTGGATAAACAGTACATGTGAAAGGGATCTAGGAGTCTTGATGGATCACAAGTTGAACATGAGTCAGCAGTGTGATGCAGCAGCCAAGAAAGCCAACGTAATTCTTGGTTGCATCAATAGGAATGTGGTGTCTAGATCAAGGGAGGTAATAATACTCTATTCTGCTTTGGTTAGACCTCATTTGGAATACTATGTCCAGTTCGTGGCACCTCATTTCAAGAAGGATATCAACAAGCTGGAATGTGTCCAGAGGAGGGCAATCAAAATGGTGAAGGGTATGGAAGCAATGAAGCCCTATGAGGAGTGGCTCAGGGAGCTGGGGATGTTTAGTCTCCAGAACAGAAGGTTACGAAGAGACATGATAGCCATGTTTAAATATTTGAAGGGATGTCATGGTGAGGAGAGAGTAGGCTTATTTTCCGCTGCTCCAGAGACTAGGACAAGGAGCAATGGATTCAAACTGCAAGAAAAGAGATTCCATTTAAACCTCAAGAAGAAATTCCTGGCTTTCAGAGCTATCCAGCAGTGGAATATGCTGCCTCGAAGTGTGGTGGAGTCTCCTTCTTTGGAGGTTTTTAAGCCGAGGCTGGATGGCCATCTGTCGGAAGTGCTCTGATGTAGGTTCCTGCATAGCAGGGGGTTGGACTGGATGGCCCCTGGAACTCCTTCCAACTCTATGATTCTGTGATTCAGGCTCACTATGGAAGGAAGCAGAACATCAGTTCTTTCTGTCGCTTGGCTGTGGCCACCATGGACTTTGGACTCTTCTAATATTCCTCTAGACTTTGGATTCTTCTAGACACAGGCCATCTTGTGCCCTCCAGATGTTTTGGACTGCAGCTACAACACTCCCTGGGTGGGTGCTAGTGGTCCGCCACACTAAAAGTTGCCTCTCCCATTTTGATGTGCTGAGAATCCTTCCTGTTTTGCGTGTTTTGCTCAGCTGCAATAGCTTCTCAACTGCAGGGAGGGCGCTAAACAACAAAATAAAAAGCAACCCTCTCTGCTCTCTCTTTCTTCATCATCATTAGCTGGAGATGAGGCCAGTAACTCGCTCGCTTGCCGGGCTCTTGGGAAGTTCCGCTGGGAGGCTTCTGTCTATGCAGTAGCTCTCTGCAGCCTTTGGGGAACGCTAGAAAAATAACAACCCTTTCAGCAATCATACAATATTATTGCTAAGAGGTTTGGGACTCAGAGCAAACAGTAGTTTTAAAAAAAATATGTTAAACTACCCAGCAATCTGACAGAAAACATGCAAAGTGGGATGCTGACAATCACAGTTTTCACCAAACACGCCGAGGTGAGCCTAGCATTTTCCAAACACAACACATTTCACACCGCCCGGCTTTCTGTGCGAAGTGGCCGGCCCTTAGGGGACTTGTGATTGCCAACATGTGGGAAGCCGAAGCCATTACGCTGCCTGAGGTGGAGCAACCAATGGTCCCGCTTGCCCAAGTCAAGGGACATATACCCCAAACCAGCCAGGTTATCTCAGCACACACGGCAGATGAACCAGCAAACACCCCTCCCATCCCTGGCAGTCAAAATACAATAATGGCAAAATACTTAGCAGTTTGCCTCTGTTTTCTGACACCTAAAATCCACTGCCTGAAGCAATTGCCTCGTTTCTCCAAATCTTAGGACCATTATTTTGGAACCTAAGGCAGCAGAAAATTCCACCAGCATCACCCTTCATGCCTAACAGTTAAAAATACAGAATAATAACCACTTAAATAACCAACAAGTTGCTGATTGTTTCTTCCCAACGTGACTTCCCAACGTCCTGCCTTCAGCAGCTGCCTCAGTCTACCTAATGATAGGGCCAGGCCCAGCAGGAATAAACAAGCAACCTACTGGAAATCCCAGAATATGCAAGAAATAAGTTGTAAATAATTGGTTAACTAAAATGTATTTACTCTTTCCCATATCCAAGACATAACTAAGCCCATTTCCGCACAACGCTGTTATAGAGCTATTATTCTACTTTCAACATCCTATGGAATCCTGGGGTTTGCAGTTGAAAGAAGGCACTGAAAATTCTCAGCCAGAGAGCTCTTGGGCCCTGGGAAAACTACAAACCCCAGAATTCCACAGGGTGTTGAAAGTGGAATAATAGCACTGTAACAGTGCTAATGGCCTAAGTTACATCACAGTTGAGACCTAACGAGGTATAAGTGTCTTCTTTGTGTCGTGTGACTCTAATTAGGGTTTTTTTATCCTAGTTATAGGATGTGGCCTCAGTACATGACGGAGGAGGAAGATCACATGGTTCTAGCACTGGCTTTTGCTGTCAGCTTGCATTCTGTTGTGGGTTTTGAGGTGTCGCTGATGAAGTGGAGAGAAGGAGCATGCATTTTGAACCAGAGGCCAGTGACTTGTCTTGGACCTCTGAAAGTAACCGTGTTACTTCTAGCACACAGTAAAACACACACAAAAAAAAGTTTTAATGGGCAACTGTGAGGACAACTAACCACTTTTAGGGTTTGGGACCATGACAGTAACAAATCCCCTTTTAAAAGTAATTTTCTAAGTACTGGGAAATGCATAGCTTCCATCTCCAAAGTTGCTACCTCCCCTGGGTGGAAAAAACACATGCACCCAACAACCTGGGATGATGTGTGTGAGAGGCAAAGGGCTTAGCTCTCATGCGCCATGCCCCTCGTTCTGCTCTGTGTAAAAGAGAAAGCCTTCTATCTGGCTACGTTCTGTTACGGCACTGGATTTGAAGCGATTGCCAATTGCTATTAGCAACAATTGGAGAGGGGGGCATTGGCTTAATGCGGTACATTTCTATGATCATGCCTTTTAATACACTTCAGGTTGCCTCGAGCCACACAAAGGCAAGGTTTTTTAAAAAGTTGTGTTTGTTTGTTTGTTTGTTTGTTCAAAGCAGAACCACACAATAGATTAAGTATGGTGGAAAATGAGGGGCCATTCTGGAAGAGAGAAAAGCTAAAAGAAGAAAATTGTGTAGGGGTGGCTGGCTGGATGCCTCCGTGCCCCACGTTTTAACTTCTTTTGATTTGTTTTATTCTGCATTTCTGGCATAAGCTGTGTGAAACACTCTAAAACACTTCCGTGAAACAAATAGCAACGCAATCTGCTCCAAAGGCACATTTTGTTTAACGCAAGGGCCATAGCAGAGATCACTTGTTTAAGCAAGGATTGATTAATTAATCTGGAATCTGAAACAAAAGAAAACACACCCAAAGGGCCAACTTTAGACTTCCGGCTGCCTGAGGCAGTTCTCTAGGAAGCATGCTTTTCTCCCCACTCCCTCCCTGCCCCAACATGTGCCTGCTCGCGCATGCTGTGCGCTGTCCGTCGGTGTTTTGTGGAGTGTGCTGCAAAAGCACAAAGGGGAGCAGAAAACCAGAGCCAGCTCACCTGGTTTGGCTTCCTGTTCAATTTGCAAAGGCAAAGGGAGAGCCAAACAAACCACAGCATGGAGACATTGGAGCAGGAATTGCCAACAAGTCACTTGGCTGAGGGAAAAGGGTCTTATCCTATCATGCAAAAGCCCCTTAATCAACAAGCCCATCACTTAAAAGTTGTTCTTTGCCAAGGCTCTGGAGGTTGGCTTCCAGGGTAGAAGAGTGGCGATGATTCGTCTTTTAACCACAAATTACTGACAAAGATGGGGGCTTCTGCAAGGAATCGTAACTTCTGGTGAACTGTTTGCTGGGCTGTGTTAAACAAAAGCTGAGCTTTATCAAGAGAGTGAACAGTACAAACCACTCCGCACTCTAAGCATACATGCAAATACCGTCAGCCCTCCACGTTTGCTAGGGTTAGGGGCACAGGGCCCTTGCAGAAGTGGAAAAATTGCAAATATCAAACTGTGTGTGTGTCTGTGGGAAGTGAGCTGAGGCTTGGTCGGGAGAATGGCATCAAGGGTCCATACCAGGTCAGGGAAAGGAGAGAGAAGGACGGTGGGTTGACATGGTAGTCCTGTATTTCCCCTCTCTTGCCTATCTCCTTCCTTGGGTGTGTGAAGGGCATCGGGAGAGGATTTGTGGAGCTGAGAAAGGGGGTTGGAAGCCATCCCAGGCTGTGGCTGGTGGAGGAGAAGGAGGACCAGAGGAAGGTTTTTAAAGGTCTGCGTGGCCCGGTTGGAGATGCTGAGAGGGAAGGTTCCCCCAGAAAAGAAGCACCTGAATTGTGGGGGACAAGGGTTGGAGAAACTTGCAAATAACCAAATCCCAAAAAAGTCAAATCTGCAAAGGTTGAGAACTGACTGTACAAGCTTCTTGAGATCAGAACCTGGAAGAATTATTATTTCACCTTTGACATTTAATACTCTGGCTGGGGGATTCTGGGAGTCGTAGTCCAAAAAGAAAGAAAAAACGCCCGGTTTATGCTCCTGGAATCTCATTGTCTTGTTTTCTAAGTGATTGCTTTTAGTTATTGCGGGTCTAAATATACAGTGTTTTTTTAAACATATGGGTGGGGAAGATAGAATGAAGATACAAAAGAAGGGACTGACAGCTGTTTGCTGCGCCTAAATTTGCACTTCCCGCGACAGGCGAGACCCGTTCGTAGGAAGAAGACAGCAATTTGGGTGTCAGGGGCAAAGCTGATAACTGGCAGCAGCGTTGTCGTGATACCTATCCGTGTTTTTCTGCTCCCGCTCATAGGATGTACAATGTGGAAAACCAATCCCCCCCACCTTTTTTTTTTTAACTTACTGACTTATTTACACACACACACAGGCTTCTTCTCTTCTACTTTGGTTTATGTAAGCCTGGAGAAAGGCCAAGCCTTGAATCATTGTAATGTGAGGCCTGTAGATTCACTTTCCCTAGCAAATCACTTCTAGGGAATCCCTGCCACTGGAGATCCTCAAGGGATGCTCCCGTTACACCCGCATTGTCCCCGCAAAGGTTAGATGGCTTGGCTGGGGCCAGGTTGGTTTGTCACTTAAGAGTGGCAAAAATGCAGCATTAAGGCCAGACTTATGTACCAGCTAAGTAGCAGTTGGAGCAGCAGCCGCTAAGTAAAGGACAGCTGAGGGCTCAGATTGTGGGTGGCTCCTAAATAAAAATAAATTTTGGGGGAAGAGGCAATCCTGCAGGGAGAGAGCCAGTGTGGTGTAGTAGTTTGAAAACTGGGCTACAGTCCTGGAAACCAGGGTTCAAATCCTTGCTCAGCCATGGAAACCTACTAGGTGACCTTGGACATGTCACACACTCTCAGCCCCAGGAAAATCTCATGATAGGTTCGCCAGAGGGTTGCTGTAAGTTGAAGGCACACAACAACAAATCTTGGGGGAATGGTTTAAAATGTGACATAACTTAGGGCTCAACATGTCTTGGGTCCTTTCCGCACTACACTGTTACTATTATTCCGCTTTCATCATCCTGTGGAATCCTGGGGCTTGCAGTTTAGGGAAGGGCACTGAGAATTCTCAGCCAGAGAGCTCTTGGGTCTCCGGAAACTACAAACCCCAGGACTGCACAGGAGGTTGAAAGTGAAGGAATAGCACCGTAACAATGTAGTGTGGAAATGGCCTTAGTTTGTTCCAGATTGCACTACTGAAAGCAGTGGTTCCATTTGTCACAACTCACCACCATGCTACATGGAAAATGAATAAACTGGACTGCAACCAAACCATGAAGCTTCACATCTTCAGTATTCCCAGAAGGTCCTGGGTCCAATCCCCAGCTTCTCTCTGCAGGGCTGGGAAAGACAGTGCTTTGCCTGAGAGCCTGGCGGGCTGCTTCTCAAACAGAGTAGTGGATACTGGGCTCAGTGGCCAAACAGCCTAGCCAGTTATGCATGTCCCAAGTACGGCTCAATGAGTCTGTCTTTTCCCCTTGCTATAGTGATACAAATGATTTGCCCAACCTTAAAGCAGGCAATGAAGACACTGAGATAGTTCCAAATTTTCCATATGTTGCCTCATCTATTAAGTAGAATGGAGACTGTAGTCAAGAAATCAAAAGAAAACCAGGACTTGGAAGGGCATTTATGAAGGAACCAGACAAGACCCTGAAGTTTAAAGATTCATATCACTGAATACCAAAGTTAGGATTGTCCATGTCATTGTATGTCCAGTCTCTCTGTATGGTTGTGAAAGCTGGATAGTGAAGAAAGCAGACAGGAAGAAAATCAACTCATCTGAAATGTGGTGCTGGAGATGGGTTCTAAGGATACCCTGGGCTGTTAAAAAGACAAATGAATGGATCCGAGAGCAAATCAAGCCTGAACTCTCCCTGGAAGCCAAGATGATTAAACTGAGGCTGTCGTACTTTGGTCATATCATGAGAAGACATGATTCACTAGAAAAGACACCAATGCTTGGCAAGGTAAAAAGCAGCAGGAGAAAAGGAAAACTGGATTACAGCTGGATAGCCTTAGTCAAGGAAGACACGTCTTTGAATCTGCAAGACCTGAGCAAGGCAGTTGATGATAGGCTGACATCCATAGGGTCTCCATAAATTGAAGTCAACTTGAGAAAGTTAGGAACAAATGGTAAATTGAAGGTGTGTGTATGTGCACACACACACACAGAGTAGCCCAGTGGTTAAGCACATACAGAAGATCCCAAGTTTGCACCATGAACCTGGCTCCAGGAGAGGAATGGAGAGACTCCTGTGCAACAGAAGAGATGTTGGTCACACTTTGTGGGTTCCAAAATACCAGCGACATTGCATTGTTGAACGGGATCCAGAATGTGGCTGGCCGCTGTTCCCACTCTGTTTGCTTTCTACTGATTTAGGATCCAAAAGGTTGTGTTTTTCCCCTCTTTTGTTCTTTGGGTCAAAGACAGAGTTGTGGAAAATGTAGTTGTTCCACAACATGTAGTGCTATCAACAGTTTAAACAATTTATTCTCTGCTGCTTTGTATATGAAATGACAGGCAGGCATTGTGCCCAATGCATTTATAGGCACGTGTGCTAGAGACAAGATGCCGCCATTCCACATTTAAGAGATATACCTTCTGGCAATCCTGGGAGGGAGCTGAACCCTGAAGGAGAACAGTGCCAGCAACTGAGGGCTAACATATTTTTAAGAAGGTATTCTCTCCCATCCTGCACAGCAAGGGCAAAAATAGGAATAAATTAGGGGATTACCTCCACCCCACTCTAACATCTGCACAAATAAAAGCTCTGCTTTGGAAAAAGGGATCTCAATGGGTACATTGCTTAGGTATATTAGATCCTACCCCATAGCAGGAGGCGTGCATAAGAAGGAGAAGCAGCCTTTCAGGGAACTGGAACAGACAAAGGAAGGGTCAAAGGACAAAAAAGGAGGAGGGGAAGGGGGGCAAGAGGCTCACAGGGGGTCACAGTGGTTGTGGGGCCGACAAGAAGGTCAACAGCAAACCAAAGAAAAGAGCCCAGATGCTAAAGAGCAGCGCCTGGCCTCTAGCCCGTGATCAGTCCTTGTATGTTCTTCCTAACAGATCTTCCAGAGCTGAGTAAGGCTGAACCAGACAACAGTTACCTAAAGATGGGGAAGAGACTGGAACCAGTGTCTGAAAGCCACTGTTGTGCACTACTGTTTCTACACACCAGTCTTAGGGTGTTGTTGTTTTTCAGGGCTCCAGATATCTGCAAAACCTTAGAAATGACACACAGGGGTAAAAAAGAAAGAAGCACACAAGACACCACAATGCTCTGTCCTTCCATCTTCAACTTCCCTGGGGAGAAAAGGAGAGTATTTCCTGCCTCCTCTAGCCATTGATGCTCTACCCAAGGGTTGCAGGGAGCAGCTCAAGAGAGAAATTCCTGCACCCAAATGTCTCCGCTTGCAAACGCAAACGAGTCCTTGTTGAATTGTTGCAGGCCCAACACAGAGCTCTCAAGGGGTTTGCATTGCTGCCTGCTGCAATGCGACCACAAAGCCCACATTGGGGAGCGTGCGCCATGGGACTGCTCCTTCCCACATTCTCTCCCGCATGAACAAATACTGTGCCGAGAGGCTGGAAAGTAGTTTAAAAGTCTCATGCATGAAAACACATCTAACAGCTCACAAAGAGTGTGAGCCAGTGTGGCTTGTTTCTGGGGGCGAGTGAGTGTGTGTGCATGCGAGTCTAGCACCATCCAGCTGCCAGATTCTGGGAGCCTGCCTACCCAGATGTGTGTGTGAGGAGGGAAGGCTTCAGTTCCTGGGACATAAATTTTGTTATTGCCTATAAAGCCCTACAGGCTTTGGGTCCAAGTTACCTACGGGATCGCCTCCTCCCGTACAATCCACCCCATACACTCAGGTCCTCGGCGGCCATTTCCTTAAACCAGCCAGGACTAGACTGGCAACGGTCACCCAGATGACCTTCTCTGGGCACCCGTAGACTGTGGTTTTAATCTTTTTATTCAAAAATATATAATCATAAAAGTAGTAAACAGAGTAGCATATATTGAGGATTACAACAAATTCTTCTTCGTAAATATAACTTCAAAACCAACCAACCCCCCCAAAAAAGAGAAAAAGAGAAAAAATAGTAAATAAGAAAAAGAAACAATCTTCCTTTATTTTCCTTTCCTGTTTATAGTCGGTGATTACCTATATAATATTTACCTACAATAAATTATCCAAAAGAGTATAAATCATTAGAACTCTACCTCTAATGTTATTCTTAAAGCTAAACTTGTAAAATAAATCTTATCACTCAAAGCTTTTAAATTCTTTCTTTGTGATCCTCTGCTTCTTAGATTGTGGAATGGCCTGCAGGAAGAGATTCGGCAGCAAAATACACTGTCCAAATTTTAAAAAGTACTAAAGACCTGTATCTTCTGCCCAGTCAACTTTTAATCATAAATTTTAAGCTAATATATTTTAAGTGGTTTGATGTTTTTAGTGTATTTTAATCTACAATGTGTTTTTAATTGGATTTTAATTTATGTTGTACCCTGTCTCAACCTTAGGGAGAGGTGGGTAAGAAATAAAAATGTGTTATCAGCAGTAGTATTAGTAGCAATAGTAGTAATAATAATAATCTAATATATAAAAGTCGAAGTTTGTCTGTGTCAGGCAAGAAGACCTCATATGATTGGCTGCCTGAGAAGATTCTACGGAATCCTGGGCTTTGCAGTTTAGGGAGGGGCCTTTAGAATTCTCAGCCAGAGAGCTCTTGGGCCTCAGACAACTGTGTATGTCTTGAATAGGCTGGATGCCATGGAAACGAGGCTTAGCAGCAAGGAGGAGGGCAGTGTATTCCCTCAGGAACCCAACTTCTCTATGTTAATAACTCTGAATACCGATTGGATTGGGGAATATGGGGGAAAGTTACAGGTACTGGACAAGACAGTCTGGAGACTATAAGAGACACGGGATCTCAAATCTTTCTAATGAGTGTTACGAGTATGAGAAAATAAAATCCTGGGCAACACCTGGTAGACACGCTAGTACTGAATAAAGAGGGAAACTTTTGCCTTCGGAACCAACGTGGGCAAAATCTGAGGAGAGAAGAGATAAATGAAAGGCAAAGTTCACGTGAACCCCTTGGTCTCCTAGTCCCCGTGCTAATCAAGCCGCCTGCTGACCGGCCGCCTTCCTTGGTGCTCTGCCCTTGCCACTCAGCCTGGCATCCAACCCACACAACACCTGACCTAACTGGGTGACCTCGTGCCAGCGGGGACCCGCTAATGTTAATTATGTGCTCTGTAAATCTCACTCCAGCTCCGGCAGTGGTTGGGAGGTGGCTGAGTGGGCGGGGGAAGTATATAAATTAAATGCTTGAGCTCCTGTAGAGGCGCTGCCTGTCTTTAAAAAAAGGGAGACGCAGCAAAGGGAAAGGGCAAAGGGGCAGGAGCATAAACTCTAGCCATGTAGAACGACTGCGGCAGCGTGGGGAGGGAGGAGGGAAGGTAGCAGAGAGAGGTGCCTTTTGGAAGAAGCAGAAGTTTGGAGAGCAGTTAGTTGGAACAACTTCTTGACTTCTTTAGATTCATAAATAAATAGGGCTGCCGTCTGACCAAAAAAAACAGCCCATTGATTAATTGTATATAGTTGATTCATGGGGGAATTGCACAAGTTTGCATGTGAAAAAACAGTCTCTTCAAGGCCAAAAGAGCATGCTGCCTTTGCTTGCATGGACCAGGGGCAGGCCAAGTGTATCCCATGGAGCTCCCAGGGCCACAGGGGAAGTTTTGCAACATTGCAACAAAAAGTTTTGTTTCAAAATGCTCCAAAATGTCCTCTAGGGGCCTAAGAAGGGGGACATGCATCCATCCATCCACCTACCTACCTAACTATCCATTTTACGAGAGGTGTGGTGGGTTGTGGCCCCTCGTCTTTCATGGTTGCCCGCCCTTGGCGTAGACCATCTCAGACAAGACTCGTGGGTAGGATAGGGTGGGTGGAAGCAAATTGCCTCTTCTTCTTTCTCAAGCATTTAAACAAATGCAAAATTTAAAACTCGGCTGCCCAATTAATCAAAGGCTCCTTTTAATCAAATGAAAAGTGATCTCCAAAAAGTTACCTTTCTTTAGAGTGAATGGCAGGGAGGTTCTGGGAACCGTATTCCAAGAATGGAATTTTCCCAGGCCATGGGGGGCGGAGAGAAATGGGATGAGAGTTATGGCAGGGCACAGCCAAGGCTGCGTTGGCTGCATCCCGGCATCCCATAAACTCCAAATGCCACTCAAGCCTCCTGTGTCCACTTCTCCCTCAGGCCTCTCCTCCAGTCCTCTGTTGTTGAGACAAAAGTTTTCATCTCTCCCTCCGTTCTTTTTTTATCTGATGGAGAGAAGGATTTAGCAGTGTAATCCTCTTATCCCTGTGCCTCTCTCTTCCCTAGCAGCTCATCCCTGATATGCTTAATTACTGGTGGGGAGTGACCAGGCCAGCGGCTTGCCGAGGTGGTGCCGGAAATATTGGCCAGAACAAAGCAACACTCGACACAAGCAAAGGGAATCCGCCCCCCTTACCTCCCAACCCTGACCGTTCCACAGCAGGGAGTTTCTGCTTCCCCCTCTGCACCCTCAGCTGAGAAAATGACAACTCTGGAAGGGCAGGAGAAGAGCCCCATAACAGCTCTACAGAGAAAATGGGGCAAGAGGGATTTTTTTCATCTTTTCCCATAACATTGGAATGGAGGATGACCCAAAGGGAGCAACTAGTAATGATACTGGGGTCTTATTTGCACCTGCTATGTTTTTACTTGCTAGACTTTGCTGCCACAACCTTGCAGGAGAACATCTAGTCTTCCAGAGGTTGTCCTGCACTGCAATGTCCATTAGCCCTTAGTCAGCAAAGCCAGAGTTACAGGAAGGTGGGAACTGCAATCTAAACAACCTCAGGAGGGGCATGTTCCCCTGCACATGTTCCCCAGCATAAAGTAGTTTGAGGCACTGAGTTACAAATCTGAGTTACTGGGGATGGGGATTAGAATAAAAGTGTAAGAAATGCTTTGCATAAATACTCCAAATCCCAGCTGATCATGGAAGCTAAGCAGGGTCAGCCCCAGATAGTACTTGAATGGGAGACCACCAATGGATACCAGGCAGTGTAGGGTATATTTCAGAGGAAGGAAGCGGCAAAACCATCTCTGAGTATTCCTGGCCTAAGAAAACCCTAATAAATTCAAGGAGTTGCCATAAGTTGACAAGAGACTTGGAGGCACAGATACACAAAACAAATGTTACATTCCTAATATAAACGTTTCCCTTCCTAGTTCCATTATACTGTTACTTTCCAAGGGAATTTTAAAGCACATGTTGAGACCGTTTGAGCAGAGTTTCTACAGATGCATGTGATTCTCTAACCAATCTTTAGGTGTTTTTCCCAAATAGGAATAAGTAATACAAACAAGCAACATGTGTTTTGAGATTTCTTGGCAATGATAATGAACTACCTGTGCAAGTTCAAAAAGTGGCGTAACAAATTACTGTTAAAAGCAACATCCCAGGCTTTGGGAAAAGGGTCTCGGATTGAGCGTCTGATCTAAAAGTGCGCCTCTGATATTTACTGCAAATCCCTTCCTGTTTTCTGTTTGAGGTCTGGGGTTAACCCCTGCCACACTTTTAATGGCTCAAGTTGGCCTTAAGTCATATAGCCCTCTGCCCTGGAAGTTCCTAATCTCAGGCCATTTCTGCACTAGACTGTTATAGTGCTATTATTCCACTTTCAACATCACATGGAATCCAGGGGGTTGCAGTTTAGGGAGGGGCCTTTGGTACAGGCTGAATTCCACTCAATCAAAGAAAGATTAGCAAAGAAGAGTGTCTCTAAACAGAGATCAGATACACTTTGCATTAGCTCAGGGGTACTCTTTTCATACCCATATGCACACCACTAATCCCTACTACACTATGACACACTTCCAACCATCCAGTGGAGCCAGGAGGTCATGTAGGGACAACACAGTAGAAAGTTTTGATCAGCAGGGATAATATGTGATTTGAAAGTTCCACCTTTCCTTCTTCCCTTGGCTCCTTTCAAGCGAAAGAGGAGAGATGGGATGGATCATCCCAGCAGGCATTTATTACCGTGAGCTATTCCTTTTTTGTAATGTGAAGTATTTTGGGGTGGCTTAGTCCTGAGGAGGCAGTTAAGACCCAATAGCTTTACGGAAAGACCTAAAAAGACAGATATAATACACATACAGAAAAAGATGGATTTGACACAGGCGCCTGTATTTCTGAACTCTCCTTGGAAACACAGCTATGGGAACTGGCTTTATGGGTGGCCGTGATTTATAGCTTACTACTACGGCACTTTATTCAAGATACGGTGATAACCACGTGAACCAGTAACTGAACTGTAGCAAAATGGTTATGGAGTGGCACAGGGAGAAGAGCCTTGGCTGGAAGCAGTGTAGTGCTATACCCTTTTAGACATAAAGAAGGAAAAGGACCGGAGTCACATACAGCCAGGAGGAGTCCAAGATGTGCTTGGAAATTTTTGGCCATTGGTACTGGGCAGCTCACTGACGGCCTCTTCTTCTGCAGGAACCCATCTTTCTCTGTCCCTCAGACCACCTGTGGAGATTCTGCTCCTTTTCTCAGAGGTCTGGAGGGAGAACACAAGTCGCAGTCTCTTCTCCGTGACTGTATCAAAGCGGAGGAACTTACTCCCCATGTATGACTCACACAGTTATTTCTCTATAAATTCTCAGACGCTGAGCACAACCAATTTTATTCCAGAGCATGCTTGAGTCCACAGAGCATGTCTCCGCTTCCCTTTAACTGCTGTTATCTTTTTGTTTTTCTCCTTGTTTCTGTACACATAGGAAATAGAGGAAAGTGCTTTCTTCCAACTTCAACAATCTTGATGGTAGTCCCGACTAGAGCAGTTGTTGTTATGTGCCTCCAAGTTGATTCCAACTTAGAGCAACCCTAAGGTGAACCTATCACAGGGCTTTTTGAGGCTGAGAGTGTGTGATGCGCCCAAGGTCACCCAGTGGGTTTCCATGGTGGGTTGGGGAATTGAAACCCGGGCCCTTTCCGCACGCGGTTATTAAGGCGGGCCAATGCGTCTTGCCACGGAAGTCTTCTGCATGTTGGAGCGGACTAAGGCCATTTCTGCACTAGCCTGTTATAGCGTGATGATTCCACTTTCAACATCCTCTGGAATCCTGGGGTTTGCAGTTTCGGGAGGGGCCGGCCAGCCCCTCCCAAAACTGCAAACCCCAGGATTCCATAGGATGTTGAAAGTGGAATCATAGCGCTCTAACAGCCCAGTGCGGATATGGCCTAAGTAACATCATTGTTAGTTCCATTTCAAAGGCTAGAAGCAAAGCCATGGTTAGGACAGGCAGGAGGTTGCTGACTACCAGTCCACAGTAAAGGTTTCCGTGGGTTTCCGTGGTTGAGTGGGGAATCGAACCCTGGTCTTTGGAGTTGTAGTCCAATGCTCGAACCATGCTGGCTCTCATGACTAACTAACATCAGTATTTGGTTTTGAAGGCTAGAAGTGGAACCATGGTTACCATAGGTGGGAGGTTGTTGACTACCAGTCCATAGTAAATGGCCAGGGCAGCACTGTTGTGGCCATTGCAGCCAAGGAAAGACAGAGGACACTGGATGATGATAATAAAAGTGCATCGGAATCCAGAACAAGGATTTAAGAGGCCCTCTTGCAGCCTTCTCAGGTTCAGTGTGTTGCAGGAAAGACAGACACGCACGCATACATGCACACACATGCGCATTCTCAGGCAAGTCTCCCCGCCCAAAAAATGAATGTCATGGAGAGCCTCCATGCGAGAAGACACAGCAGAGTCACGAAGGACATTTCACCGCGACTGATCCATGAACGTGTGCACGGGGTGGGGAAAAAAAGGGAGGGGGCGGTGGTTCCTCATGGCTCCCTGTGGGGTGACTAACAGACCAATTAAACTGCCAATAAAAAATTTAATCAAGTAATAATGCACCTTACTTTGTTTAATTAGTGTTCTGTCAAGTGAATGAATATTTAAGATGAGCGCCGCGGAGCCCTGTGCCAGGCCCGGCCCCCAGCAGGCAGGCGAAGGCAATAAGCGAGCTTGGCAGGCCTGCGGCCACATTTCAATTAAACTGACAGCTTCCCCTCGATGAGGCAGTATTGATCGCGGGCAATTAGGCCATCAGAGGGGCCAGGCCACAATGGCAGGAGCAGAAAAGGGGGCAGAGATGAGTGCCAGGCCTGGCGGACAGCATGCTGAACTGGGCATCATGCCGTTTTTTATTATTTTTTGCCCCTACCCTATATCAAGGTAGTGTACAATATTTCCGTGAGGTATGCAGAGATGGGGAAAATTATTATTGAGTTTCCAGTTTCCCTTCAAAAATGTCCACTTCCCATCGGATGAGACTCACAAAACAAGACAAGAGGGTATCTTGCCTCAGAAATCCATAGAATGTTTCTAAGTTTTTTGGTATTTTTTTGGTGAAGGAAAGTACATACAAAACTGTATGCTTAAAAGTACATCATTTAAATGTACACAACACAAATGAACATACTTTCAAACGTGCCCAAGCAGGTTTTATTCAATGGAGAAAAGGAAGAGTAAAAATGTATCCAAAATATGCATGTATTTCCATGCGGAATGGGGGAAAAAAGAGTCTCGCAACAACCTGGAGTGGAATGGAGATGAAAGAAGAATGTGCTTGGGATTTCTAGAAAGAGAAATGAAACTGAAAGATGTTCACATCCCTGAATGTCAGGTTGTCATTGCCCTCCCTACCAGGCAAGAAGATGTCATGTAATGACATGCAATTTGATACCATGTAATGCTCTGATGTTTGAAACACAAGCTGGGATGGGATAATGGAACTGAGTGAAAAACAGAGTGCTGGGAATGAGGGAACGTCATTTTTAGCCAAACTTTGATCACAGGGAACCCAAGAAGCTTCAAGATTATGCAGTTGGCAGGTGGGACAAAAGCCTGGGAAAGGAGTTGTTTTAATTAGCTGTCAACTAGGATCCTCGCCAGTGCAAATTTGAAATGTTACAGCTTATAAGGCACTGAAAATCCAGCAGTTTTCTAGTCTTGGCAATTGCCAGAATGTGCTGCTGTTACTCTAATGTCTCCTGAATAAAGCGTTTGTAGCCTTCTAAGCTGAATTTCTGGGACTGGAGTTATTCTGTGCATGACACAAGACCAGCTGAATCTGAGTATTAATGGAGTATTTTACAACATAGCCTACTTTTACAAATTTTGGGAAGACACTGTGTCAGCCAGTTATTTGATGGCTCCACCATGCGTACGTACTCACGCATACATGCATGCAGAAGAGACAACACACAGAGTCACAGAATCATAGAGTTGGAAGAGACCCCAGGGCCCATTGAGTCCAACCCCCTGCTATGCAGGAACACCCATCAAAGCATTCCCAACAGATGGCCATCCAGCCTCTACTTAAAAACCTGCACGCACATCACCACCATTTGATATTATGGGATGTGAGTATTTTTCCTATTCACAGGGTTTCCTGGAACAGAACTCCTGCAGATGAAGAGAGTCCACTGTTCGTGCATGAAGTTATTCCCCTGAGGCCCAGCTTTCCTAAACCTCACACTTTCACCAAGTATCCAACTACAGTTCCCATCATCTCCCAGATAGAATGGCTTCTGGGAGTTGCAGCATGCCGCACCTGAAGCATGCCAGGTTGGCAACAGATGCTCTAGCTATTCCCTGTCAGAATTACTGTAACAGATCAGATAGACAGATAGATAAATAGATACTGGACAGATGGATGGATAGAGATAGATAGATAGATAAATAGATAGATAGATAGATAGATAGATAGATAGATAGATAGATAGATAGATAGATAGATAGACAGACAGACAGACAGACAGACAGACAGACAGACAGACAGATAGGCAGACTATTGAAGAACAACAAGAAGGGGACAGACCAATAACTCTGTGCCCTGCCTCTTTCCACCCCCTACCCCCCGCCCTTGCCACACTGCCCAACCCTCTCAGCCCTGAGAAATGGTGCAGTCCCAGAAGGCCCTCGATAATTGTTTGTTTCACTCGAGCTGTTTTGTGGCCAGGGTAGGGTGAGTCTTGTAATGAGTATGGATTTGCCGGTAAATAAGTCCCCCTGCTCCTCAGCCCTGTAATAAATGCATTTGCAGTAATCTGGCTATCGTGCAGTGTAATTGCTAGCTGTCAGCCCAAATTGATGTGGCGGGCCCTGACTTTGCTGCCGCCATGCCCTTCCTTCACGCTGCGATTCCTTCTCTGCCCTATCTCCAACCGCACACACACACACTCACACCCTGTCTCTGGAGGGCCTTCTGTTTGGTGCAGTCAGTGGAGTGTGACTGTTACTCTCGTGTCCCTCCAGAACACATCTGACACGCCTGCCGATCTTGGATCCGTGGCAAAGCAAGGAATCTGGGCATCCGGGACAGGCAAAGTATTATCAGAAGACAAAATACAGCTCTAAGTTGTGGGAGAGCCATTAAAGACAGCACAGAAGAGGATGGGAGAGCACTCCCCCTGGGAATAACTCTCCTGGGAAATCCTCCTGCACAAATTCTCACCAATGAAGCAAACAGAAATGGCTCAGGATCATAGCTTTTAGCCTCAATGGAACTTGTGCACATTTTGGAATACAGGCCCTTGGTGTGGCAATCCCCACAGCCACAGCCCCATAGAAAAGCCACATCAGCAAACCAGTTCTGGCAGTTTTTAATCTTCACCAGGAACAAGTCTTTTGTAAAGCTAATGGGTCTTAATCGGCTACTAGAGACCATCCCAGTCTTTCTCCTCCTCTACCAACCTCTGCCTGGTCATCTAAGAAATCAGACTTCAAGCCGGACTTCTCAGTACCGTAAACCTTCTCGCAATGCCCCCCACACACACCCAAGGAAGGATTTGGGCAAGAGAGGAAATGCAGGGCCACTATGCCAACCCACCCCTTTCCTTCTCTTTTCCCTGACCTGTTTGGATTTTACGTGCCCACTCTCTCCACCATGCCTTGGCCCCATGACCACAGACAAACACACACATTTTGATATTTGCAATCACTTTTGCAGGGCCCTGCACCCCTAACCCTAACGAATGGAGAGGGCTGACTGTACTGCTAACTGCAGATGGACGACATCAAGGCCCATTTTAGGGTCCTCCCATTTTAAAAACAGACTTAGCGAGGGCCGAATCCTTCAGATACCATATGCCTTCAGAACATGGACTGTCACACTCTGACACATGAGCAGCCTACACTCTTTGGCTATTTCGGTATAGCAACCCTTATGCCACCAAATCCCTGCCTTTACTCTGCGAGCACTGGACTGGGCCTAGAGATCTAGGCTCAGCTCCCCATACAGCTATGAAAACTCAGTGACTTGGGACCGTTTACCCACTCTTGGCCTCTCAGAGTTGTTGTGAGGATTAGATGAGGAGGAGATGTGTGCCATCTTGTACTCATTAGAGGAGGGAGGACAGACATGTAACTCACAAATAAATAATGAATGCACATTGAATTTTTGACAGCAAACTCCTCAGGGTTGAAATTTGTCTTCCGGGACCATACGAAGCGCCATGCACCCCATAAGCAAGGAGACGCACACTTCCTTTAGCCTTGGCTGCTCCTTCTCCATCCACCAGGCCAGCTGTGCCGATCAGCAGAAGTTGGGTTTCAAATTAGGTATGCAAATAGGACGCATCGTGCAGAACCCGGGTTATTTGCATAACAATACCCTGATTGCGTCATTTGTTTTGAGTGCCAAACATTTAGGAGTCTTCTGCGGTGGAGAGTTACAAACAAGCCCACGTGACAAATAAATAGATGGATGGCGAGCAGGAGCGCTCAGCGCAAAAAATCAGGGAGGTTTATGCAAAACTAGCACTATTTGCATAATATATTCCAAAGGCAGAATTTGACAGTTTTTCTCAGCAGCAATGGGACAGCCCTGCTTGGTTAGATCTATAAGCAAAGCAGCAGATTAATCAACAGCTAGCACTGAGCTCACAAATTGAGAAAACACAGAAGTCGGCAGATTCAACTATCTTGTGCCAAATGGAATATCAAGTATGGAATGGACAGGACTACGTAACACCAGGGACAAAATTCACCTTCAGAATAGTCTTCAGAGCTGCCCTTCTTTTAAAAACAAGCATCTAGTCCTCATTTGCTGTGGAGCAATTGAGCAATTTTAGACTCTGGATGGTAATGCAGGTTATTTTGCTTCCTTCAAATGATCTTACGTCCTTCCTTCCTCCTCCTTTAGTTTGCGATATGTGTTCGTTCACTTACTTCAAAATGCGGCGAGCCAACCCTGTTGCTGGCCCCTCTGCATTCTGCTGAGGGAGACCTTGGGCTTTTTCTTCAAAGTCCTGCCCTGAAAGCACTCAAAGATCCATTTTTAAACTTTTAAATATGAGCTCTGTGCCTGCTGAAATCTCGGGGAACTCAGGAGGAGTTGCCGAGTGTTTTTTCCAGTGATCAGAAGTTCAATGAAGAGTTCCAACCTTCCCGTTCCCCAAGAATAGCAAAAAGAAGTATAAACTCTGCAGAATTATGTTTTAAACATTGCAGAATTAGTTACATAAAACCAGAGAAGCTAGGCACATTTCTCCTCAGGATGTTCTCTGAGGATTGCAGAATTCCGCTGTCCTGATCATAGAATACTACTTTGGTACAACATGGGGGCCCATTAGGCCATGTTTCTAAAGGCTTGAATAGGGGGGTTGGAGAAGGGAGACGGAGAAGGGCCAAATCTTGTGCCACTTCTGGATTCCAGCTATTTTCCCAGAGAAGCTGGAGGGCTCTCTTTCTCTCTTGTTCTCTGCATCCCCGCCTCCCGGTGCAATAAGGTTTTCCTGTCACGCGCAACAATTTGTAAAGCGCAGGGCTCTCCCGCTGACACGCCGCTACGCTGTTCGTTTCCCCGCAGCTGTCAAGCCAGCAATCACGTTTAATAAAGGCACAGAAATTAGATAGCAGAACAAGGAATCTCTTTGGCTTAACAATGCAATTATTATAGACAATCGTTCCATGCTTCCCCCCGCCAGCTTGCCACTCCCCAAAAGTCCTCTCTAGCTCCTGTGCAGAAAATGCAAGAGCCTGGTTTCAGGGGGGGAAAGGGTGGGGAGGAGGGAGGAGGATGCCAGGGCCCATGTGCGCATGAGAATAAGCCCGATGGGGACAACAGATCACTATCACAGCCTGCCTTGTTGCAAATGATGAGGAGACCAGCAGGGAGAGGGGTATTGCAGTCTCCTGCGAAGCTTTTGTGCTGATTATGGGTGAGCTTCTCCCGCAAGAGAAAAGACAAAAGGTGTGCATGTTGGCATGCTCATGAGCCTACAAGTGATGCTGTGTCTGTGCATGTGTGAGCTTCATTAGCCAATTTTAAACTTGAAAACATAAGGTGGTGGTGGTCGGATCTTTACATCAGAGAGGGGGAACTGTGTCCCTTCAGGTGTCTTCCAGATAGAGCTCCTGTCAACCCAAGCCAAACTAGCCAGTGGTTAGGGAAGCAGCATTTAAAAAAAAAAAGCTAGAGAGCCATAAATGATGCATGATGATGAGTATTGCTTCACCATCTTTAAATATATTAAGCCAGCCCTACAGAGAGCCTTGGGAGGGGGGCTTCTGCCCATTCTGCTGAGTTGGGCTCCAGAAACCTGCCCCAAACACTCCCTCGACAATTACTGGCATGTCACAGTTTACACAACTTGAGCGTCAGTGATTATGCTGGCTTGGAGACTGTGGGAGATGCAAATCCAAAAAGCCAAATTTCCAGGCTCTGGTTTCTTCCCACGAGGTCACCATGAGCCATCCTTTTCCACAAAGCCCAGAATTCCACAGAATGTTTCCACTGCAGTTATAATGGAATAATAACATTATGACAGTGTATTCTATGGGCCTTTCTGCCTTACCCTGTTATAGTGCTATTATTCCACTTTCAACCACCTGTGGAATTCTGGGGTTTGTAGTTTACTGAGGCCAAAGAGATCTCTGGCTGAGAATTCTCAATGCCCATCCCTAAACTGCAAACCCCAGGATTCCATAGGAGGCTGAAAATGGAATAATAACACTATAACAGTGTAGTGATTTGTGTCCATCTTTCTTCCCAAAACTGGAACTCAAAGCAGCTCACAGTTTACAACATTACAGTTCTACTTCTCCTGAGCTGCTTCACTCGCTGTGGGAGGACAGAGCTGTGCCTCCCCACACAGTGTGGTCCCTCCAGACCGAGAAGAGCAGGCTGTGACCCTCCGGTGTGGTGAAGGATGCTGTCTCATTGCCAGCGATGAAATGAGATCAGCAGTCACTCAGCTTTTGTAGGTAGAATAGAGGTGGAAATTCAAGGCGACTAAAAAAAAAAAACCTCCAACGGACTGGAAGGAAATAAAACCAAGTTTACAGTGTATTTAGTCTCTCATAGTTTCTGAATATGATTTATTAATGTGATTTAATCTCTCTCCCTCCCTCTCTCTTCACGCTTTTCTCATGATTTCCAAGGCTGAGATGCCCGTTTTACAACATTTACAGTGGGAATGTTATAGCCCTGAAGAGCAGACTGCCTGCTCAACATGGATAATTTGTCACCTACGGAAAAACTCAGGAAAGCAATAAGCAACGTTATGCCAGCTTGCGTCTCCTAACGTGGCTTCTGCCTCCAGTGGTGCATCAAGGTTTGGACCTCATGGTCAAAGGCTAGCACCCCACAGCTCAGCGAATGGAGGGATTTATATCATCCAAAGAATGGAAGATGATGGACAGGGCAAGAGAAGGAAGCGAATTTTATTCCTGGCAGGTCCCATGATTTATGTGAATCTAAAATACCAAACCTCATAGTTTGCAACCCAAGTATTTCAGGGCTGGCACACAGTTTTTGTTTTTGGCTATGGTATCGAGAATGTAGAAGCAGCTGTAAAGAGTGGGATGGCAGGTGTGATGGGAGGGAGAACAGAAATGTTGGTTGTCTGCTTGACAACTGAAGGAGTGCACCTAGTTTTCTAAAGGACATTCCCCCTCCATCTACTATTATGTCCCCAGTTGAACCCTGACTCCCTGTTCCTTGGGGCATCTCTCCATGAAATTGGCCACCATTTTGTGTTCTTTCCATTTTGATGATAAGCCCCACTTATCTACCAGTATTCCCCAAGAATTCCCCTACCAGTACAGCTCACAGCACTTGGTGTTTTATTCTCCTGTCATTAGTGACTTTCTTAAAAAAAAACGTATTGAGGTTATAATTCTTGTATATTTTCATCCTGAGAAAGACCTTGGAGTCTTTCTTTATCTCATTATTATTTCATCCTGTTTAATTTATAGATTTATGTATGGAATGTACCACTAATTGATGCCTGTCTAGAATCTCAGTTCAATTCATATACAAATATTTATACTAATCTCATCTGTAGAGATATTGATATAGTCCCCCCCACCAACTTCCTTTGTTTCCTTATTTTTTTATTGCCAAGATGCAAATATCCAGGCTTTCTCTGCTGATTGCTGAGGAGGCAGCCTGCATTTGTAATATTTTTTGTGTGTGCAGATGAGTAACTTTTGTGTGCTTAGGTATACTGCTGCTGTGCCTCCACACACACACACACACACACACAAACACACACACACTATTCCTGTGCCTGTAACAGCCACTTGCCTTGCAGAAATGATGAAGTGAACTTTCCTTGGCACTGGGATCGAGATCTCCCCACTGCTCATATGCACAGAACAAGCTGTTTTTTCAAGGCGCAGGAGCAAATACTGGAGCAAATATTGGGCACCCCACTCCCAGACTAAGGATGCTGCTATACTTTAAGTCACAAGTTAGCAACCCCCCTGCATCCTGATGGTCTCTCTTCCAAACCTGCACAATTTCCTTGTGTGCTTCTATATGGTAAAAAGGCTGGCCCACTAACTGTTATCTGACGTTGCTCACGCGTGGTAGAGACACTGAGCCTCCACCCACCATTCTGCATGGCCCTGCCAGCCTACACATTAGCTCTGTCAACATCCCCTGTTGAACAAGGAGAAGGGAGAGGGCGGGTGAGCAGAGGAGACTCCTTTAACTCACTTTTATTTGTCCTCAAAATTGCTATTGATCACAGTGTGCTTGATCTCTGCTCAGTCATTTCTTTTCCCCCTCTCATGATAAGAAATGATGTCAGCTGGAACTGAAATGTTTTCCGGGACTGAGCGCTGGGTAATGTGATAGGTGGATGGATGGATGGATGGATGGATGGATGGATGGATGGATGGATGGATGGGCAGATGGGCAGGTAGATAGATAGGTAGATAGGTAGATGATAGATAGATAGATAGATAGATAGATAGATAGATAGATAGATAGATAGATAGATAGACTGACTCATACTGGGAAGACCTAGATTCAAATTCTTGCTCAGCCATGAAACTCACTGGATTGGCTTTGGGCCAGTCTTGGTCCCTGTCAGTCTGACCTACCTTGCAGGGTTGTGTTATAAGGATAAAATGTTGAGAGGGGAGAGAAAATAAAACACATGAAGGAAGATTAAGATAAATCTGTGGTCTATTTAAAATCCCTTTGCCTGCTTTAATTTTATTACTCCTTTCCACCCTAAACCAAGGAAGCTATTTTGGCCCGAAACCGGTGCCTATCATCAGTAATGAACCAGATTAGGGTGAACAAATTGAAACTTGATGCAGATAAGATAGGGGTGCTCCTGGTCAGTTGAAAAGTAGATCAGGGAACAGAGATTCAGCCTGTGCTAGATGAGGTTACACCTGAAAATGCGGGTTCGCAACCTAGGTGTGCTCCTGGATTCAACTGTGAGCCTGGAAGCTCAACTTTCACAGCAGTGGCTAGGAGTGCATTCGCACAGTTGAAACTCGTGTGCCAGCTGTCCATCGTGGAACATGGTTTAGTTACCTTCTGGTTGGATTGCTGTAGTGCACTCTACATGGGGCTGCCTTTGAAGACTGTTCAGAAATGTCAATAGGTCCTTAATCAGATTTCTAATTGGAGCTGGCTACAGGGATCACACAATTCCCTTGTTGCAATGGCTCCCTGCCAGTCCATTTCCAGGTACAATTCAAAGTGCTGGTGATGACCTTTAAAGCCCTACATGGCTCAGGCCCAGGTTCTTTGAAGGACCCTCCTCTCCCTTACCAACCAGCCTGTGCTTTGAGATCTTCTACAGAGGTCCTTCTCTCCATCCCACCACCTTCATAGGTACATCTGATGGGAACACAGGACAGGGCCTTCTCAGTGGCTGCCCCCAGGCTCTGGAACTTCCTTCCCAGAGAAATTAGACCGGCACCCTCCCCACTTTCTATTCGCAGACAAGTAAAGACTTTTCTGTTCCGACAAGCATTTGATGAGGGACTGTATATGGCCCGTCTTACACAATGTGCTGGATATTGCTAAATTGTTACACTGATGTATGTTTGTGTGTTTTACAGTTATGTATGTTTTCATCTAGTTTTAATTTTTTTTAATGGTTAATCTTGTTTTAACTTTTGTATCTTGTGGATTTTTAGTGATGCCTTTTTAAATTGTTGTAAGCAGCTTTGAGTTCTGATCTGGGAAAAGGAAGGATAGAAATACTACTACTACTAATACCAGCAACAATCATCTTCATCATCGTCGTCGTCATATCATCTTTATACCTCCTTCTGCATACCTTTCCATTTGCACACCTTATTTTAAGCACCACATCTGGTTCAACAAATAGGACCCCAGGCTCCAATCCCCTGCACTCTAATCGGTGGTCCCCGTTCCCCTCCATGAACAAAAAGTCTGCCTGGTCTCTCCCGCAACATATACACTAAGACAGCTCTCTTTCTCTCTCATGCCAAAGAAATCTACTCCTTTTTCCTGGCACATCGCAGAGAGACCCCAGCTGTTTATGTCCATAACTCATTTTCGCATCAATATCCTTGATAACAGGGTTTTTATTCTCTCGGGAAGCAGCCGGCTGTGAATTAGACGAAGCCTTTTTCCATCTAAACACACACACACACACACACACACACACACACACACGGCAATCATTCCTGAGCCTCTGCTCTTTTGCACTCACAGCAAGCAGGGAAGGGAAGGGACATTAAAGGCCCCCAATTTTCCACCGTCCACTCCCCAGTGGCATTTCATTCCAGCTGTTTTCCTGGACAGAGGGTTAAGAATGAGGCCTTCATCTACCTTCGATGAAAAGGTAATGCCTCTGTCTAATCCAACTCCACTTCAGCGATAAAAGTTCAATGCTCATCTGCTGCTGTCCAGCACCTGGACAGCAGACTGAGCGGGCAGGGCACTGTCTTTGCCACTATGCTGCCATGGATGTTAGTTCTATTTAAATTATAGCAATTATTTCTAAATATGCATCTGTAAATTAGCGTGTGCACTTTGATGTAATCTGTAGCCTCCTTTCCTGGTTGTTCTTTTTTGGGTAACATATGAGCATTACTCACAGCCCTGCTGTCACGCGGCAGAAGAGCCATCCACTCTTCTCCTTACCCACAATGCCCCGAGACACAGCCATTGTCTAGGGGATTGTGGGAAGACGGTAGGTGGCTTGCAGGCATGTGCTCGTGGCAAGCCCGCAGCAGGCGCTGGCCACTGGAGGGCAGGTTGATTGAAAGAGCTGATTGAAAAAAGGTTGTTTCAGCTCTCCCCCCTTTTCCCCGTTGCTATCGATTGCTGCAGCCACAACCCCACTTGCTGTTCCAACAACAGGAATGTGGAGAAGTGGCTTGGTGTGACAGAGCAAGAAGAAGTAAGACACGAAAGGGGAAAGGTTTCTGTACCTCCCTCCCATGCATGCCTTTTCACTTTCAAAGTATTAGGCCATTTCCACACTACACTGTTATAGTGCTATTATTCCACTTTCAACATCCTGGGGAATTCTGGGGATTGTAGTTTACTGAGGCCCAAGAGTTCTCCAGCTGAGAATCCTAAATGCCCCTCCCTAAACTGCAAACTCCAGGATTCCATAGGAGGTTGAAAGTGGAATAATAGCACTACAACAGTGTAGTGCAGAAATGACCTATCTCTGCACTGTGTATAAGTGGAACAGGCGCAGAAAGAGACATTTTCTTCTGCTTGGCCCCAAAGGAGAGAATGTCTTCCCCATCTTGCTTCTGCTAAGACAGGTGTGGCGGACCCCTTGGCCTTCCAGACGGTTTTAGGCTACAACTCCCATAATACTTTGGTATTGGCTATGCCAGCTGGAGCTTCTGGGAGTTCAAAATAGCTGCAGAACCTCAACCCTGTGCTAAGCTGTTGTGTGCTTTCAAGTCACTTCCAACTTACGGTGACCCTAGTGTGACCCTATCGTGGGGTTTTCTGGGGCTGAGAGTGTGTGACACACCCAACTGAGTTTCCATGGCTGAACAGGGAATCGAACTCTGGTTTCCAGAGTTGTAGTTCAACACTCAAACTGCTGCAGAATGCTGGCTCTAAGAGGAAGGCAGAAAAGCCATCCTTCCCTTCACGAGGCAGATGTCAGAGCCCGTCTGGATGCCCGGCCCAAATCGGATGAGCTGACCAAAGCACTGTGCAAAAGAGCAGGATTAATGAGTGGCTGAGGTTCACCTTGTGCCGCCTGGTGTCCCCGTTAGATTTCATCTCTCACAAAGCCCCCCGGGGCCCACGCTCCAGCCGGCCTGCCCTTGCTCTTCTCATTAGCAGCTCTCGTTGGAGCCTTTAAAAGGACTCTAAAAATAATTGCCATTGTGTTCTCTTTGTGGGAGGGGGATGGTGGAGATTTGGTGGCAGCAGGAGAGATGGGTTTTGTGTTTCCAAATACGCCAGGTCTCCGCTGATGCCTGCGGTCATCATCAATCTCTGGGAAGAAGCAATGGGTAGAATTAACTGCGTCTCCCGCCTGGGGCACAGGGATGGGGAGGGATATAGGTCAGCGTGTACCAAGCAGTGAACTGCTTAGCAGTCCCTTGATTTTAATTATGAAAAGGAAGCCTGCTACATGCAAGGTCCAGGAGACAAGATGAGGACAGTCTAGTAGTTTTGAAAAGGTGAGAGGAAGAGGTATGCGACAAAAGAGAGAATAGCAATGATCGTTTGAGACCGACCACCTCAGCAGAGTCTGACCTGCTCAACCAAGTCAACCCATCAGCCAGGAATGGTGGACCACCAAGGTCTCGGGGAGGGAACATAGCTTGCACCAGGTGCTTTATGATTCATGGCTTGTCCGGTCAAAATGATCTCAGAACGAATTCATGGGAAGAGCGGTTTTGTGGTAACTGTCCAAGGGCACGTGCTCACCATGAGAATACCCAGAGCCAAAAATCCCAAGAAGAGTTTTAAAACAACTACAAGCAGCTGGGTTGATCCACATCAACCAACCAATTCCAACAGTTTTCATTTTCATCAGGAATAGATCTTTTTTTTTTTTTAAAGTACTTCTTAATTACTTCTTCAAGGCCTGGTCCCAAAATACCTTGCATTGCAAAAGGGGTAGTTCCACGAGAATATATTACGGCTGGGACAAACCATCCTCTCTTGGCTGATCAGCTAATCTCAGAGGAAATGGGAAAGTCTGGGTGGGAGATCTTAGCACTGTTACTGATAATCAAGAGGTCCTGCCCCCCTGCAGTGGGAATGAATCTACAGATGGGGTAGACAATGCCAGCCCTGGGTTAAGTGGGCAAGTACTTTAGCTTGATACATCCAGCGTTCTATGCTCTTAAAAGTTTTACTTGTCTCAATGCCTCCTTTTATTTTCTTTTCATGGCTCCCTGAGAGTGCACAACCAGGGCAGGGGCGGATTAAAAAAGTACCTGGCAGGACAGAATAGGGCGGAAGAAGCACTGCAATCTAGAAGGCCTAGCTCACATGGCATATAATGCAGAAATATATATGCAGTCCAAAAATCAGAAGAAGACTAGGGCTTGAAAGGGCAGCTATGGACGAGATACCTTGACTACCATCAACTGCTCTGCTCCGTCTTGCAGATTCAGGGACATGTTTTCCTTGACTGAGTCCATTTCTGCCCCACACTGTTATGGTGCTATGATTCTGCTTTCAACATCCTATGGAATCCTGGGTTTTGTAGCTTAGGGAGGGGCATTTAAAAATTTCAGCCAGAGAGTTCTTTGGCCTCAGGAAACAACAAACCCCAGAATTCCCCAGGAGGTTGAAATTGGAATAATAGCACTACAACAGTGTAGTGCAGAAAGGGCCTGAGTCCATCCATCTGTAATGTGATCTTCTCTTTTCCTACGGCCTTCCACCTTCCCAAGCAACATTGTCTTTTCTAGCAAGTCACGTCTTCTCATGATACGGTCAAAGTATGATAGCCTCAGTTTAGTCATCTTAGGTTCTAGGGAGAGCTCAGGCTTGATTTGCTTGAGGACCCATCTAATTGTCTTTTTAGCAGTCCGGGGTATCCACAGAATTCTCCTCCAGCACAACATTTCAAATGAATTGTTTTTCTTCCTATCAGCTTTCTTCGCTGTCCTGCTGTCACAACCACATGTCTGGAAATACAATGGCACGGGGAATCCTAACTTTAGTATTCAATTATAAATATTTACACTTGGTTAATGTTAATTTTGTTTCTACCACCAGAATGTGCAGGAGGCTGGTAGAAATTTCACTGTCCGTGGGCAGCAGGAACGAAGTCTGGATTCACAGTGCCCTCTGCGCCCTCGGTGAAACAGCGTCCCCCCACCATCACAGGAGTGTGGTGGGGTTGCCCTTGGCCATGTCGCTGTTAATAAGATTCCCAGCTGTGCAAGACCGAGGCAGGGTAGGGAGGCCTGGTGTAATTTAATGGGCTTTTCATCCATCTCCTTGCAAAAGCCAAACTACATTGCAAACAACCTCTATTTCACAATGGGATGTGGGAGGGGGGAGAGATCCATCGGCTGGTATATTACAGCCATCTGATGACGGGAAAATGCTGTAAACCATTCCAGACACTACCCAGAAGGAGACTTCGCTGCTGGTTTAGCAAGCAGGGACATGATAAGAATAAATAAAGCAGAGTGAAATTGCATACACACACGAACACTCAGACATTCACAACCCACACTTCCGAAGCTACAATAAAAATGGATTTATTTTCCTTCCCGGAAATTGAATAACTATTGTGGCGTACAAGCCTTGAAGGGCCCTGCTTGGTAATGTTATATACATAGATGGATGAGCTTGTTGGGTGGAAAAAGGAGGAAGGAAGGAAGGAAGGAAGGAAGGAAGGAAGGAAGGAAGGAAGGAAGGAAGGTGGTGCATTGGAAAACAGCCATTGAGCTGAAGCTGTGAACATTCCTAGGAATTATTCTCATTCAGTGATGTGTGAGGCCTGCCTCTGAACACAAGCATAGGGGTGGGCTGAGCATTTGGTGCCACCCAGTTTTGTGCATATTGACCAAGAACAATTTATGGCATTTATCTCATACCCTTCCTCCAAGGAATTCAAGGCTAGATACTAGTTCCCCATCCTTCCCTCATTTTATTTTCACAACAACCTTGTGAAGCAGGTCTTGCTGGGCACATGGCTGTGGCTGTCCCAAAGTCATCCAGTTGACTTATGGCACAACATAGAACCAAAACTGGATTTTCTATGTCTGTGTCCAACACTGCATACTGGTTCTCCTTAGCCAAAAACATAAAAATTATAAAGGGACCTTAGGCTTCTGATAAGGACAGCCAGGGTGGAAGGAACCCTGTGAGATGCTCTTGTCCATGTTTTAGTTTACCTGGCTCTTGCAGTTGCTTCCACCATAGAACCATCGTAGTCGCTGTTGGATTTTGACAGAGACCACTTGTCGGTGGTTTAAGCAGGTCATGATGGACCCCGGGATGTACAGTACAAGCTTTCAGCCCAAACATCTTGTGCACATTTTGGTTTTTTCCAGCTATAAACATGGGCCTCCACATTGTCCTAAGGGCGCATGCAAATGTTCTATGGGAAGAGTAGCTGTTTGGAAATGCCAGGTTCCAGCTGGGATATTGAGAGCCAATATGGTGTGGTGCTTTGAGCACTAAACTACCAAACTGAAGACAAGGGTTTGAATCCCCACTCAGCCATGGAAACCCACTGGGTGACCTTGGACACATCACACAGTCTCAACCTCAGAAAACCCCATGATAGGGTTGCCTTAGGGTCATCATAAGTCAGAAATGACCTGAAAGCATACAATGACAAGAGCTGGGGGATGGCTGAGAAGCAAAGGTACGAAATTCAACCAAACAAACAATGAGAGGATGCTCAGTTTAACAAGGAATCTATACATTTTAAAATGACCCATGCAACCATCTTAGATGTCATTCTTTTTCCCTTTCTGCTCTTCAAAGGTAAAATCCCAGACAAATGCCCCCCTCAAATATGGCGTCCCGTCCCCACTCTCAGCTTGACATCACCCTGTTATTTTTCAAAGGCAGCTCACGGCACACCACAGCGGCCAGGTGCAGGAATGCAACTCCCTTTGGAAAAGCTAACTCCACCTCCCAAGACTTCTGCATAAATGCATGTTCCTCCAGCAAGCGACCACTGTTTCCCCACGACTCCTCCCATCCCCTTTCTGTTCCAGCCAGCGCTACTGACTATGTCTCTGAAATTTATGCTGCACCAGCAGGAAGCGTTCCTTAATAACACTCCTGATGGGGGGAAATGTATCCATTAGTAGTTCCAGTACTACTGCTAAGCTAATTCTCTCCTTTTTTTTTTTTTTTTGCAAACACACGCACCAGAAATGTTCATATATATGTGTGCGTGCCTGTATCCATACAATCTTGGTTGTTTGCTAATATTTCCTCGAGTGCTGCCAAATAACAAAATAATCCTAATATTAATGGTAATAATAGTGAAGCGAAAATGTATACTCCCCATTAACCTCAGGCTCGCAGAGTCAGCCACACAGCCACAGCTATTATTATTATGGCGTTTTGATCTGATTAAATTTGCCAGCCTGGCATGTCTGAGAACCTAATCAGGCAGTTAAGAGGCAAAGGTGGTGGGGGAGAGAACCTATACATCGCAATGTTAATAATAATGCAATCAGGTGATAAAGACATGCGCTGGTGTGTGAGAGAGCCTGGCAGAAAATATTACATTGTAAGAAGAACAAAAGGAAGGGCCCGCTGAATCAGATGAGACTGCATCCCACAGAGACAGAGCAGACCACAGTATTTTCAGCTATTGTTCTCCAGAAGGTAGCATTCAGTGCCCCTGAGCTAATGGTGGTTGATAAACCATTGGTCCTCCATGGAAAGAGCCACCTCTCTTGTTACTAAAGCAAAGGACTGGCTGCACCTTTACGAGCCTGCGCTGGGTCCCACATTTGGTCATGGAGGTGCTACCCATGTGCCCACTGGTTTGGTAGGTGAGCACACGGACTTTTCTGTAGCGGTTGCATATTGAAGATGTGAAAAACTCTTAGGCCATTTACACAACATTGCTGGCCCAGGATGGGGACACATTGCTGCTGGTCTGCGAGTCGTGTTTTCACATTGATATTGTTGTAGTCCTGCTGCCAATGCGTCCCCAGCCGTCGTGATTGCAGGATATTCCATTACCGGAAAAAATCCAGTAATGGCCTCTGATCATGTGATGCTCATGATGATCATCACCGGCAGCTGTGCAGAAAGGGAGGAAGCGCGATCTAGGTGCTTCCTTCCCCAGTGCAGCATGGGAAGTGGTCGGCTGCACTGCGGAAGGAAGGCAGGTATCTTTAACACTTGGACTTGTTAACAATTGCTGGTGTGTTTTAAATGGGATTCATGTTGCTCTTTTAGTAAATTCCATTGTGCATTCCATTGTTTTAAAATGCTACCAGGTTTGGCTCAAAAGGCTGAATCAAAAACATTTTAAATTAACATATGATAAGAGAGTGGGTATCACAACATCTCGTGGTCATGAATTCCATAAATGACTTAGGGCCTTTCTGCACTAGAGTGTTATAGTGCTATCATTCCACTTTCAATCTCCTATGGAACCCTGGGATTTGTAGTTTAGGGAGGGGCATTTAGACTTCTCAGCCCGAAAGCTCTTGGGCCTCAGTAGACTACAAACTCCAGATTTCCACAGGGTGTTGAAAGTGGAATAATAGCACTATAACAGTGTGGCACAGAAAGGCTCAGTCACTGAGAGAAGTAGTACTTCCCTTTATCATCTTAAATCATCTACTTACTACCCTACCGTCACATTTTGCTAGGTAATCCTTTGGTTCTAGTGTACCTATGTGTGTGTGTGGAGAGGTTCTCTCCCCATTTTTTTCTACAATGGGGAGTGAACAATCTCCCTTCTTTAAGCTCTCTTCCTTCCCAGTCTAAAAATCCCCAGACACTTTAGCTTTGCATTGTAAGGGCAACGCGATACAAGAAAGCAGAAACAGTTACAAGGGGAAAAAAAGTACTAAACAAGTTTTATTGGTATTTTTACTGCCAGATTTGTTCTATTGTGTTGCTTGGAATGGGAAGCTTTTAAGGTCACTTGGAGCTTTCAGAGGTCTCTTTTTTGCATTCATTTCAATTCTGTGTGCCACTTCAGGTGCGGCTGTTCAAAAATTAAGAGCGGCTCAGGTTCAGGGTAGGTCCCAGCAATTCAGAAAATGCTGAAAATAGCCATGGAAGGGAGGCAAGGTGGGGAGATCCTTTTGCAAGGGACCTTCGCCCTTTCTCAGCAGTGCGTGGGCAAGGGATGGGACAGGGGAAACGACATGTCCTTTGAGAGCTCAGGTCCTCTAGGCATTTCCCGGCCTGCTTCCATCTCTCTCTCTGCACTTTCTTTCCATCCTCCTCAAAGATGACATTGAGCTGGGGAGTGTATTAACACTCCATCTGAGCTGCTGCTCAGGGCAAACAAACAGAGGAGTAAATAAATCACAAGCCGCCGAGTCCCTTTCTCCTTCACAACAGACAGGCCAGCCCAGCAAGTGCCGGGGCCTGCGATGTGGAGATAACATAGGGACAAGAATAGCCCTGTCCGTGGACACAAATGGAAGCGGGTCTTTGTGTTGTGCTGTAATAGCTGCCTTTGCAACCCTGGAGAGATATTACAAGCTATTTCTTTTATTGAGAACAAGTGTTAACCACTTAGGGGTGGAGTGAAGGGGAGTGCAGAGGAGCAAGTGTGTGTGTGTGTGTGTGTGTGTGTGTGTGTGTGTGTGGAGAGAGGACAAGGCATTCAAAAGATCTTTAAACTACACTGTTGTTGGGTCAATGATGGAACGTACAATGGAGTTGCTCTGGGCAAAAGCTGTGGATCGGGAAGGACCAGCATTAGCAGCAGCTAGAAACGAGAAAAGGGGGCCTTGGAGTCTTTATTTTCTGTATGAGGAAGATTGAGGAGGTTTTACTCTCGCAAGGACAGATACCCAAGGGCTTCTTGCCAGAACTCCCGGGTCACTTCCAAACTCCACAAAGAACTCAGGAGTTCTATTTAACAAGGCGATTTGCAACTATTTGTGTAGCATGTTACTTTGGGGGACAACAATGCCGCTTGCTAAAATAACATGCCGGCTGTTAATGTTGGTAGGCTTTGTGTATGTAGCGAGTGCCGTTTATTCTTTACTTCATTACTTTATTCATTTTTGGGGGGTGGTCACTTGGGGGCAATTAGGGAGCCTTCTGGCTTTTTGTTGCATTTAAAATAGCTTTTTCAAAGCAAAAAGAGAGAGAAAGAACAAAGTAATAATGTTACTAATTAGTAACATTGCAACATTGCATGGTGCTTGGGATCAAAGAATTACTCTTCTGAAAAAGTAACACCAGCACAACAGCTTTTGCAAAGATACTTCCGAATTCCAGCATCGCCCTGATCCTTTTGGAGAGAAGCGGAGCTTGATGGCGTCAGCGAACTGGCAGCCAATACTCCTGTGTTCATTTCAGGGAAGGCCTAGTGGTTAAGCCAGGTTGGTGACCCCCCCAAAACTCATGGCTCCTCTTCTCAGTTTTGGAAAAAAAGCTGAAGTTTTGGGAAGAAGCTGAAACGTAGGTCAAGGAGACAAGACTTTCACTTTGATTTCGCTTATTAACTATAACAAACTGTCTCACCAAGAATAACATCTCCATTCTGCACCATGATCAGCAAACAAATCTGTGTGCCACCATCAAGGGGATTAATTAGGCATTGTTTTTCAAACAAATGCTGCTATTAATTGCTGTTTACATTAAGAGTGCAAAATTTTCCACTTTGCTCCAAACCTCTGCATGATTTCCCTCCCCCTTCCCCATGCACAGGCGGTACGCCAGGTTCAGTCTGTGTATTCTGGAGATGGTGAGATAGGTAGCTCATGTTCACCCATCCACCCCACTAATCTCTGTTCAGGAAAAAGGGGTTAGATCAAGCGACCTATAATGGAGAGACAACTAAGGGCATCTCTGAACATTTTAGAGACCTCACCCACAGGTTGTCTAATAGGAGGCATCATTCTTGGTGCAATGTGTGGTCCAGAAGATAGAGTTAGACGAGTTTCCATCCCAGCCTTTCTAGCCCTACCCACATCTCCACACACACATAGTAGCAAACTTAAGGCATTTCTGCACTACACTGTTTATGGTGCTATTATTCCACTTTCAACATCCTGTGGAATTCTGGGCTTTGCAGTTTAGCCAGAGAGCTCTTTGGCCTCAGGAAACTGCAAACCTCAGAATTCCACAGGATGTTGAAAGTGGAATAATAGCACTATAGCAGTGTCGTGCAGAAGTGGAGCATGATCAGGTTCTGGGAGCTCTCTAGATGCCAACTGGGGGTTGTCACTCTAGAAGCACACCTCCATAAAGTCCAACATTCCTGGATTAGTAGGTTCCCTTTCACATTGCAACCCTTCTTTTTGCCTTCTGAGGGGCCCATATTAAAATCTAAATGGGAGTTGCTAACTTTCTGTCCTCCTTCTGGGTTCAGCTTCCTCCCCAGCAGGTAGCTGTCCAACCTCTTTTCGCGAATATCCAGAGAAGGAGGCTCCACTTGTGCCTTTCTCAGCACTGATCAGACCTCATCTGGGATATTTCCTTCAGTTCTGGTGCCTCATTTTAAGAAGGATATACAGCCGGACCTCCACATTTGCTAGAGTTAGGGGCTCAGGACCCTTGCAAAGGTGGAAAAACTGCAAATATCAAAATGGATGTGTGTATCTGCGGGAAGGGGGCTGAGACATGGTGGGAGGAATGGGCACTGAAGGCCAAGAGAAGGAAAGGGAAAGGGAGTGGGTTGCTATTTCTGTTGTGCCACTCATCTCCTTCCTTGGGTGTGAGGGGCATTGGGAGAGGTGCTCAGCTTTGTGATGCCAAGAAACTGGGCTGTGATCCATCCTTAGCCGGCCAGGCAGCAGCTGGTGGAAGAGGAGGAGGACCAGGGGCAGGTTTTCAAAGGGCTGCATGACCTGTTTGGAGCTGCCAAGAGGGAAGGTTCCCCCAGAAAAGCAGTGTCTAAGTAGCATGACAGGGGTTGGAGAAACTCACAAATAATCACATCCATGAAAGGCAAATCTTCAGATGTGGAGGGCCAATTGTAGACAAGTTGGAGCAAGTTCAGAGATGGGCAGCAAGGATGAGGAGGGAGCAGGTCTGTTCTCTGCTGCCCCTGAGGAAAGGACCAGGTCTAATGGTTGTAAGTTACAGGAGGGCAGACTTCAACTGAACTTTAGAAGGAACTTCTTGACAGCAACAGCAGTTTGGCAATGGAACCAATCGTCTAGAGAAGTAGTTGGGTCTCCTTCTCTGGACATCTGCCTAAAGAGTCTGGACAGCTACCTGCTGGGAACAGTGTAGCTGGGGATGCTGCACTGAGCAGGGAGTTGGGCTCAATGGTCCATGAAGCCCCTTCCAGCTCTATGATTCCATGATTCTTTGCCATGGCATAAGAGTTAGTCTATGTTATATTTCTAAGGTGTCAGGAGAGAACTTTGACTTTTTTCCCCTGCAGAAGACCAATACAAATCCTTAGAGAATTTCTCCTCCTTGAAATAGATGCCAGTTTGGCACCCAGAAATGGACGACTTGTTTCCCTCTCGGAGGCAGGCCTGGGGACACGTTTGTTCTGGGTTGGCAAGGTCACGTCTGCCCGTCTCCCATTCTTGAGAAGTCTAAGAGCATCCCTCAGCCTCAGGTAGCCTGATCTTGCCTCACAATTATGGTTCCATCACGTTTGGGAAAGAGGATCTCTATCGCAGGAGCGGAGGGGCCATTTTGAAGGCTGCCATTCCGCCCGACAAGTCCCTCTCTCGTTGCTGCTGCCGTGGAGTCTCTTTCCGAGAGATGCTATCGGCTCCCCTGCCTTGATGTTTGCTGACGATGCTGTGGGAATGGTAACGAGGCAGTGCCGGAGGAGACGGCGACTTCAGCTGCTTTTTGTGTCCTACAAAGGGAGCAGCAGGGCCTGCAGGAAGGAAGCCGCCACAGCAGCAGCAGCGGTCTGCTCTGCCTCCGTCCAAGGAAAGGCGCCTGCCAGCCCTGCCTCTGGACCTCCGTTGTGGCTGGGGGACGGTTATCTATTCACATTCTTCTCCCATCTTTTGCTTCCCCCTTGTCAGGCTGGAAAGAGACAGATCAGGTGGCTGGGTGTTTGCAAAGCGATTTGAGCTCAGCAGCACTAAGTAATCCACCTTGAGCCGGAGAGCACACACAAGCTGAGTGCTCGGTTTCTAACATTTGAGGAGTGGAGGGCCCTTCTGCCAGCCTGGAAGCCCTGACTCAAGACCCCTGCAGGGCGGGCTCTGGCTAAATGCAATGGCACTCTGCGCATGCTCCTAGACATTATCTTGTGGCAAGAGTCTGGAAACAACTGATTACAGTTACTTGTAAGTAACTATACACACAATTACTTGTCAGTAACTATACAAATAGTTACTTGTAGTTCCTGTGGATCAGGTCTATTTACAGGAGAGGCTTCGGGAGCTAGGTATGTTTAGCCTGATGAAAGGAAAATTAAGAGGGGACATGATAGCCATGTTTAAATATGTGAAGCGATGTCATGTTGAAGATGGAGCAAGCTTGTTTTCTGCTGCTCCAGAGACAAGGACATGGAGCAATGGATTCAAACTACAGGAAAAGAAATTTCACCTAAACATCAGGAAGAACTTCCTGATGGTAAGAGCCGTTCAGCCATGGAATATGCCGCCTGGGAGTGTGGTGGAGTCTCTTTCTTTAGAGGCTTTAAACAGAGGCTGGATGGCCATTTGGTGGGGTTGCTTTGAGTGTGCGTTTCTGCATGGCAGAATGGGGTTGGACTCGATGGCCGTTGTGGTCTCTTCCAACTGTATGTATCTATGGTTCTATGATTCTATGATTTCCTTTTCTGAATAACTAAAGTATATTATGATTGAAATGTGACTCAGGATAACTTCACTCCTTTTATAGTTTTTAGCTACAGATGGTATGTTAATTCATTGTGTTTTTATGACATGCAATGTGTGTGTGTGTGTGTGTGTTTGCAGTAACTAAAAGCAACCATTTTAGTTATGGTTGAATAATGAGAAAGTAAAAAAGTTACCTCTGAAAAATTGCAACAGTGATTGTAGCTAACTAAGTTTGGGGCTCTGGAATTGCAACTGTAATTGGTAAATTTTAAAAACAAACTGTCCAAATTCTGCGTAGGACTTTGCCAGAAGGAAAAATAAACCATGACCCACCAACACACACAGAGAGCCCTGACACTAAAAACAGGCAATGAGGTATAAACCGTAGTGAGATCCTACTCAGATGAAACCGAACACATTTTCGCACACAGTAATAAAATCACGAACATGTGTTACCTTCAGGGTGTGAGGATAAACAAACAAGGTGCTTTGCACTAAAAAGGAAAGCAGCATTAATCTACTCCAAGGTTCTGTAAAACAATTCATAGAAGATAAAATTGGAAGGGACCCAGGTATCTATTGCTAAGGCACCTTTCTGTTTTGAAACTCCCCAATAAAAAGGAGAAGCTACCATCTCTGAGCCACCTATTCTGGCCCAAACAGCTCTTACAATCAAGACTTTCTTCCTAATGTTTTGTTGGCCTTGCCTTTCTTGGAACTGGTTTGGATCCTAAACTCTGGGGAAGCAGAAAACCTCAGATATTTAATTATGGCCAGCATAGCACCCCTGCCATCTTCTGTTTTCCAAATTAAACACTTCTGTTGTGTGCCTTCAGGTAATTTCCAATTTAAGGTGGCCCTAAGGCCATGGGGCTTTCTGGGGCTGAGAGTGTGTGATGCACCCAGGGTCGCCCAGTGGGTTTCCATGGATGAGCAGGGGATCGAACCCTGGTCTCCAGCATCGCAGTCCGATGCTCAAACCACTGCACTAAATATATCCACCCTATATTTGTGCATCTGATTTTTTTCCCTTTCCCAAATATAGTGCCTTACATTTATCCCTGTTGAAATTATTCTCTCTCTGCTTTCCTTAACCTCAATACCAGAGGTTGGAATCATGTGGCCCATTGGAAGTTTTAACATAACTAAGGAAGGGGAGGGGGAATCAGAGAAGAGAAAAATTTGCCCTTCAAACCATCGGACCACCTCAGCAAACCGCATCCAGTCTTTTTTTAAGGGCATGGAGATGAAGGACATGGTGGTTTCCCTCCCTACACCCAGATCATTTTGATTTATTTTTGTTTGCTTGTGTGTTTTCCTTCTTGGTCCCATGCAGCTTTGTAAGACATATTTATAGAACGAAACACGCACCCAAGTTGTTGCAACTGCAGAGACAAATATATATACAGAAAAAAAACCAACCCTCACACAGCATCAATCCAATCACATCATTAATCAAGACAAGCCATTTAGAGTAATTTGGTTATTCTGCATCCACCCCACAACCTCAAATGTGCAGCCCTGGTAGAATAAATGCTTATTAAAAACCCTTTAGTCTAGGCTTTGGGTGGAGAAAAGGCGTAGGAAGGGAGAGAGAAGCACGCGGGGGGGGGCACAGAGAAAGAACAATGGAGAGCTTTGCTTCTCTTGTCAACAGGACAATGTGTGAAACAGAGGCCATTTCCGCACTAGGCTGTTATAGCCCTATTATTCCACTTGCAATATCCTATGGAATCCTGGGGTTTGCAAACCCCAGGATTCCATAGGATATTGCAAGTGGAATAATAGCGCTATAACAGCCTAGTGCGGAAAGCATTAGAGGTCAGAAAGCTGATGCTTCCCAGCTACAGATGCTTTGAGGACAAAGTCGGCAAGCTGCGACCGTGTGGTTGGTCTGCCCATGGGACAAGAGATCACCAGGCTTACCTATTTGAATTCTTTACCCACATTCCATAATTAACACAGCCAACTTCAAATGGAAGAATGACATTACAGCTTTACAACTTCAAGCTACGAACTCCGCCATAGTTAAGATGCCTTAGGAATCAAGCATGTGCCCATGAAGCATCGCGTAGCCATTTGAGCGTTGAACTATGACCCTGGAGGCCAGGGTTTGATCATCCACTTAGCCATGGAAACCATGGTGACACACTCTCAGCCCCAGAAAACCCCATGATAGGGTTGCTTTAGGGTCGCCATAAGTCTGAAATTACTTGAAGGCACACAACAACAACTACAGTGTAAGTGCACTGGAAGACCTTCCTTGTTACTTGCTTATTCAATTTATCAGAGTGGTTGGCTTTATGAACTTACGGGTATTTGGTTCATTGTTTTTTCACTGGGAAATGTCATTCCTTATATTCGTATTTCCAAAATGGTGGCTTCTTTTTGTTTTTAGGACTGACTTTTTTTAAAAGGACAAAACTATGTGCTATAACCCAGGAGAACTATAGGGAGGAGATGTAGTTCTTACATTTCATTTTGAATTCTTTTTTGTTGTTAGAAGATTTGCTTTACTTACATTTAGTTACGCTGTGTTTATTTACTGTTTTATCATGGTTGAGGTATATTTTCCAACTGTCTTAATTTTGCAGAGACAATCCTGATTAATCCTCTGTCATCCCAGTTTTTAAAATTGCTTTTAAAACGTTCCAGTTTCTCTCTCCTCCTTCCCTATCCCCCCTTTGTCCCCAGCTTTGTTCACTTGCTGCAAACTGAGTTCAAAGTACACTCAGTTAACTCTGTGGCAGGAATTGAATATAGAATATATACAATATATGCTTCACATGTACAAATCTGGCCATCTGCTTACATTCATCTATTCCAGCTGCCCTGATTTCCTAGGTACTAGGGGAAACAGGCAAAGCTTCAAAATGTTACTGAAAATGTGAGGGTTTTTTTAAAATGGAGGATGCTTTCTTCAGGACCAAAGCACCAACCCAGGACATTTTATGGCCTGTGAAGCAAACAGCACCCCCAGACTATGGGGGTTCATAGTACCTAAAGTCAGCAGTGTTATTCCTAACGCCTGGGGTAGGAAATTCCACAAGTGTGTCTCCCTCTCCTTTGCAGTAAAAAGAACAACACAAACACAAATTAAATTATTCATAATACCCAAAGCTGCTGCACAAGGCAGGTACTAGGGAAAACAGGCAAAGCTTCAAAATATGAGAGTTTTTTTTTTTAATGGAAGATGCTTTCTTCAGGACCAAAGCACCAACCCAGGCCATGTCCACCGCTTAGGGGCATTCAACCAAAGCCTGTCATCCCAAGCAGAAGACAGCATCGCACCAAAACAGCTGGGCATTTTCTCTTTTCCACTAAAAGTTCCTAGAATTTTAGCATCGTTCCAAGGCTTGGCCTCTTTCTCCGGCTTCCTGCCCTTTTGCCATTTCCTGTTGCTCTCTCATTCTCTCTCCGCTCTGATTGAAAAGAAACAGCCCCAAGTAAAGCGACTTACCCCACTTTACCTTTTCGGGGAGAAGTCAGTCTGCTGAACATACGTGAGTTAATACGCACAGAATTACAGCCCTGGTTACTTATCCTGGGACGAAAGAGTGGCTGGATAAGAAAAAAGGCCTCCAGCTTTAACAAAGGCCATGGATCCGCATATACTTAGGTATGCATAAAGCGGCAGGACTCAGTGTAGTAATGCCTGAGGATTCTGTTCAGGGCCCATTTTAAGCAAGCCACTTGACCGGCGCTTATCAAAATAATCTGAGCATCAGAACACAGTCATCCATCACTTTTTGCACTTTGCCAAATTTTACGGTGTGCTTCTCAGCTCAAAAAGCTGGGCCACAATCATGCAAAAACATACACTTTAAGGCAAACTGTGTATAAAATGCATACTTCAAAGATATTTAAAATGTAAATTTTCATTCATGTGTCTTTTAAAATGTCAGCAGTTGATGCAGGGACAGGGCGAGAGCTTCTCAGCCATGAATATATGTAAAAATAGATGGATCCATCCAATCCTAGAGAGACAGGGTGGGATAGCAGTTTGAGAGGGAGACTAGGGAGATTGGGGTTCAAATTCAAATTCAAAATTTTAAAATCTGAGAGAAATATCAAGGTGGTTGTCACTGCAAGAGGCTTTCTATAGAAGAGAAATGGGCAGCCTAGATCACTGGACGAGATACAGGGATATAATCATAGAGGAAGAAAGTAAATGGAATATTAAGGAGAGATCAAACTTAGAACAGGAAGGGTTTAAAATTTCATGGTTAGCATATTATCAATTGAGGGAAACCTAAAGAAACTTAAAGAAACTTAAAAAAACTAATAAAAAATTGGTTTTGAGAATACTATAAATGAATTTGAAAACCTTTTATGTACCAATGATTCTCATTTCGTTTCAAATTTTATTTTTCTTCTTTTTTTCCTTCCTTTTCTAATGTTTGTGTGTATGTATGTGTGTGTGTGTGTTAGTTATTGTATTATAAGTGTATGTACACAAAATTTTAAATTAGTAAAGATTTTAAAAAAACCAAATTCAAATCCACTGGAGCAGTGGTGTCCAACCTTTGGTCTTCCAGGTGTTTGGGACTTCGACTCCCAAAAACCCTAGCTACTTGATTAACAGTCAGGAATTCTGGGAGCTGAAGTCCAAAACAACTGGAGGACCAAAGGTTGGACACCACTGCACTGGATGACCTTGAGCAAGTTATACTCTCTCAGCCCAGACGAAGGCAACAGCAAGCTCTCTCCGAATGACTCTTGTCAAGAAAATCCTCAGATAGTGTCACTGTTATTCAACAGTCAACACAGTGCCGCCTAAGAGCGGTACCACTCATCTCTATTCCGATGGGGCAGAGGTATCACTATTGCTATCAATGGTGGAAAATATTCTTTTCAAACTTTACATTCTAATTGTTTGGTAAATTCAAGTCCAGTCTGGGTGGGAGGCAGGACAGCCCCATCCCGAATGGGGACAGCGAGCCTTTCCCCACTACACTGTTATAGTGCTATTATTCTACTTTCAACCTTTTACGGAGTCGTGGGCTTTGCAGTTTAGGGAGGAGCATTTGGAATTCTCAGCCAGAGAGCTCTTTGGCCTCAGTAAACTACAACCCCCAGAATTACACAGGAGGTTGAAAGTGGAATAATAGCACTATATCAGTATAGTGCGGAAAGGCCCAGTGTCTCTGAGTTTTGCTCAAGAGTAAGCGGCTCTGTCTGTTTTCCATGAGAACTGGAGATTCCTTTTATGTCTGGAATAGAACTCTCTATCCCTGAAGTGGCCCAGTCCAGGTGCTGTGGGAACGAATCTGCAGGCAAAGCAAATCTTGCTTTGCCCTTCTTTCATCTGTTGCTTTCCCATCCCCACCAAATGCACGCCTCCAGGAGGGAAAAAGTCTGTTTATATACCTCTGGGATTTGGGATTTTTTTTTATAGGTTGCCAACTTTTCAACCATAGGTGTGACTTCACAGTTTGATATTCAGGACGTTAGTGGGAAATGGTGTGTGCCTGCCTCTCAGTAGCACAAAAAGTTTCCCCCTGCTGTTTTCTGTACATTAAGCTGCTCCCAATGGTACGAGGGCAGCAAACCGAGGCGCTTTTCTCTGGGTCAGCTGCCAATTCTTGTTCCTTCTGTCTTAAAAACAACCAAAGCAAGCCAGCGCCTGGGAATCTCTTAAGAAGACGCGGCCCTTATCTAATCCATCTGCCTGACTCACAAGGTCCCTCGCTTCTTGTCTCTTTCGTGCTGGCCTTTCGCTTATCTTTCTGGCATACTCTAAATCTAATCTCGAGATAGCACAGGAAAGAATCTCGAGGCCTTGCACCGAATTTCAGGGTGATTCCTTTGCAGTTCCTACAAAGAGCAGCTGGAGGGGGCTTGCCTGTTTTGCTGCCAGCCGTATCGTGCCGCTCATCACAGAAGTGGCGTGACTCACGCTGGCAGTGGGCAAGAGCAGTTTGAAGTCACCACTCTTCTGGCATGTCATTTCCTACATCTGGGTTGGCTGTTTTGTCTTCCTAGAATCATAGAATCATAGAGCTGGGAGAGACCACAAGGACCATCAAGTTCAACCCCATTCTGCCATGCATCAAAGCCTCTGTTTAAAAACCTCCAAAGAAGGAGACTCCACCACAATCTCAGGCAGCATATCCCACCGTCTAATTGCTGTTACCACCAGGAAGCTCTTCCTAAATGTTTAAATGGAATCTCTTTTCCTGAAGTGTGAAGCCATTGCTCTGTGTCTTAGTCTCTGGAGCAGCAGAAAACACGCTTGCTCCATCCACCATCCTCTCTTGTCAGTGGCGTGGAGTGCGTGGAGGGGGGCAGGCAGGGGATGTGGCTATGGCATAGGGGGCATGGCTATGGTGCATAGAGGTGTGGCCACAGTGCGAGGGTAGGGCTACAGTGCCCAGGGGTCTGGCTATGAGCTGGGACACCCCCCAAAATTGCCGCCTGGGGCGAACCACCCCCATCGCCCCCCTGTCCCTATGCGACTGTCTCTTGTTGTAGTGTGCCTTCAAGTTATTTTTGACTTATGACAACCCTACAGTGAACCTCTCATGATTTTCTTGGCAAGATTTGTTCCGGGGGGGGATGTGTCTTTGCTTTCCTCTGAGGCTGAGAGAATGTGACTTGCCTGAGGTCACCCAGTGGGTTTCCATGGCCAAGTGGGAATTCAAACCCTGGTCTTCAGGGTTATAATCCAACATTCAAACCAGTAGACCACACTGGCTCTTTTGCTTTCCTTGGAATGGCAGCCATCTTGGAAGAGTTGAGAAAGCAGACCCAACTGGATTAGATGCACTAATTAGTCTTATCAGCTCGAAGACTGCTTCTTGTGCTTCACGCTGACATGGCTCATGGGCAAAGTACCAACTGTGCTTGAAGAAGGTCTCAAGTTCAGTAGATTTTTTTAGATTGCTTTGCAAGATGGAAAATGAAGATTCAGTAGAGAAAGCTGTTACGGGTACCATGATTATGAGTCCTCAGATTTCTCTTAATCCCTTTTGGAAGCTGTCTAAGCTGGTGGACATCATCACATCTTTGACTCTGGCACTTTAGTTAAGGGCATAAAAAGACTACGTTGGATCAGACCAAAGGCCTATGTTATCTGGTTTTCCATGGATCTGGCCAAACCAGATTAAGCTCCTAAGCTGGACTCAAGGGCAACAGTACCTTCCCTTCCTGTGTTTCTGCAGCAACTGAGATTCAGATGCAAACATTTTGCCACCCCACCATTCCAACTTGATATATGTATATCAGCTCTTGAGACCCTTAAAAGCACCAAATTACTGTTGGAGATATCCTTCAGTGGGGCAGAGTGGGCTGGTAGACTGTTCAAACTTCTGCCTAGTTGTGCTAGAGAGATGCACCAAATCTTTCACAATTTCCCAGTAATTACTGCTGGGATGCTGCTGGTTTTCTTTCTCCATTGGTTGCATTTCTCCCATAACCTCTCTGGATATTGGCCCTTTCCTGGCCCAGGACAGCAACTCCGTACAGGGCCTGTGCCTTTCGGCCAGTAGCCGAGATGAAGGCAAGCCAAGAGCTGTTCACCCAGATTCTCTTCCACAGCAACATCCCTTGATCCCCTGATGATGAATTTAGTGATGGTTGTTCATCCCTCCCTCCTACAATGCTCTCCTTCAGTTCAGGAGAGCAGCCAACAGGGAAGGGAGGGCGAAGCTGGGGAGCTCCATTAAATATTTAACCGGATGTAACCCTGCCGATGATTCACAGCCTCTTGTTCGCTTTCAGAAACCAGCAGCCGGGCTTCAAACACCGAGAAGATGCTCCGTTTCGGGGGGGGGACGGGAGCGAGTGGGCAGTCGCACCAGGTGGAAGACAGAATTTCCTAGCAGAGGAGTGGGTGTGCATTTCTGCAGTTGTTACGAGATAAAAAGAAGGCTTAGAGAGAAAAAGGCTCTTTTTTTCTCCACAAGGCTCCTGCAGCTGATCCTAGCTTATCCGGACCCAATTTGGTTTGCTTCAGTCCTGGCCTCAGAGCTTCCCTTTTATGTTGTGTGAATCTTTTAACAACTGCAAATGGCAGCCGTGGGACTGAAGGCCGACTCGATCAAGACCGTGAGGTGGGGGAGAGAGTCTTACCCTTTGGTCTGAATGAAAATACCCTGTGTCTAGAAGTGGCCATTTTCGCGCTCAGCAATAGCGTCTTCCATTTGCATTCCACTGGCATCAATTCAAATAGGTTCAGCAGAACCATTTTAATTCCAGCTGTGGATAAGAGGATAGGGACAAACTCCATTCTCCTCCCTCTCCTCTGCTGAATGCCCGTTGCTATATAAAGATCCTTCCAAAATGCTATATAAAGATCCATTGAATTTAAAATGCCATGTTTAGTATCACATATAGTTTGGCCCTTATTCCTGCAGGGTTTCTAAAGGCCAGAGTTAGAAGCCTTTAAGTTCACCATGTGCTGTGTGGTGAGGCCTGCCAGATGCCAGGGGACCTGCTGTCTCTCATGCCTCTGTCTACACTTAGATTGTAAGCTCTTTGGGGCATGGACCTGTCTTTGCAAAGTGCCACATATGGACTGAATGCCACCAAAGGCATGCCAGAGAGAGCAGAAGTCACTCTTACAAATCTCAACCGAGGAAGCAGCCTTATACCAAGTGAGACTGTGGCCATTTCCACACTACACTGTTATAGAGCTATTATTCCACTTTCAACATCCTATGGGATTCTGGGGTTTGCAGTTCACTAAGCCCAAAGAGCTCTCTGGCTGAGAATTCTAAATGCCCCTCCCTAAACTGCAGACCCCAGAATTCCACAGGATTTTGGAAGTGGAATAATAGCACTATAAGAGCATAGGGCGGAAATGGCCTCTGCTTCAGAAAACTTTCCTTGCTTACTCAGTCTTCCATGACAATCAAGTTCAGATAGCTAGACTGGTTTTTTTGGAATACAGGTGGTCATCTTGAGTCTTCCATCCTAATCCAGCTTATATTTGTCATTCCAACACTGTCTCAGAAATCTTCAGGGACGATACTGTCATTAGCCAGAGTCTGGCGGCTAAACTAAGGCCACAGAATTTGACTGTCATAACAGGGCAGAAAACTATTAGAGGTTTTTTTTAAATCATTATTGTATTTTCTGTAGGAAGTTGTGGAGAGAGCTGCCTTTGGGATTTGTTCAGCCGAGCTTCCAAAATAATTTATTCCGTTCTGGATCACATTTCTTGTTCTGCCTCAGGCAGCAAAGTGTTTTGGGCAGGCCCTAGAAATTATTTGTGGCTGTGCGTTTGATATCAAAATATATATGCATAATTATTATCTTGGGAGCTGGATAGGAGGGGTAGATGCTGGTTATGGGTGAAATAAAAAAAATATTCCTGAACCACGGCAGGAGATGCTTACGAAGGACACGCATTTCCACCAGCTGAACATCTGGGGTTGCCACACTGTTTGATGCTACCCAGATACTAAATGTTTTTAATCCTGCTAACAGGCGGGCATCTAATAAGGAGGGAGGCCAGGACGGTGTGCTAGATTAATGGGAGGGCACTCCCAGCCGGAGCGCTCCTGCCGTGAACAGTGTAAGCTGGCAACCTAAGTGAGATTGATAGCCCTGGAAGGAACCTGAGAGTGCATTTGGCTTTGTGATTCAGAACTGCTTGGACAGAGACCTATGGAGAATTAACAAGCAAAAGAAGGGAGAGACGAGAAATGGGGAGAGCGCGGAGCATTGTCCCAGGCTGCAATGCTGGCTGCAAGGCTAAGGCTGAAAAGTGGGAGGTGGAACAGTCTAGTGCTGGACATTTGTGGGCCAGGAACCAACAGGTATGCTGCCATAATGAAAGGTGAGAAAAGGTTAAAGATGAGCCAAAGTCAGGGAGTTAATTAAGAGAATAAAAAGTTGCAATGAAATTGTTGTGTACCTTCAAGTCATCTCCAACTTATGGCACACCTCAGGCAAACCTAGTACTGGATTTTCTGGGGCTCAGAGTATGCAACATGCCCATTGTCACCCAATGAGTTTCCATGGCTGAGTGGGAATCGAGCCCTGGTCTCCAGTGCTTAAACCGCTACACTATGCTGGCTCTCTGCAGTGAAAAAGGAGGGAAGTTTTTAGTGAACACTCGGAGAAACCAATTAGACAAGAAAAGCAGCTCAGTAATGGAACCACTAACCCAGGGTGTGGGTATTTGTGAGGGGCTGTTGGCTTTCCAAACATTTGGCCACCATGGAGATTGTGGGAAATGTAGTCCAAAAAGTATCTTCCCCAAGGTCTGTGGCCTCAGGCCAAACTCAGGGCATGCTCTGGCACCCACTTCTCAGTCAACTAAGCAGAAGTCCTCTACACAGCGGCCCCAGAATGGCCGTGAAGTGGATAAGGAGAATCATGGAACCAAGGTGAGTGGCTGAGGAGCACTTGAACCGGCAAAGGTGTGTAAGGTGGGATCACCGAACTCAAGAAGAGATCTTCTGGAGAATGCTGCATCTTGGAAAAGATATTCTCTGGGGCTAAAACTAGTCAGTATGGCTGGTTGTCACATCAGTAGGAGACTCTGGAAACCATCATCCAAAAAAAAAAAAAAAAGACTTTTCCAGGCTGTCAGTCAGAGTGAGACTCATCTGGAATACTCTGTCCAATTCTGGGCACCACAATCCAAGTAAGATATTGACAAGCTGGATTGTGTCCAAAGGAGGGCAACCAAAATGGTGAAGGGTGTGGAAACCATGAAGCCCTATGAGGAGCGACTTAGGGAGCTGGGTAGGTTTAGCCTGATGAAAAGAAGGTTAAGAGGTAACATGATCGGTATGTTTAAATATCTGAAGGGATGTTATGTTGAGGATGGAGCAAGCTTGTTTTCTGCTGCTCCAGAGACTAGGACACAGGGCAATGGCTTCAAACTACAGGAAAAGAGATTTCACCTAAACATCAGGAAGAAATTCCTGATGGTAAGAGCTGTTTGACATTGGAGTACGCTGCCTTGGAGTGTGACGCAGTCACCTTCTTTGGAGGTTTTTAAACAGAGGCTGGATGGCCATTTGCTGGGGGTTCTTTGAGTGTGTGTTCCTGCATGGCAGGATAGGGTTGGACTCGATGGCTTTTGTTGTCTCTTCCAATTCTAGGACATGATTCTATGAAGTTTCTAGCTCAGAAATTAGAGTAAGGCAGACCTTGAGACACTGTTGTTCTGCAACTCACAGCAGTCTGAGCTGGTGAGAAATGCTGTAATCTAACAACATCTGGAGGGCTACATGCTTCCTCCGCCTGGTCCAGCTAGTCCAGCAGCCCATTGCACACAGAGCATAGTCACATACTTTTGGGAGATAGTGCATGATAGCAGGAGCACTCCCATCATACCACTGGCCTTCAAAGGGATCAGAGTACCATTGAGTGTGCCTAGCTGGCCACTGGACCTCTGAACAAGAATGCCCCACTCTGCAACATTTTTTTCAGGTCTTGCTTGCCATCACTAATAGTCATTGACAGGCTCATCTACTCCCCCGCCCCATGAATTTGTCTAAGTCTTTTTTAAAACCACCTAAGCCTGTGGACATCACATCCAGCGGCAGTAAAATCCATAAAGCAATTAACTGTTGCGTGAAAAAGAACTAGCTTACAACTGTCTTAGAATTGCAAACAGTCACTTTTCGACTGGCCTACGGTGCTTAGAAAAGACCTTGGGCCGAGCCAGTTGGGAAGCGCTTGTGAACTGGATGAAGATCAGTTCTTTTTCTGTTTGACTGTTTCAAATGCCGTTCTAACATAGGGTGGGGGAGCTAGTGAAAAAAACGAGGACTAGAAACTTGGATAGAATTTCTGCACAGCTGGGACATCTTGAACCTCTGAATGTCATCTGAATCCTCAGTTCTTCTAAACGCTCCCATCTGACAACCTCAAAACCTGCTTGCTTGGTTCCACATGCTATTATCCCCAACCTGAATTTCCCCTTTACGTGATGCCAAGTGGTTGCAAATGGGGGGGGCATGCTGCGAGGGCAATATAAACTGCTCAGAGAAAGGGAGCAATTAATCTTATTCAGGAGCATCGGAGCCACATGAGCCCTGCCACCCAAATTAAATTTTAACTTGTCTCATAAATCTTCCCCTTAAACTCCCCTTCTCACAACCAGCTGCGTTGGCAGACGGGCTGGAAATGTCCTTGAAACTCGGGGGACCGGAGCTGAAGCTGAGCTCTCCTCCCCTGTTCTCCCCCTTCCGTTGCCCTGGTTCAAGGTAGCAGGTTGGGGGGCTGGCAGAACAGCCCCGGTCGCTCCGGCAGCAAGCTGGGAAGGCGAGGTGCCGAGGAGAATCTGGGGACAGCAACCTTGCTGTAATCATTAAAAGAACCTCCAGCAATTTTTGGCAGAGTCTGGATTCCTGCTCCCAGTGCCCTGGATTTCGTCCAGCTCAGGTAATTAAAATCCTGGCCCTTTTCAGCTCTGCTGCTCATTGCAAAATCATGCATCTACTGCTGGCTCCCTTTGTGGCTCAAGTGTAAATACACATCAACGTATCTGGCCCCAGAGGCAGCCACATCTTAGGAAGCCAAGATCTCAAGCCTCCACTCCACCCCAGAGGCAGGTGTGTCTTGGAGAGGTGGGAGGGCAGGGTTAAAAAAAACCTGGAATTCCTGTACAAAAGATGCCATTACCCTAGAAACGGCTTCACCACCTGAAAGAGGAATTGTTCAGGGGGTCCCTTTGGGGCTTATCTCACAACAAATTTGTATGCCAGGTTGGTACATGCAATCAGTAGGGTAGGCAGCTTCAGAGTAGAGAATCCAGTGGTCAGATTTTGCTCTGCCAGTGCTGCATTTCGACAATAAACCTGGTGGACTAAATTCTGAGCTTTGGGGTCACCTTTTGGGCTGCTGTACCAGCCAGTGTTCCATCATGTGACCCATTCTGACAGCCAAACACTGCTCACCGGGTCGTATAAAGCCCACTCTCAGAACGTTGTCTTCTTCCGAGTAACTTTGCCCTTGGCATGAAGCTCTTCCTTCCTTGGAGATTAATCCTGGCTAGCTTTGAACAAAGAGCTTATAAAATCAGCAAGGAGGACACCAATCTAACATCTCTAGGAAGCAAGTTCCAGAACCTTGAAGCAGCCACCGAGAAGCCCCCTTCCCATGTTCCCACCAAATGCACCAGTGAGAGGGAGGACAGCAAGAAGGACCTTCCAAGAAGTTCTCAAGACACACACAGGCTCATAGAGAGACCTGAACCATGTAAAGCTTTGTAGGAGAGCTTTGTAGGAGAGCATTGGACCACAACCCTAGAGACCAGGGTTTGACTCCACACTCAGCCATAGAAGCCCACTGGGTGACCTTGGGTGCATCACATACTCTCAGTCCCAGAAAACCCCAGTAGGTTTGCTGTAGAGTTGCCATAATTCAAGAACAACTTGATGACACAACAACAACCACAACAACAACCACAACAACATCTGATCAGGTCTCTAGCCCACTTAGACTGCCAGCTTTCCCAGTGCTTGGAATCTAGGCATCTGGGCATCTGACCCTTGCTCATACTTGACAATACGGCTGAGGGACACAGAATGAAACTAGTCTCAGAATTACTTACTGGCTGAGTAGAAATCTCAAGCAAGGTCTCCTGAGTCCAAGGTCATTTCCACACTAGCCTGTAATAGTGCTATTATTCCACTTTCAACATCCTATGGAATCCTGGGGTTTGAAGTTTAGGGAGGGGCCTGGAACTGCAAACCCCAGGATTCCATAGGATGTTGAAAGTGGAATAGTAGCACTATAACAGGCTAGCACGGAAATGGTCCAAGACAAACACAGGTGCATAAGGAGTGGGCATTGTGGGATTGCTTAGCTCACAGGAAAGCCATTGTGGGAGTGAATCACAATCAAAGAGCCAGCATGGTGTAGTGGTTGGAGTTGTACGGCTACGACCCTGGAGACCAGGGTTCGATTTCCTGCTTGGCCAGGGAAACCCAATGGGCGTGTCACACACTCTCAGCCCCAGAAGATCCCATGATAGGTTTGCCTTAGGGTCACCACAAGTCGGAAACGACTTGAAGGCACACAACAGCAACACAACCAACCCAAACCTTTGAAATCAAATGTCAGAAGATGCCCAGAAAGGAAGGCATAGAAATGCCCCCCTTTGATCCAGCATGTCAGAGCCCAAAAGGTGAAATGTATAGTCAAAAAAATGTGCAGCAAGTTGTAACAAAACGGACATGAGGGCAAGTCAAAGCTGGTACAGACCGGGCAAGCAAGGAGGGCAGAGACAAGTTGCTCTGACTGGAGAGACAGGTCAGATTCTGGGGATTAATAGGGGACGTGAGACCCCATTGGGTCTTTGTTGGTGCTCTTTGGGGTAGGATGCTGGAGAGTTTCATGTATTTCTTTCTAATAATAATGATGTGTTCCTTTAGCCAAGATGTGCTAGTGACATTAGGAAATGTATGAACATTTATTTAAATTATTTATACTTGGGGGCAAATTTACCTAATTTGCACTTCCCAGGCTGATATGTGAATCCCTTTGGATTCGGCACTTCTCTGGATTTTGTGATACCCCTCTTGGCTTGAAAATTGTGCACAAATTGTGTACACTAGGGAATGCTACTTGGAAAACACGTTTTAGGGAAAGCTGACTACAAATACATGTATATTTTTGTAATATACATTTGTATGGTTGTATAAATATGTATATTCTTATTTGTGCATATACAAAATTGTACATGTTGAGGTTAGACGTGTTGAAAAGGCATCTTTCAGAGACAATGCTATTTGCAAAAAATAAATCTCAATATTCATAAGGTTTTTTTAAAAAAACAAAGCAACGTGGAATGAGGCAGGAACTGGATAGAACATATTTAAGACTGAGTTCTTACAAAATGAACACAGACTAGGTATAGACTGATCCACACATTTCTGCTCTCAGGTTCTCTGACCATACGTGACCCTGGCCATTTCCACATGAGACCGTTATAGTGCTATTATTCCACTTTCAACCTCCTGTGAAATTCTGGGGTTTGTAGTTTCCTGAGGCCAAAGAGCTCCCTGGCTAGGAATTCCAAAGGCCCCCCTCTAAACTGCAAACCCCAGGATTCCAGGGGATGTTGCAAGTGGAATAATAGCGCTGTAACAGAATAGTGCGGAAAGGTCCTAAGTAACCTCTCCATGAAGACACACCACCAGCAAGAACATACCCATCCCTTCTATAGAAATATAAGTTTCTGAGACTATAACTCTCAAAATCATCCCACCGTCATGGTTATTGATGATAGAATCCGTAGTCTAAAAAATTATCAGATCCACGCTCTGTCCCCCATCTTCAGCTAATTGACTCCATCATTAAACTGCTGTTACTTACTGTCCAGTAATTTCTCCTCATCTCCAGCTGAAACATTAGCTATTGATGATCCTGTACATGATATATATTCCTTTAGACAGAGCGTGTTGGCAACATTAGGAACATTTATTTGCATTGAATTTGTTTTCAATAGTGCCAGTTATGTTGAATTTACTATTATTTATTACATTTTTATTCTCCCAAGCGCTCCGTGCAAAGCAGATGATCTTCCCCTTGCCCCATTTTAATCTTCAGACAAATTTTTGTGCCGGATGAAGAGGGAGTGATCCTCCCTCAGTCACCCAGGGAACTTCACGTCCATCACCCTTGCTACTTAGGCATATTGATTCTTTTCAAAAGAGAAAAATGGAATGGAAAAGTTACTGCATTTAGCATAGCGACTGGCAATGTTATTGTTTTAACACTCCTCGGCATGATTTCTCTTGTGTTTTTAAAGTATCCCTAAAATACCAAAAGCAACCACTGAAAGGATTAAATGTTATCCAAGTCAGATTTAAATGCTGGCACCTCACTGAATTTGAATCCATTATAGCAGTGGTTTTTAATCTTTTCTTTAACGGAGACCCCCTGCAAATATAATTTGTTGCCAGGGACCCCCAAGACTTAACTCAAGATTTAAATATTTAAATCAATTTAAATACATAAATGTTTGTTTGTTTGTTTAAGGTTTCTGGAGGCTAGGATTCAAATCCCCAGTCAAACTCTGGGTGACCTTGGGCAAGTCACATTCTCTCAGCCTCAGAGAAGAGCAGAGGCAAACCCCCTCTGAACACATCTTTCCAAGAAAACCCTGTGATAAGTTCACCTTGGAGTTGCCACAAGTGTGATGTGACTCGCAGGCTCACAATAACAAAGTGCTGCTGATGGGGGAAGTTCTAGCCATCATGTCTCTCCCCTTTGAAAACTGGCTTATGGCGACCATAAGGTGGGGATTTTCTTGGCAAGATTTGTTGCTGTTGGTGTCCAGCAGCAGGGCTTCGTGGACCCCCTGTGAGGGCTCCACAGACCCCAAAGGGTCCCTGGAGTTCAGGTTAAGAACCATTGCAATACAGTATTTCATGATTTCCATCTAAAGGAGCCACTTCCCAGATGAGCTAGCTTTCTTCATGCAGGGAGGTGTGTGTTTGTGTGTGCGTTTTAAGCACTCTTCTACATGCAATATAAAGTGCTGTGATTCCAGAATGCACACTCTACAATTTTGCAACCTGAGCACCTCTGGGACAGGACTGGGGAAGCGGGAAGAGCGAGGTCATGAACCGTTCAAGCCAGAGACAAAAAACAAAAACAGAAAACCCCAGACCCCGTATTTTGTGGCCTTTGGAAGAATGGCAGCATCTGTGGCCTGCCCCGCAGAACAGAGTAACATTTAGAACCAACAGATGGCAAGAAGCAAGGAGGCTAAAAGGGAAAGCGAGAGGCAGGATGATGTGGGGAGAAGGGGACTGGCGGCTGGCGAGGGATGCTCGCAGCCGCCTGCAGACAGCGTGTGGGAGGGCGTGGGGGCCCGTGGAAGGTCGGAGGGTCACGGCCGGGCCAAGAGCTCGGCGCTGAGCGGAGGAGAAGAAGCCCCCGAGGGGTCCAGCTGAGGCCTCTGTCTGTTTTGATTGTGTCTCCCTCTTGCTGCGGCAGATGCTCATTACTGGGGGAGGAGGAACAGCCCAAAAGCTGAAGTCAAGCTTCTGCTGGCCACACACGACACAAACCCACGCAGTTCAAGATGCTGCCGAATGGGAAGCACTGCAGGCCAAAACAAAAGCAAATCCCCACTCCCAGAACAAAGCTACACATTGTTGCAAGCTGGGATGCTGATATTTTGGATTTTTTCCACTCTTCCTTTAATTTTAGTACTTTTATCTCTACATAGATGAGCAGTTCATGTCCACATAGCAAGAGGGAATACTACTTTCTAAGGATAAAGGTAGAGAATGGGTTTTGATGCCTCTCTGCCACAAAAACTAAATCATTTCCTGCAAGTAGAAAAAAAGCAGTTCAGGACTTTCCCTTCTGCACTCCTTTTCTACTTGCAAGGAGCTCCTCCCATACACACAGAGATCACTTCTTCAAAAATGTAACCAGGCAGGCTCACACATGCCTTTCCAGGAAGTGTGGTGAATTCTTCTTTAGGAAATTTTTTTCCCCATTTTTAATGCCCAGAGCCACACGCAAATACAGAAGATTAAATCCTGTCCTGCATTTTAGTCTTCTTTTTTGTTTAATGCAAAAGTCATTTTATTGGCACGACTGATGTATGCATTTTCTGACCAGGCTTTTGTTTTGATTAAAACGGTTCTTCCCTCAGTTTGAGGAGCAGATAATTAAATGTCCAAATGGTAGGCATGTTATGTTCCCCACCCAAACACTGCAGTAGCTTTATTAGTCACATATTAAATCCCATCTCCAAATGGCTCGAGGCAGCAGGCATGCCTGTATTTTCCCTCCCCACTCTGTCCTCATAGCAATAACCATATTAAGTAGGTCAGGCTGAGAGAGAGTGACTGGTCTAAGGTCTCCAGTGACTTTCGTGTCTAGTGGGGATGAGAACCTGGACTTCAAAGTCCGAGTCCACGGCTGACTAACCACAACATCATACAGGCTTCTCCCACCTATCTGACAAGGTAGGGACCAAACTCTGTCAGAACATACCACTGGTTGAAAAGTAGAACCCCTGTACTGTACTGGAGGGAACATGAAGGACTTACGGAGGCTCACTTGGAACCAACCATGTGCACACCACTTGCAAAGTCTCTCAGCTGGCTTGGCACATTCCCCCCATCTTGGCTCATTTTGCAAGCAGTGCATGCATGCAAGCAGTTCCAAGCGAGCCTCTGTGGGCAAGAAGAACTGGCGAAAAAGCAGAACCCCCATTGAATTAATGGAACGTGCCCTTAATTTGGAAGCATTAAAAAAGCAAGTCATCAGATAACAGGGCAAAGGCAAGGGCTTCCTAGTGAAGAAAGAAGCTCCTCTGAGGAAAATCAACAGGCCCCTTGTGAGGCTCTAAGCACTGATCTTGACTCCATTTGAGCCTATCAAGATGGCAAATGGGCACTTATAGGTGCCTGCTGTTTCCAGCATTCCATCAGTCCTGCTCCTCTGCCTCCTGCTGAGATTCTGCCATTTCTTGCTAAGCCTGTTAACCTTCCCTTGTGATGGTCTCTCCCTTTCCCTGTTGGCCTCAGGAGAGCTGTTTTTTCACTGAAACTGGCAACGCAACTGCATGCCCGTCTGGCGTTGGCCCATCCTCAACGGGTGAGAGTGTGATAACCATCTCAGGGCACAGGCTCTGCCTGGGTAGGGTTTAATGGCAGAAAGGAAGAGTGAAACAATGCTCACGGAGGCATTAAAATAAAGTTATTCCAGTTATTAAGATCTTCTGTGTCGTTTGCATCTTGACAGTTAATACCATCCTTGCTCTCTGTTTCCCTGTTCAAATTATAGCTGCTGGAGACTCCCAGCCACACGCACAGCGATAAGATCCTATGTTTTATTTAACTTACCCAGGCAGATAAGTATGTAGATCACATTTTACATACCTGTGTATTTTTCTGCCCCTGTTGGCAAAAAAGTACAGGGTCTAGTGTTGTGTGCGCCTGTCAAATGGGTTAGAGGACCACCAGGGGCCTTTAGAGGCAGAATGATAATTTTTTGAGGGGGCGGTCTCAGTTCCACCCAAACCTAACACTAAACCATCAGTTCTGGTTCAGTTAGACAATATAATTTGGACAATGAAAAATGGTTGCTGGAGCTCTGGCCAGTTATAGTATCTTAAATGTTTACAGCAGAAATACGACTATCAAAAAGATATTTCTACATATGAATGCATAATACCTTGCTGTGGAAGGCAAGAACAGCCAGCCAGGGGTGGGTGAGCTTCTTTTCCTTGTAAAAGCAATTTTCTTCCCAGCCTGGAAGATATTGCAAAAAGGTTGCATGGAGTCAGGGTACAGAGTGCTGTAGGCCCCACAAATGGGTAATATGCGGTTTTTGGACTGGAACTCCCAGCAGACCTAAGCCACCATTGTCAGTGGGAAGCAATGATAGCAACTGTGTATGGGAGAAAATGGCTTGAAGGTATGATAAAGGCTAAGAGAAAATAGCCTCTGAAAATTCCACCCTCTATTTGCAGGTGATGAAATGGGTAGCAATGGGGGATTTTTCTGCATATCCACTTAACAACATGGGGGAAAGTGAAGAACACTAACCAGTCAATCTGTTTTGAGAAATCTTGACTTGATTAAAACAGAATGAAATGCTGTTATTAGTTCATATTGGTGGGTAGAAGTAATAGGTTAAAAGAGCCAGACTGAAGGAGAAAGGGGCCAAGTCTGCAGCATCCTTTAATGATATTAAAATATCCTACATGGGATTGACAGCTTCAGTCTAAATCCTCCATTCTGTTTGTGAGCACAGAAGGAGATGGATTTTGAGGGATATTCTTTGAGGGAGAGAATTCCCTGATATAGATTTCTCCTGCTTATCTGACGGGTTAAGGGCCGGAGCGCTGTCAGAAAGTGGATTTGGTAGAAAAGCACAAGCCATGCGGGGAAGAAGGAATTACGGAGGCTGGCTTGGAACTGACCACCTGCGCGTGCTGCTTACACACTCTCTCAGCCAGCTTGGTGCCTTTTTTTCTCTTCTCTTGGCTCACTTTGCACGCCGTGTGCACAAACAGTCCCTAGCAAGCCTCCAGAGGCAAGAAGGACGGATGAAAGCCCGCTGTTTCGACATTTGCAAATTACAAACAAATTCCATTAATTCAACAAGGGATCTGCTCTTTCCATAGGCAAGACTTGGACTGCACGCAAGTCAAGCAGTTCCAAGTAAGCCTCTGCAGCTAAGAAGAACTGGCAAAAGGGCCACCAACCCTGTTGTGGAATTACTAAAGAGGCATTCCACAACTGAGGTGTCATAGTGGGAAAGGGCCTCTTCCATGTCCACATTTCATGTGCATCCGCTGGGGAGACACAGAGGGGGGTCTCTCCAAGCAGACATCAGGTATAGGCTTCAGCACTGAAGTCCTAAGCGATTTGAGGCTTTAAAAATGTCATCACAAGTGTCCTCAATTCACACTGGAAGCATACTGGCAGCCAATGTAGTTCGTTCCATACTAGTGTTGTATCCATACGGCATTCAAGTCTAGCTGCTGCATTTTGTGCACATGAATGACCTTCAAGGGCAGCCCTGTGCAGAGTGTATTACAGTAGTCTAACTGCAAGGTCCTGAATGCGTGAACTACAGTGGCAAAGTTATCCCTGTCCCCTGCACAGACCATGTTGGTGTTGGGAAGGGGATATATGGAGGATGTAGGAGGAGGGCAGTCTCATTTGGAAAAAGGATGCTATTTCATTCTTTAAATTATAGCACCAGTCATTCCAAACGTTTGGCCCTTCGAGAAGATGACCTTGCAAAGATGTAGAGACAAGAGCTCCTTAACACTGATGACTGAGAACAGTTGGAATATGTATGTGTCTGCTCACACACATACACACACACAGAGCACCTTCTCCATCTATAGGTATGACGAAAGTAGAAAGACATTCTGAATGAGATTCATGTTGGTCTGGAAACAAAACAACAGTATAGAATTGTACATCCCAGGGGTACTGGGGAAGGGGAAAGGAAGGGGAGGGGGTCAGGACATCCAAATATGCAATAGCTCGCTTTATTTCACCAATGCAATTATCCCAAGCTGTTCACTGCAATGGCACAATGTGGATTTATTACCTTCCTAGCTCTCCGGGGGAGTGAGAGAGAGAGTTTAATCACCAAGCTGAAAATCTTGGCAGCTTTTAGATTTTAAAGGCAAGCCGGACTAACTCTCTGTGGCCCAGCACCTTGTACACACAGGTATGGCTGATTGCAGCCATAAACTAATGTCGGGATGTGCAAAATTCTGTGCTTAAAAATTATTCATGCACCACACGCAAGGCATCCATGTGCTCCTTTCTAAACCCAATTTTTACTCTTCCCCTGCCCCTCCCAAACTTGCACTCTGGAATATTTTCATAAAGATGATGGTGCTAAACAGGCAATGAATGGAAGGAGGGAGTTAGGGCTGCTTGCTATCACTTTGAACTAGTTCTGAAATGGCTTTAATAACCATTACAGACTGCAAGAATTGTATCTTGGGAAGGAGCTAAGAATTATTTGTTAGCTAGTTTCAGAACTACAATTCCCAAAGTCCCTCAACTTGGAGCCACAATAGTATTTTCAGGCTCAGAAGTTGGTTTCAATTCGCAGTATGCAAATTGTAGTTTATATATTCAGTTCATATAATGTGTGTGGGCGTGTGCACCTGCACATGTACCAACTGTATCTACACACGCACACACACCTTTAGAAGCCATAGGTATCTCTGCAACAGGATGGCAAGGCCAAACCCCAAAAGTGTGGCTGTGTTCATGCTTTCCTGCACAGTGGAAAAATGTAGAAAGTAGCCTATTGGACAATATGGTGCAATAATACTATGCAAGTCAGCTGCGTACACTAACTGTATTTCTGTTCTTGGATGTAGACATGCCACATAATGTCCCATGCAGGTATCTCTTCAGTCTATAAGACAGCATTTCCCAACCTAAATGTTCCAGATATCTTAGACTAAGACCTTCATCAAGCCCATTCAGAATAGCCAATGGTCAGGGAGATGTTTTGCAAAATATTCGAAGGGCACCTGACTGGGGACAAAAGACTGAGTGGCATATTGCAGATGAAGGCACTGCCCAAAGAAAGTGGCATGTCCACTCTCTGCATACCTGACTTTATGGTGCCAGGAGGGCTTGAACCAGTAGATGCCAGCATCCTATTCCCTTTGCCAGCTTGGCAACTTGACAGAACAGGGTGTCTTCTGAACATCACCCATGGCTGCTCAGCACACCTGATACAACTGTCTGGAAAGCTGTCAATTTGCCCAGGCTAAATTTGCCCATCTAAATCATCACAAGGGGTCAATCAGGGATGACTTTGGCCTACAAACTCCCAGGGAATCTAGCTTAGCTGTTCAGTCCAACCAACTTGTCTCCACAGTAAGGACGAAGAGCTTCTGCTTGTTAGCCTCTGCTTGACTGTCGGAGACTGCATTCAGCTATGACCTTTTGCTATTTCTCTTTCTTGCTACACCTCAACTACACAGTTCTCCCCAGGGCTTTGGGCAGCTGGGCGGTTAATTTTGTTGTCACTGAATTCTTGCTTGGCAGCATTTAAGCCACAAGAATCAATCTAATAGACGAACTAGAGCTTCTGCTCCTCCACATATTGCTGGGTTGTAACTCCCATTATCTCTAGTGAGCACAGTCGATGGCAAGAGATCCCTTCACTTATTGCCTACTCTAGGACTTGACCCCAGGGGACCCAAGATCAAATCCCCACTGGTCAATGACGTTCACTAGGTGACTTGGGAGAATTACTCTCTTTTCTTGGCCTACCTCAAAGGATTGTTGTGAGGATGAAATGAACGGTCAGGGGAGAGAAAGAACCATGTAAACTGCATGCAGCACTTCTAAAGAGAGATGGGATAGATATGTAAATAAATGAATAAAATAGATGCCTGGCAATGAATCCCACAGTTTTGTCAGTTTGAAGAGATCACATTTTCTTGCAGAGTTGGCTCAAGATGTTTTCCTGCCTGAGAAGGAGTCAAAAGTGGCACCTGCCTCTTACCCAGCCCAAGCCCAACTGGTGAGCTTACCAGGCCGGTTCAACCATTAGGCACAATGGATAGCAATTGTTTGATCAGTCACTATGGTATTTCTACAAGTGGACAAATGCTTGTGGGATTTTCTGTCTCGTGAGCCAAACACTTTGCCTACGTACCATGAGCCAGAAAATTCCAGAAGGATTTGTGCCTCTTGTAAAAAATACCGTAATAGCTTAAATACTCAAAATTAGACACTCTTCTGTGCCCAATGGTAGAGCCAGCCAATGCTCTCTTGCTGCCTCATCCATCCAGTGAAATAGTGCCTAACAAAGCAAAAGGCACACCTTAATTAGTGTGTTAGTCTTTAAAATGCTGCAGCGCTCCGCCATTCATGCGTCCTTCTCCTCAACTTAAGCCCACCGTACATCAGTTTTGTTGCATGACCTCCGTTCTTGTATGTTGAAAGAGAGGGTGAATTATACTCCCGCCACCCTTGTTCCCTCCCTTCTCCTGTTTATTCTCTCCACGCCATTTGCAGAAGGCCTGAAACAACTCCATTATTTTTAACAGCTTTCTCCTCTTATTAGGAAGGGCTGAAAAACAACCCCGGCAGCAGCCAGGAACCTAAATGAGCCCATCCTCATTTAAGCAATCTCAATACGTTAGGATTAAAGAAGGAGAAAGCTGGGAGTAGGATTAGAAACAAATGTGTGGTCGGAAACAAAGTGGGTGAGTTGCAGAAAGAGGAAATCTTGGAGAAATGGACTGGGCTGACCCAATGGTTCATCGGTTTTTATGTTCTCCCCCAACAGCCACATCACCAGGCTGGGGATGAGAGAGGCCATTTCCGCCCCGCACTGTTATAGTGCTATTATTCCACATTCAACATTCTGTGGACTCCAGGGGTTTGCAGTTTAGGGAGGGCTCTTTAGAATTCTCAGCCAGAGAGCTCTTGGGCCTCAGGAAACTACAAAGCCCAGAATTCCATAAGATGTTGAAAGGGGAATAATTGCACTATAACAGTGTAGGGTGGAAATGGCCAGAAAGAGAGAGAAATAGAGAGAGATTGAGAGAGAGAGAGATCAGGGGTACCATCAGTTCTGCCGAGAACCAGAGGCACAACAGCCATAGAGTTCATGTACTGTACGTCTCTGTACAGGTTTCTAGCGTGAATTTATTTCAAGAATTTTTTCTAAGCTTTTTTCAGAACCTCTGGGGCTATAAAGATGGGGTACAAACCAACCAGTGTGGCATAGTGGTTTTAACACTGGACTATGGAGCCTGGAAACCAGGGTTCTATTCCCAAGTTGGCCATGGAAACCCACTGGGTGATCTTGGGCGTGTCCCACACACTCAGCCCCAGAAAACCCCACGATATGTTCACCTTAGGGTCGCCAAAATTGCAAAACGACTTGAAGGCACACAGCAACAGTGGCCATTTCCGCAGTACACTGTTATAATGCTATCATTCCACTTTCAACATCCTGTGGAATCCTAGGGTGTGCGGTATAGGGAAGGACCTTTAGAATTCTCACTTAGAGAGCTTTTTGGCCTCTGTAAACCCCAGACTTCCACAGGAGCTTAAAAGTGGAATAATAGCACTATAACAGTGTAGTGCAGAAATGGCCAATATTGTAACAAGTAATGGGAACACACATTTCTTTTACAAAGGAATTAAAACTGATTGATTCATTGATTGATTGATCGATCGATCGATCGATCAATTGATTACTCAGGGTGGTGGTCCTGGGCAAGGTCTCCCAGCAGGTTATGTATCAGACTCAGCATCTCTCTATCCTTCTTTGACACAGATCTTCTACCTGGCCATGAGCTCTGCCTCTTCCATTCTGTCATGCTGCCTCTGGTACCCAACTGTTCCTTTTCCAAGGCATTTAAGCAACCTCTCTGTTGCAATTTTTCTCTATTCCTGGTCCATGCCCTCTTTGCCTTCCAAGATGTCTCAGTGCGATGTGAGTGTGAAAGATCTCTTTCCCCTTACCCTCCTTCTGAGAAACCTTATTTTCGAGAAACAGGCACTAGAAAAAGGAAGAAAAAAAACAAGACAGAAGGGAAGCAGGAGCTAATTTACAGACAACAGCAAAGCCCTTGCTTCCCATTCATAATTAATAGAACTCCTTCTTACAATAGTTTTGGTGGCATGCATGTGTGCATAAACACACACACACAGACAGACACACACTTCATCCAGTTTATGAAAAATGCTGGGAAAAGGAAGCAGGTTTAGCCATGGTAATTTTTCTTTCTTTTGCACAAGATGGAAAGCCAAAAGATAGGCTCGAATCCAAGACAGTTCCCTCGACCTAACCTACCTTACAGGTTTTTTGTTACACATAAGACTCTTACCTATTCTGGAGAAACAATGGGACAGAAATATAATGTTGTGCATTATTATGCTGCAAACCACACACGCATACCAGATCTTTAATAATCCTTCAAGAGGGAATGAGAATATTTTAAGGCAGGGTTGGGGAGTTTGTGGCTCTCTAGATGTTACTGGACTGCAGCTTCCAGCTGAATAGCTAATGGTGAAGGATAAGCTGTAGTTCAACAGCATGGCTAAGGGCACACATTAATATACACCTTAAGGAATTCATAGAATCTTAGGGAGTTCAAAGGGTCTTCAAAGCCCATCTACCTGCTCCCTGCAGAAATACACATTGTAAGCAATCCTGTTCATATCCAAGGCCCGGTGAACACAAGGAATGACATTTATTTCAGAATGTTCTAGTTATTCCTTTTACAGTTCCCTATAGGTATAATTTCTGAAAATAATTCCACTTTCTCATTTTTCAATAACAACTATAAAAAAAACTACTTTAATTACTTTTGTGGGATGGGGATCATCAGAATGCTATCAGCTACTGAGCTGTCCTATAATAAAGTCATAGAATCATAGAGCTGGAAGGGGCTTCCTGGGCCATCTGATCCAACCCTTGGCTCAATGCAGGATGTCCAGCCTCATTTTGAAGACATCCAGAAAAAGAGACCCCACCACATCTCCAGGTAGTTGGTTCCACTGCTGAGCCAATATTCAATCGAAATCTACTCTCCTGTAACTTCCAGCCATTAGTTCTGGTTCTACTATGGGGGGCAGCAGAGAACAAACTTGCCCCTTCTTCTCCGTAAGAGCCCTTGACAGATTTAAAAAGTACAATCAATTCAGCCCTCAGTCTCCTCTTCACCCAGATCCTTCAGGCTTTCCTTATAGGTTTTGTTCTCCATACATCTTATCATGCTGCCCTTCTCTGAACCTGCTCCACCTTGTCTATAGCCTTTGTAAAATGAGGTGCCCAGAACTGAATGCAGTACTCCATGTGAGTAGGGCCAGATCAACTGCATTTTCCTTGGCATTTTGTCATTCCTTCCATGCTATATACATACTGCTTTCTCTTTCCGCTTCCTCAAGTTTGCTGTGCAGCCACATTGGTTTTTGCTTTTTCCCATTTTCATTCTTCCATGGGATTCTTTGTGGTTGTGCTTTTCGCAACTCATTCTTCAAGAATGCCCACACTTGCTGGATGTTATTATGTGCCCTCAAATTGTTTCTGGTTTATGGTGACCCTAAAGCAAAATTATCATGGCATTTTCTGGGGCTGAGAGTGTGTGACATGCCCAAGGTCACCCACTGGGCTTCTGTCGCCTATGGATTTCTGGGGTTTGCGGTTTAGGGAGGAGTCTTTAGGATTCTCAGCCAGAGAGCTCTTTGACCTCAGAAAACTACAAACCCCAGAATTCCACAGGAGGTTGAAAGGGGGATCGTAGTACTACAACAGTGTAGGGTGGAAAGGCCCATAGTCTGCCATTCAACGAGGTCACAACCCCCTATAATGATACAAGTAGCTAAACCAGTTATGGTTATACTCCAAAAGGAATCATAGTATCGGTTAGTTATGCCTTTATTATTGCAAAGGGATTAATTATAAACAACTTGTTATTTGTAACTAGTTGCTTCCAACTTCTGTTTCCACTGCACAGCTATGTAGAGCTTAACAAAATGACCCATCTTTTTAAAAAAAAGAAAAGAAAAAAGAAAGAAAGAAAAGAAACAAGCTGCAACCCTCTCCAACTCATCCCGGAAGAAATTACAAGAGTTTGGTAGGATCTTTAGCTGTGTGCCTGACTCAAGAGAGCAATCAAAGCAGCCCTCTGATTCTTTGCTATTAAATGAGAAGAAATCTCCAATCATAACATCAAAGACGGGGAATTAAGCCCAGTCTCTCAGCTCAGCAGAGGAGGAAATTCAGGCACACACGCGCGCACACGTACACTTTTAATTTTGCACATATATTTCCATATCTAATCCTGCAGGAAGGAAGGACTTATATTCTCCGTTTGTTCTCTTGGGGCCCAGGCAATGTTTCTCCTTCCATCAAGCAGATCACTTCCACAGCTTTGGCAACGAGCATTAGGAGATTTGTTTGTTTGTTTTTAAATAAGGGGATGCTATCCATGTCCTTGGCCTCACTAGGCCTGGGGAGGATTGGTGCCAGGAGTGCAACCGGGTGGTCCTAGCAAGAGGCTGTCTGAGGAACCTTCTTTAACAGCAAGCAGAAGCAGTGATTTTGTTGCTGTGGTGGAAACTCAATGCCCAAATGGTTTGGACAACAGAGCCAGAAAAGATGCCAGATTTGTTTCAAAAGACATAATCTTCAGGCATTCTGCAGGCCAACCCATCTATAAAGGAGCTTTGCCACTGTCCAGCCCATATACTAGTTTCTCTTCAGACCATCTGAGTGCTGTCTGTCCTTCCTCCCTCCCTCCCTTCCTTTTTTCCTTCTTTTGATTGCATGCATATCCCATCTTTACTCCAATGTTTATGGCGCTTTCTCTTCTTCATTTGCATCCTCACAATAGGTCAAGCTGAGAAAGCTTACCAAGGCCACCCAGTAAGCTTCATGACTAAGCGGAGATTTGAACTCAGGTCTCCCAAGTCCCACTTCAACACTCTAAGCACTATACCACAGTACTAGTTGCACTGTGCTAGTTATGACTAAATGTCACAGGATGGGACCAGGTTTTAGACAGCTGGATCCCACATCCTGCCAACAAGACAGAAGACATCCAGGAGACAGGAGTTCTGACCACATCCTCACATGGGAGACTGCAGCCGAAATCTAATTACCAGTCCCAAGGAACTGGTGGAATTTGCTTAAGGGCACATCTTGATTTATAATTAATCTAGCAATCTGGTTTAGGCAGAAGCGGCAATGCTGAGGCTGAAGTTTCTATAGGCCTTGGTGCAGAGGGACTGGTCCCTGGAGGTAAACTGACAGAATGCTCAGGCAGACTGGGATTGCAAGCTGGGATTGCCCTCAAACCACACTGCTGAGTTTGCTGGCCTTGCAGAAAAAGCAGGACGCTGTTGGCACAGGAAGGCAAGCACTGGAATCTGACCAGTCAGAGCCCCGGCCCAAGACTTCCCCTCTCTGGGGTCTCACAAGAAACCATGATGTGTAGACTAGAAGGCTTAATAATTGCTGTAGGTCTCACCAGCTGGCATCAAACAGCTTCAGGGCCTTAGCATCCACCTAGCATGCCCTCTTCTGGGGCCACCCACATGTCTGTGCGAGGCCATGAAACCTGACAGATCATTGCAGGCAGTCATATAGCTGAGCTTGCAACCCACAGCTCCTGTTGTGACCCTGCCTTAGGGAGTTCAGCTTCACAGTGCTACAGGGAAACCATTTGAGCTCATAGACGTATGTGGTAGCACAAGGAAAACCTGAGGGTGCAGGTTCAGGTATTTCCAAGAGCGATGCAAAAGCAATCTAGCCTCTGAATTTTGCCCAATTCCACAGACAGTGACATTGGGACAATCTTTTACCAGATATGGTTAAGGGCTGAGCCGGTAGGCACACTGTGGCCGACGTTCTGTTAGTCCCGACTAGAATAGGCCCATTTTATTCATGAGATAGATCTACATGCCGACTTGCCATCCAACAATTGACCAAATGGGTCTATTCTATTGGGACAAACCAACAAGATGCTGACTCGGAGGGAGCTGGAAGGAACAAGGACTGCTTTGTAGCCTCTTTACTCAGCTTGGATTTGACCTCCGGTTTCTGCTTCATTTCTTTTCAAAGGTAAATTGAAGCTCTGCCATCTAACCCCATACCCTTCACACCCAAAATAGAAATGCACAGAACAGTCAGGTGTCCACCTTATGAGTAATTCCATCTGTCTTACTGAGAAACCCTTTTATTTTCTTCCCTCAACATCTTTAGGGTTTTCTCCTCCTCCAGACTTCTCTCATTCTGGCAGGTAACTCAGGTTGGATTCTTTTTTTGTATATATGAAAAGAAGAGGCTAGAGAAATATCAGCCAGCCTGCCATTTTACTGTGTTCTCCTGCTTCTCAGTCTTTGCTTCTCCTCCAGGATTACAGTTCAGTTCTGCCCACCCCTTAACCCCGCAGGAAGACCTTCAGGATCTTCCTAATGAAAGGCAGTCTAACCATCCGCAGGGTTGGCTTTTGGGTTTCTTAAAAGAACGCTTCTCCGTAACATGGGGTTCTTACAAATTGGCTTGAGGTTTCCCGGCTGCTGATGCAACGGGAGGCCCAACGAGCGGATCCTCCACCCCAGTCCGGCGCCTTTGTCTGGAACAGTCAGGCTCTTCTGTTATGGAAATGGCAATCCGGAAGTGGAGGTTTCCAATTAATTCCAGCCAAAGGAGGCCATTTCACAGCCTACCACTGTGCAATCCGGATAGCCTCCCGGCCTCCTTTTGTCTTTCAGTTCCTCCTCGCTCACTCGCTCTTGTGTTTCTTTCTCCCCTTTCCCAAATTAATCTGAAAGGCACATCATAGCATAGGAAGCCTGTACCCTGCCAGGAAAGCAGGCGTGACGGTAGAAAGAGACCTTGGCATTGCCGCCATCCTGGACTTAACATGAAATACCACCTGCCAGGTGTGTGCTCTGAAAACAATGTGCTGGAAATGAGTGTGACTCTTCCTTTTGGCAACAGTTGGGAGAGCTAAACGGGTGCCTTACAAGGCACGCTGCTCAAAACAACTACCCTGTGTTAAGTATTGGCTTTCTCTACTATCCTTGGGACATTATTTTTAAAAAGTAATCTGCTTGCATGTTACTGGAAAAGCATGTTTCATGGAAAAGCATGTTATTATTGTGCCTTCGGGTCGTTTCCAACTTATGGCGACCCTAAGGCAAACCTATCACAGAGGTTTCTGGGGCTGAGAGTGTGTGATTTACCCAAGGTGGGTTTCCATGTTCCAGTGGTCACAGTCCAACGCTCAGACAGCCATGCCACGCTGTTAGCATTACTCATTGTTTTGCATAAGCAGAAGAAAACGCCTTGTTACTCACTACTTTCAGAGTAAAGCCTTAGTAAGCCATTACAGTACTTGTTAATTAGTATTTTCCCCCCAGACAATAGACTCATCCAGTCCTTTGCAGACAAGGGATTTGGGTCTATGTATATTACACTGTTTAACACATCTTATTCTCACTTCCCCTTCAAAAGCTCTCCTAGCTTTAAAAAATACACATTGGAAAGGCTTCACGTTTTGGTTCCTTTGTGGGGTGTCTTCTTTGTGACCCACATTGTGATGACAAATGTAGATATGTCTGGCCCCCTTCAAGTCCCCCAGCTGTGTTTCTAGACTATGGCAAATTTCACATGTGCTCCTTTTGTTTCTTCCCCAGTGCCTCCTTAACTTTATACATACATAGCCAAATGTATCACAAGAGAAAGGCAGGGTCTGCAAAAGTTATAACAAAACATAAGCCCTGGAATCGCGTGAGGAGGTCTATGCAGGCTCAGTCGACATGGAATTATGAATACTATTAAATGGAGGAAATGGAAGACTGGATTGGTGGAAAGGGTGAGATGGAGTATCTTGTAAAAGAGCCAGTTTTGAATGCTGCACAACTAAAAGTTTAAAAAGAAAGTCTCCCCATAAAGTAAAATTGAGCATGGAGGAAGGTTCTAACCCAGGCTTTCTCCTGCTGTGTCAATTCACTGTTCACACAGGGAATTTTCAAACACAGGGAAGCATTCCAAAGCTGGCTGCTCTTTCCCTGCAGTCTGTGCTACCCCCTCAGAGGGCTGCATGTATAAACATGAGGCCAAGATATATCAATAGGCCTCTCTGAAATTGTACCCTGAAGGCAGGCAGTTAAAAAAACCCTACTGCCCTGTCAAAGCACCAAAGCACCACATGTATGAGCGTGTGTACTTGCGCGTGTGCACACACGTGCACACACGCATGCATAAAGCAGCTGGGTGTGAAGAAAGGCAGCCGGCGTGCCGTTTGTGGCTCAGCGGTCCAAGGGTTTGTCGCTCTGTGGCTGCCTTTGATCCATCAGGCTGGCAGGCTTGCAAGCAAAAAGCCCAGCATGCCAGATTCTGCTGGGCAGTGGGGCGCAGCAGCTCTCCTGCCTTTCTTTTCTACCTTTGATTCTAATGGCCTTGTCAAATGACTTTTGCAGGTTTGAGAAGCAGCTGTCGTTGCCACCCCTTGCCACCACCCTCGTGCCACTTCCACCAGCTTTTGGGTGTTGCTGAGCGGATTTACTCCACTGCCAACTCAGAGAGGAAATAACTTTGATCACTTGATGGCTGCTTGGCCTTCGCTTCCTCTTTTCACTGGAGAAGAAAAGGCGCTTTTTCCCATAGGGTTCAACAACAGGTCCACCCACCCTTGACGAGCCTGCTGGGTGGCCCAAGAGCTTGGAGCCTGCTACTGCCGCTCCCAGCGACTGAAGACACGTCCCTGGGGCATGGGTGCACTTGCAAGAAGATCCTTCCAAAATCTACTTGAGTGTTTCTAGACAGAACTACCACGGGGTGTAAAGTCTGGAAATTTGGTGAGGGGGGAAAAGCAGAAAAGTTTCTAGAACTTAAGAAAAGCTCCCGAGCCTCAGCAAAGATGAAGAACGACTCACTTTGAACCATGTTTTTTGCAAATGATCGCATTCAAGGGGAAGTTCCAGTTAACACAAGATTGCAAAGCAGGACCAACTCAGACAACTGGATCTGAAGGCGAAGAAGCAAAACACGAGAGAAGAGGGCAGAAGATACTGTGAGGGACTAGAGCTTTTTGTCGTCGTCGTCGTTCTTTTTTAAACAGGCGAGCCATTTTCTTGGTGTGGCTCATGGTGGCCCAGAAGATACCCTTGGAATTTACTTCCACAAAGGAGCAAAGGGGAGGATACTAGCAGAGACCAACTCACAGCATGTAAAACAGCTCTTTTCGACTTGCCAGAGGTGTTGAGTGCTTCAGGAAGGTCAATGGGAAAAAGAGGAAGAACAGGAGGAGGAGGAGGAGGAAAGCCACATTAAGAAACACACTGTCTGAGCAAAGCGGGCTCCTGTGCTCTACCGACAGCACCTTCGAATCCAGGAGACAGGTAACATATTTTCTTTGTGGCACTAAAAGCACAACTATGTCCTCAATCAGCACTTGGGTCCTCCATCACCTACTGCAAAGCTCTGTGAATCCAATCTATCTGTACAATTAAGGGAGACAAACATGGAATGGGAAGCAAAAGGGTGGAGGTGTGGATAGAGCTAAGAAAAAACATAGTAGGATGGATAGCAAGCAATGGCAGTTTAAGCAGAGATCATAGCCTTAGAGGGGCTTAGAAGTTATTTCAACCCATCACCAAATAGACCACGTTCTGAGGGTCTGTACCAAAGAGCCAGTTTATGCAGCCCATACATTGCATTGCTTTTACTGGACTGGATTATTTCAAGCTGCAAAAATATTATTACTATTATTGTCATTGCCATTTATTTATAGAGCACTATCACTGCATAGGGCGCTTTACAAGTAAAAGAACCCCACCAAAACCATTTCGTGCCTCGAGCCTTACAATTTAATTAAGGCACGGCACAAAAGGAAAAGGGGGTGGCAATATAATAATATAATATATCCTTAATGTAGAACTCTAGGTGTGAGCGTTTGCTTTCAGCATGAAACAATCCAACCCGACAAAAGCTTTCCCACTCTGTTTCTGCTGACTGTATCAACCGAATATAAATTGAGGGTGTAAGAAAGGAATATTTTTGTTCATTAAAAAAAGAATTATTCAGCTGTTAGACGGCAGCTTCCCAAGATCTGACCTGTTATTTGAAACCGCAGTGTGAAATGTAGTTCTTCGTACACTTCCGGGATTGCATCTAATTGGTTGCCACATAAGATGAACCATGAGAACATAGAAAAGTAACCAACCACAAGCAAGACATGGCTTCAGTGCTACTCCTCTCCCACGGTTCTTCCCAAGAAATAGATACTGAAAGTCATATTGCCCATGAGGTTACGGCATCTGGTAGCCACTCTATACCCCTCTCCCAGCAAAAGAATTACCCATCCCCACCCCACCCCATATTTTGTAAAATTATTATCTACTTTAGTATGGGATTGCCGCTTTTAAAAAGGCATAAACTAATGAAAATAACATAAAAATTGTTTATAGTAGGGAAAATTGCTTCCCAAAATGTGACTGTTAAGGGAAGGGTAGTTTTTTTAAATGTATATTAGGCAAAATACACATGAAAATAGAGAACCAGCATAGTATAGTGGTTTCAGCCTTGGACTACAACCCAGGAGACCAGGGTTCGATTCCTCCTCCAGCCATGGAAACCCACTGGGTGACCTTGGGTGTGTCACACACTCTCAGCCCCAGAAAGCCCCACAATAGGTTTGCCTTAGGGTCTCCATAAGTCAGAAAGGACTTGAAGGCACACAACAACAACAATACATAAAAATGCAGAGGATTTGTGTGTGAGATCACTGAAACGGGAAGCAATAAGGGTGAGGAAAAAATGAGCAAAATCTGCACTGAAAGGTTTATCCTACTACAGTCAGCCCTCCACATTTGCAGGTTTCCCTTTTGTGGATTTGAATATTCATGGATTATTTGCTGTCCGCTCTGCTGCCTCCCTGTGCTATTTTTAATAGGACCGCAAGCCTCATGAGACTGAGAAACTGCGAACGAAGCTTGCAAGTCCCTCTTAAAAATGGTGTGGGGCAGCAGTGGAAGGGGCCGTAAGACCCATCAGCCCCCTACTTCTGCCTTGGGGAGGAACCCTGATGCCTCAAAGGAATCCACGGTTGGTGGAATATGGTGATCATACTTTTTTGTGTGTTAAATAAGGTTGGGGAGGGTCTAGAGTTATTCACAGTTTTTTCATTTTCACGAGGGTCCTGCACCCCTAACCCTAGCAAATGTAGAGGGATGACTGCATTTCCACAACTCACTGACTCTTCTGGCCAGCACATGCCCCTCCAGCATTTCATACATAAGGATGTGCTTGCAACATGCAAAGCACCACTTAGAATGCTCCAGTCCCCTCCCGACGCTGTGATGCTCAGGCATTACCCCCACCTTCCATATTAATTTAAACTGCAATAGATTTGTTTTCCATTCATTTAAGAAACAGAGTAGGGTAAGGTGTTCCTTTTGGTGGAAGAGATACTCTTTGGGAAAAACAAGTTTGGCATACAATGTGTTACCAACAGTTCAAAAGAAGGCCCCACATCTGCTCCGCAGGTGAAATAACAGGCTGGGCAGCTCTTGGCGCCTTAGTGCTAAAGATGCTCCTGGGCAAGGCACGCAAAGTGCCATTGTTCTGCTTTGTTCATGTACTATAAATACTCAGGAATAAGTCGACCTCATGTATAAGTCAAGGGCCATTTCCGCACGAGTCTGTTATAGCGCGATGATTCCACTTTCAACCTCCTATGGAACCTGGGGTTTGTGGTTTCGGGAGAGGCCAGCCGGCCCCTCCTGAAACCACAAACCCCAGGATTCCATAGGAGGTTGAAAGTGCAATCATTGCGCTATAACAGACTCATGTGGAAATGGCCAAGGGCAGGTTTGGGAGCCAAAATTATGGATTTTGGCATGACCCAGGAATAAGTCAAGGGTCATTCAACAGAGCGGGGAAAGCGCCAGTGCCGCCTTGGGGGCCAGCCGCCCTTGGCTGCCACCGCCATTTTTCCCCAAGCATTCAAAAAAACCTTTCACCACTCTACTCAGAGAAGGGAATGGCTCCTTTCTTGATAAAATTTAAAGCACAGTATTAACTCGTATCAACAAAAAGGAACCATCTCTTTCTCTGAGTGGCGAAAGGCGAGAGCTTAATCAGTCCCTGGAGAATCTAAAAGAAGCACCAATCCCTTCTACTCTTTCCGCGCTCCTGTTCTTTCTAGGAATATGTTCTCTCTAGGAATCTCTTGGTCCTCCAGTGCAATTCCAGTTTCTCCAATCTCTAGGTCCTTCAATGCAATCCTGGTGGAAGTGGATCACAGAGTTGCACTAGAGGACCTAGAGATTTCTAGAGAGAACACTTCTCTAGGTATTGTTAGGTCCTCCAGCATGACTCAGTGGCCCACTGGAAGTTGACCACAGAACTGTACTGGAAGACTAGATATTCTTAGAGACCTAGAGATTCCTAGAGAAGTGTTCTCAGGTTTAAAAAATTAGGGTTTGCAATTTCTATTTTTATTTTTATTCACCATTTTTCTACTTTCACAGGGGTCTTGCGCCCCAACCACTGCAAAAGTGGCAGGTTGGAGTTGGTTTATACCAACCAACACAAGTCCAAAGGTGGCTCCTACTGCCCAGTTCTTTATTAAAGACATTGGCCTTTCTGCACTACACTGTTGTAGTGCTATTATTCCACTTTCAACATCCTGCAAAATTCTGGGGTTTGTAGTTTATTGAGCTCTCTGGCTGAGAATCCTAAATGCCCCTCCCTAAACTGCAAACCCCAGGATTCCATAGGAGGTTGCAAGTTGAATAATAGCACTATAACAGTGTTGTGAGGAAATGGCCATTGGCAAGATTGCACTGAAGTGTATTTGCCAACCTGCAGCCCAGAAAAACCACTGGGCTCCCTATCATATCTTTCCACAATTAGTGGCTGGACTCTTCGGGGTGTACTAATGCTCCTACGATGAAAAGTGTTGTTTTAGGCACAACTTACTTTAAAGTGCCATGACGCAATGGACAGATGAATGACTCAATCTGTTTCCGATCTCAATCACAAATACACCCTATGCAACGTGCACCTGTGTGCATGAAAATTAATGTAGCATGCATGTTTTAAATGCATACATTTGGATGTATTTACCCACAAAATATGCATTTATAAATATATTTGATCTACTTATACACACATACTCAGAACACATTTTTATTTAAAAACATGAATTTTAAAGAGCATCTGGGATGTACTGCAAAATTTGGAAATGCTCGAGATTATTATGCGCTTATCTCCACATGAGGCCCAGAGATGTGAATCAGGTCAGTTTGTGTCGGAAACAGAAAGACAGCAAGACACTTTCTGTCACATGAGGGGCTAAGACACAGGGAACCAACTTCATCCTCCCTCTCGCCGTCCAAGGCACAAGCAAAGGCATCTATTTCTAAGTCCAGCACCGGATTTTCCACAGGCTAGTGGCTCTGCGTCCTGCTGGATTTATCTGCTTTCATAATCAATAACAATTACCCTGTCCGGAGGGAACCCTTTCACAGCTGTGGGGCTTGCAACAAAAGCCATTAATGCCTCAACAAGCCAGGCGTTTAGGGCTCCATCCGGATAGGTCCTGGCACCTGCCCCCCGCTCAGATTCTGCCCCTGCTCTCAAAAGCCAGGATGGGAACAGAGGCCCTGTCAATGCCACGCCATGAGTAATGCTCATGGGCTCAAAGCGCCGATAAATCAAAGACTTATTAATCTCACAGTCTCATTTGCCGGAGTTGTAATGAATTGGCTGCTAGCATGCCTACTCCACCCCCTGCCCCCTCCCACCATTGATTACTAGTTTATTAACTAACTTCCCTCCTCCCTCCTCCCCCATGCACGCATAAACATCTGAAAATCCAAAAGGGCCCCTTAAGAGAGAGAGCTCAGCCTAGTAGCCAAGAGGGCGAGCAGGCCAGCTTGAAAATTCCCAGTGGTAACCTGTCAATATATTAAGCCTCGGCTTCTGCAATACGCACTATGGGGATAACATACACTACAGGATTGTTGTAAGCATTGCTGAAATCATCTACCCGAAGCAATCTGCATATTCTTAAACACTGTATGAAAGCTAAGTTTGCTGGTTTGCTAGTTTGCTGGCTCACTTAAAGAGCCTCTCATTCTCCCTACCACACCTCTGCCCAGTCCCTATTTGCCAAAGACAGACTCTTTTAGGGTACCTGGTCTTCAGAGATTAGTATTGCTATATTTATATTTGCAGGAAGGCTTTGTTAAAATGCTGTTTGCATGAGTGACTAGCGTGGCTGTACTTCAAGGTGGAGCTCCCTCCCTCGCAGGGTCCCAAGAAGTCATTGTGCTCCTCTTGCATTTTCTTAATTTTATGATCTGTTTCAATTCAGGGAGAATAAGGCAGCCTTCTATAAGCTGGTGCACTCCATGTGTGCTGTACTGCAGCTCTCCTTACTGCCCAGCATTGGGGAAGGCTGGGTTAAATTGTAGAAACCATATACAGTCAACCCTCTACATTCGCCAGGGTTAGGAGTGCAGGACCCATGCAAAAGTGGAGAAACCATAAATATCAAAATATGTGGTTGTGGGATGGGGTCCAAGGGATAGTGGAGAGAGTGGGCACCCAGAGTCCAAACCAAGTTAGGGAAAGGAGAGGGAAAAGGAGTTGGCACAGTGGCTCTATGCTTCCTTTCTCTTGCCCATCTCCTTCCTTGGGTAGGGGGGAGACATCAGGAGAAGGTTTGTGATGCTGAGAAATTGGGCTGCAAGCCATCCTTAGTTGGCTGGGCAGTGGCTGGTGGGGCAGAAAGAGGACCAGTGGTGGGTTTTTCAAGGGCTGCGTGGCCTGATCAGAGGGAAGGTTCCCCCAGAAAAGAAGCACTGGAGGTGAGGGGCAGGGTTGAAGAAACTTGCAAATAATCAAATCTGTGAAAGTCAAACCCGCAAATGTGGAGAGCCAACTATATATTTATTCCATGCAGACCTCTCACTCACACCACTGTATTGCTGAAGGAAGGAGATAAGAGAGTTTAATCAATATTTGTTCTAGTGGTATACAGTATTTGGAACACAACAAAGGATCCCAATTTCTCAGCATCACAAACCTTCTCCTGATGTCTCCCCTCTACCGAAGGAAGGAGATGGTTTGTCTTACCTATGGTGGTTTGTCCTACCTATTTCTGATTTGTTTCTCCCCCTCCTATTTGAGAGTGGGCAGTGAAAGAACCCAGGCTGTGAATTCAGCCATTACAGCACACTGTGATTTACACATGCCAGAGTTTTTAAGCCAGTAACAATCCATGGGTCCACCCTGTGGTTGATGGGTGATAAGAAGTAAGATCATATAAGATCACATATGACAACAAGCCAGATTTCACACATCAGATCATGGCTTTTTGTGACTTGTGGATTCCCAGCAGAACCACGGTAGGAACCAGAGCCAAGAAATGAACTTGCCTTCTGACTGCTAATGTCTGAACATTCTTGCTGAGGCTAACCAAGCAGCTGTCTGCCATGATATGGAGCTGCAAGGACCAAGGTGCTCTTTAATGGATCAAGACAGTGATCCAACCTGCTTAGCTTGCAAGAACCGCCAGGGAGGAAAGATATTATCGTGATGTGAGCCTCAAGCCAGCTAGAACCCAGACCAACTAAGCGTCTGTCTGATATTTATCTAGAAGTGTCTTTTTATAGAAATGGCAGGCGTTGCGATTCTCTCTTCCTTTTTTCCGCCCGTATAAAAGAAGCCAAAAAGTTAATTATTTTGACAATTTCAGGCTCCATGCATTATGCATCTCGCCTTATCTCTAGCTGTAATTGCAGGCAGGTATGTAAATTTTATATATATAGTCTTTTAAAAAGAAATCTCCCCTCCCATATTGAAAAACCTAGCGGAGTTAATAGAAAATGCAGCACTTTATAGGTGGGGAACGAGCAAGGATTTCAAACTTGTGTCTTGGGAGGTTAATTATATTGATAGCAACATCTGATATGAAAATATTTTTGCTAGAAAGAGGAGGATAGGGAAATAAAGGAATTGAAGGCTGCAATTTTGCACTTGCCTTCATTTGGAGATACACTCTTTCTTGCTTCCTGTGTTGGGAGACGTTGCAATGAGATTGGGGATTTGGTGCGGCTATGTAAACAATAGTTTCTTTTTTTTTAATAACTGGAATTTTGTCAGCAGAAAGGCTGGGAGCAGCAAATTTACATGGTATCATAAGAGGCAGCAGGGTGATGGCCTTGAGAACTTGCAGGGTTTTATCTCTTCAACAGCATAGCAACCTTGATAGTATTATGTGTAGCTCATTCACCCAGAAGTATGTCAAGTACTTTCAGGACTGAGTTTCCATTTTTAAATGCAAGCTACTAGTCCTTGTGAGTGCAGCAAACTGCTTTTCCACACTGCACTGTTATAGTGTTATTATTCCACTTTAACATCCTGTGGAATTCTGGGATTTGTAGTTTACTGAGGCCAAAGAGCTCTCTGGTTGAGAATTCTAAATACCCCTCCCTAAACTGCAAACCCCAGGATTCCATAGGATGTTGAAAGTAGAATCATAGCAGTATAACAGTGTAGTGCAGAAGTGGCTTAGGGAACACAATAAGGCAGAGTAAACTGAGCTTCGAAAATTCAGACCTGGATAAGGAGCTGAGTATTAGCATCCTTCCAAAAATCACTGTCTACTTCCCATGACAGCCAGAAATAAAAATCATAACTCAGAATTTTATTGAAACTGATGGAAGGAAGAATAACAAGTAAAATGTCCTGATTTTGTGAAATGTGAGAGAGCTGGTCAATCTACGAGTATTTTCCTCAAGATCTTCACTCCTTATGTGTCACGGATGAGGTAAAAATTCACACTGGTAGATGATGGAATCAATTTTTTCTCTCTTTTTTTGTAATTATAAAATTAGATGAGATTTTTAAAATAGGCATTTTAATAGACAAGCCTCTCCCCATCTGATTGAGGTTGATGGGTGCCATAGTACAATACATTTGTAGGATGTCAGGCTAGAAAAAAAACCTTTAAAAAGTGAGAGATGCAATTAAATTCAGTTCCTGTGCTATCCTCTCCCTGTATTCCCCCTTGGTCAATTTTTGGTCTTTGCCCCAACAGTTCAAATTCTATGTAAACCTGAATTCAGAGACACAACGAAGCAGCTACCTTTGGAGAGGCTATTTCTCAAATGAAACATGGCACTTTTCTAAGTTATATAGCTTGCTGTCAAAACTCACAAACCTGAGTTGTCGGAGATATTTTTCTGAATGGGTTGGAGACAGAAAGAGGCTATCAACCCTGGCTTGCACATATTTATGATGATGGACTCAATTCTGCACAGTTGCACTTAAGATATAAGTCTCCCTTCTTCAGCGGACCTTACACCAAAGTTACTTGTGAACAGGACGGTAGCCTTAGGGTTGCAATGGGAGAGAGATCATTAATATAAAGAAAGTGGAAGGCACTGTGTTGGCCAAGGCATAGCATTTGATGATATCATATGCTTATTTCTTTTTTTAATAATAAAAATTTTTTATTTGTTACACATCTCTCCCCAAGCCTTGAGGAGGGGTACATCATAGATTAAAATGCAACTAAAAGCACATATAAAATCATTTAAAATACACCAATTTGAAATCCATAGTTAAAAATTGACTTGAGTAGGCCTGCTGAAAGAGGCTGTAGCGCTTTTTAAAATTCAGACAGCATGTTTTGCTGTCCAATCTCTTCCGGTAGGTCATTCCGCAGTCTAGAGGCGGCCAACGAGAAGGTCCTCTGGCTGGCCGTTGCCGGTCTAGTCCTGGCCAGTTTAAGGAAATGGTCCCCAGAGGACCTGCGTGTACGGGGCGGATTGTATGGGAGGAGGCGATCCTATTGGTAACTTGGACCCAAACTAGGCTTGAAAGCTATTAACCAACACTTTGTACTTTGCCCGTAAACTAATTGGCAGCCAGTGGAATGATTTTAATATTGCTGTAATATGTTCAGTCCTCGCTGTACCCGTAATCAATCTGGCTGCCATATTTTGGACCAGGTGGAGTTTCTGAACTCAGTACAAAAGGTAGCCCAATGTACAATGCATTGCAGAAGTCCAGCCTTGAGGTTACCAGTGGATGCGCTACCATCTTTAGGTCTTCTAATCCTAGGAAGGGGCACAGCTGACATATCAGACAAAGCTTACAAAAAAGATTCTCTGGGTGACCATTGCCAGTCTAATCCTAGCTGGTTTAAGTAAATGGCCCCCAGAGGACCCAAGTATATGGAGCGAATTGTAGGGGAGGGGTGATCCTGCAGGTAACTTGGAGCCAGGCACAAAATGTTGTTGTTGTTATTCCTTTTTTGCTTTGAGTCAAACAGGATCCAGAGGGTTTTGAAGCAAAACAAAATCTGATTTTGTTTTAATAAACAGAGAGAAATGTAAAAAAGTGTGCATGCCATTACAGTGGTACCTCTTTCAGGCCCTGTTGAATCAACTTTCCATCTTGTTCACTGAACAGAGTAGTCTTGTTTGCAAGGCTGACGTTGGTGGAACAAGAAAGATTGCCTTAGCGGCAATGTATCTGCATCTGTATTTCTACTTGTACCAACATCTATCTAGACTATCTTTGCACATTTTCCAATAGTGGGATTGAAGAAAATGCGATTTAAAGAAAGACAGGAAGGAAAAGGAGCAAAGCAGACAGCTAAGAGCCTGAGTCAGGTTTTCTTCCAGATATGCCTTATGCACACAACAGCTTAATACAGAAACGGCCGTGTGTCAGCCTCACCTTGTAATCTAGCGGAGGACACCCTCGGCCTTTCGGATTAGGCAGGTTCTAAAGGCACCAACCTGGAGGGAGATCAAGGGGGTGCCTGGGTTTGGGGATTAAAGAAAGACTCCACGCCGGCTTCATTTGCTCTCTAGAGCCAGTGGCCCTTTTAACAAAAGCCAGAGTACAAAAGCCCCAAGCTACAGCCGGGGTAATTACAGTTTGCCAGCCAGCCTCCTCTGGAGAGATGAAAAGGGCAAGGCACAAAGGGGAAAAAAAAGTTATTATTTACTTCAAACAGCTCCGTAGATATTAACTTAATGGAGGCTTGTTACCTCTGCTTGGGGGAAGAAGTACATTTCCAACCTACTTTTAGAATTGTGGGAAAAGAGGCACAGAGAGAGGAGGAAGGGACATGGCTCCCAAGAAAGACAGAAAGCAGCACCGCTTGGCCAGTTGGGCAACAAGGATTCATGGCACAGGACAGGGGGAAGCAGGACTTGGCTCCAGCTATCTGGACCCCAAAGCAGGGCTTGCTTACAGGGATGCGGGGGGTGGCTGTCCTAGTGTTTTGTGATAGCCCCTTAGCTGTAATTCCTTAGAAGGGTACAGAACCTATGATTCTGCTAACATGTGTGGCAGCAGGGGAGTCATGGGCTCAGGGGAGTCATGGGCTTTCATAAGCTACCCTGTAGCCCACCTCTTGCCCCACAACTGAAGCATTGCCTATTGGAAGAGATCCACTTTTTTCACTGCCCACTCTTCTCATTTGCTTTGAAATACTTTAACAGCAAAACACTGACTGTCAAAATACAATCAAGAAAGAGAGAAAATTTTGAAACCTCTCACGGTAGTTCTGTAGGTTCCAAAAGGAACCTAGCTTAGATCTCACCAGGTGGCTTTAGGGCAGTAATCCCCAAACTTTTTTGGATTTATGAACCACTTAAAACTTCTACTGGCAATATGAGATTCATTTTGTGATATTTATTTCAGGCCATTTGCACCCTATACTGTTATAGTGCTATTATTTCACTGCCAAACTCCTGTGAAATTCTGGAGCTTGTAGTTTACTAGGGCCAAAGAGCTCCCTGGCCAGGAATTCTAAAGGCCCCTCCCTAAACTGCAAACCCCAAGATCCCATAGGATGTTGAAAGTGGAATAATAGCACTATAACAGTGTAGTGCAGAAATGGCCTTACTTTGTATTTCTTCTCCCTCCTCCCACTTGCTTCTCTTTTACTTGTTTCTCCATCTTTTTCTGCTCCAGTCTCCATGCACAGCACAATGAGGTGATGGAATCAACGGCAGCACTTTAGAACGTGGTGTGTTTGTCACAATTTTGTCTTCTCCTCCAGGTTAAAAAAAAAATCTTGAAAAATAGAAAATCAGCAAAGGAAGGAAAGAAGTGGGATTAACACCCTTTCTCTTTGCTTTGCCAGTTCTGTGTTGCAGAGTGTCGGGTGGGATTTGCATAGAGAGCATGCAGAACTGCAACCCAGCACCCAGGGTCTGAAGGGAGGCACCCTATTCTGTCGCCTCATTCTCTTCCATCTGGAGAAGAGATCTGTTTCTTCCCTCCAGACAAATGTCAGTTATTTATTTTATACTATTTTATTTATATCCAGACTTATCTTTGTGAGTGATTTACACCAGCAAGCTACAAATTTCTTTCTTTTCAGTTCATGTAAACAAATTACAAGAGCCAGAGCATTGGAATATGACCTTAGAGAACAGGATTCGATTCCCCACTCAACCATGGAAACCCATTGGGTGACCTTGGATGTGTCACACACTCTCAGCCCCCCAAAAACCCCATGATAGAGTCACCTTAGGGTCACCAGAAATGACTTGAAGGCACACAACAACAACAAACAAACACATTGGGAGAGGGAACAGCAGTCACACCAATGGTGGGCCTTTTGTGTCAAGGCATGACACTATGTCGGGTTCTGATCCACCGACTACAAAGCAGCCCTTTCCATCTTCCCATTCACATGTTTTTGTGCAGAACACACTGTATTTTGTATACATTACATTCTTTCCTATAGGAGGATGTTGAGTTTTGCCTAAAACCCACAAAACAAACAAGCCAAATTCCACCCACTTGTTCTCTTGCTCTCAGTCAAGGATGAAAAATCTCACAGCAGGCGTGTTTTGATGGAGTGTTCCAATGTGCTGAGACACATAGCTCAGCGAGGACAAGAAAATTTACACATATTCTTTACATTCCTAGAAAACAGCTCCCATCTGATCTTGGAAGCTAAGCAGGGTCATCCCTGGTTAGCACTTGGATGGGAGGCCATCAATAAAGACTAAATGCTTGTAGGCTATATTTCAGAGAAGGCAAACCACCTCTGAGTATTCCATGCCTAAGAAAACCCTATGAAATTCATGTGGTTGCTGTAAGTCAACAGGCGACATGCAGGTACATACAAACACACACACAGATTTGGAATACTCAGCCAGAGAACTCTAGTGCTTCACCAAACTACAAAGTCCAAGATCTCATAGGATGCAAGCACAACCATTAACATGGAAATTATAGTGCTATAACTGTATAGTATTAAAATGCCCTATCGGAGCTTCCATGTATCCCAGCCACTGCCACTATATATGTTGACTTCCACAAATCCCACCACTGCTACCAACTCCAGGGGCTTCCACTTGTTCCCACCTCTGCCACCAATGTGATTACCTTCTCTTGTCCAATTGCTATGTCCTCAAATGTGGGGATCTTCAAGATGCTCTCATGGTTCCAATACAAACCATGATATATTCATCTAATCTCCCCACTGGACATCACCACCCTCGATTAACTTCTGCCATCACACACACTGTATCTGAATTCAAGCTTTCTGATATTCCTTATGTAGCCTTCTCAGAGACCCATGTGTATAATATAAAAATAATAATTTATTAATCTGAACATAACATCACAGATTACTTATTTAATACATCTAAATCCCAGCTCACCCTAATGAATGAATGAATGAATGAATATCCCATCTTTCTCCTGAGATGGGATTCAATAATACACATGACATATATTACCATACTTTACCATAATTTATCTACTAAATGAAACAACATTCCCCCCCTACAAAGTCCATTACAGTCTCCTCCTTCTGGCCACACTGGATGAATACTATTAATAAAGAATTAGCCAGTTCAGGCAATCTTTGTCTCTCTATCAAGTAAGTTCTAAATCTACAAACATCTACAAATAAATTTCAAAAAGAGGAAAAAATACATTTTTTTAGACACCATCTTAGTGGCTACCATCTTAGATGTGCAGAGAGAAAGTGCCATGTCTAAAAAGGGACCTGTCACAAGGTTCTTCTTTAAAAAGTCTTATATTAAGAATAATTACACAGTTTTTGCTTAATTAAGTAGTTACTTCTTTCATTTAGCAGAAAGGTTTTAACTAAATGTATCTGACTAATGGACGAATGCGGCAGTCTTGCACACAATTACACTGTAAAGGTGTAGTCTGACACACACATGCAGCTGAGAATAGGTCCTCCTAAACACAATGGAGCCTGCTGCCAAGTAAAACATGCCAAGGATTGGGACGTCCACAGTGTAGACGCTGTTATTGTTGTTTGCTTTCAAGTCATTTCTGACTTATGGCGACCCTAAGGCTAACCTATCATGGAGGTTTCTGGGGCTGAGAGTGTGTGACATGCCCAGGGTCACCCAGTGGGTTTCCATGGCCAAGCAGGGAATCAAACACTGGTCTCCAGGGTCATAATTCAATGCTCAGACTGCTATACCACTGTTACCCTAAGAAGTAGGGGACATTGGGGTCCACCTGCAATGCCAGACTCTCAGAATTTGTGGGAATTATAGCTCAAAGGAGACCTGCGAGAGAAGGAGGATCTTTTCACCTATGTATGCCAGTACTAACTGTAGAGAGGACTCTAAACAAAGTATTTTATTTAAATTGACAAACATATGAGAAATCAGACACTCTTAAGAACCATACAAGGCTAAAGGAAAGCATGGGAAGGATTGGATAGAGAGAGATCGAGTGGACAGGGTGACAGTTACCAGTCCTGAAGAAGGAGATCACAGCAGAGGGACTCAGACAGTGTCTGAGGAGAGCAATAGCACGTATATTTCTATACCGCTTATCAGCTAAGTGCTCTCTAAGCAGTTTACAATGTGTTAGCTAATTGCCCCCAACAAGCTGGGTACTCATTTTACTGACCTGCAGAAGGATGCAAGGCTGAGTCAACCTGGAGCCCGGCAGGATTGAACTCACAACCTTGTGGCTGCAGTACCGGCGTTGAACCACTGCACCACCAGGGCTCCTGGGTAGCAGGGAGGAACAGCAGCCTGAGGTACTACATGCTACAATTGACTGTGGTCAAAGCTGGGGTTTTTATACCTTATTTCACCCTCCGAAGGGGTGCATGGACAAAGCCATAATGGCTCTCCAATGGGACCGACAAAGGAGTCTGGAATGGGCTGATTGCTTAACTTCAGAGTGACAAAACATTGATGGGGCTCATGACAATCTCTTAATCTTTGGTCAGATAGGGGTGTATAGGGAAGCTCTCTTTAGGGTAAGGTCAAGGGATGGTCTCTGATTGCTCACCAATCTGGGCAGTTTGTCTTCCACTGTATTCAAAAAGGCCAAGAGCCTAAAGCAATGAAGAGATTGGCACAAACCCATCAGTGCTGGGTTTTCTCCATAATCATATCTGAACTTTCATGACTCCAAACACATCTCCAGCCAGTGTAACCCTGAACATGTTCTCCAGCCAGCATGACCCCGATCATGTTCTCTGGTCATTAATAAGTTCAATTTATGAAAATCTCGTAGGAGGAGTGGTAAGGTATGGTAACAATCACACTGGCTCTCCAAACCGACATGCATTTCCCAACTTTCCCTGGCACTGAGCTCAGGAAGGGAACAGTGTCTCACACTCTATCTGATAAGCATTTTTGTCCATAAATAATGGATTTAATTTGGGCTTAACAACAACAGTAACATAATCAGCATGAGCACACAAGGCAAGACACCTCCCTTTCATTTTCAGAAAAGTATCATCACCTTTGTCAAGACAGGGAGGAGCCCTGGTGTTGGCACCAGCAGCTTTTGTGGGTTGGAATCAGGTCCCGTCTGCTGAGGAGATGCCAAAAGAGTTCAGTGAAGAGAGAGGGACTTGCCCATGGCTTTGAGGGGAATGTACAGCAGGAACAGGGAGATGGTGACGCCCTTCCTCAGATCCCCACAGGCAAGCTGCATCTTCATGTTTGTTCACTTGTTCATATACTTTGATGTGCCAAGCAAATATGTTTTAATAAAAAAATTAATACTTTTCCCCCATTGGCAAGGAAATTAAGAAAATGACTAGCTCTTTTCAGACTCTGCCAAGGGCCATAAGGTGCGCCTGCCCAGCCTGACTCCATGCTCATCGTCTGGAGCTCATGCCCCCGGTGGTGCCTTCTCCGTGGGGCAACTCATGGGTTGAACAGATGGCCTGTTCAGCCCAGAGCCCCGTCACAGAGAATAGTCAAAGGGCCATCGAGAGCCACAGACTAAAAGAGGAAAGAGGGCATAAGGTAGCAAAGCAAATTCCATGATCTAGCTAGTTAAATGCACTTAAGTTTATCAAGTACTTTTAATCAAAGAAAATACCGTTTTAATGATTTCTATTAAACTGGCTCCCCACTGAATGCTGGAGAGGAAGCAGGCAGCTTGTTTCTTACTGAACAATTGGTAGCATACTGCCAGAACACTTCACATTTTATTTACATTCCTCCTAGTAAAAGGAGTTATAGATGCATTTTTTATTTGCTTAAATGCATAGTGAAACATTCATAAAAGGGGGGAATAGTGAGACATTCATAAAACATCCCCCAAGGCCAAGTGAACAAAAAAAAAAATAGGCAGAAGGAATACAGATTTTTCCAGTATGTCCTCACATATAGAAAGCCAGCATTTAAGGGAAGAAAGGAACTATATTATACCAAGTCAGCTCCTTGGTCCACATAATTCAGTGCTGTCTATGCTGTTCAACAGTACTTCATTAGAGTTTCAAATATGGTATCAATTCCAGCCCTGTCCAGAGTTGCCAGAATCTAAGCTTGGGAGCTACACATCCTTGGCACAACACAAAAAGGATACGACAGAGAAGGAAGGGAAATTTTGCAGAGTTCTGCAATGTTAGTCAAGCCCATGTTTACAAGCGTTTGGATTCTGGAGGATAGGTAAGGAAAGCTTTAATGAAATCTGCAAGCTTTGACCTCCAACGTACCCCAATTTTAGCCAAGCAACGTTCCTTAAAAGAAACAGTAGCGGGGAAGGGATAAAGATGAGGAGTATCCCACTGTGATTCAACCACTCCATATGTATTCTATTTACATGAGCTTACATAGAGAGGTTAAAAAGAAAAATGGTTCGGATGAAGCAGGGGCCAGCGTGGTGGATGAAACATGACCTCCCTGTTACTCCCAGCCAGTTGTACCATAAAAGGAGTACCTGCCCCCTCCTGTTATAATTGGGTAGGTTGCACCCATCTGCTCTAATGGAACCCTAGAGAGATTCTGACACCCTCACAAAGAGAGGAAGCAAAGTTTGACATCTGCTGGATTGGGAAGAGGTTGGAGGGAGGGTGGGCGAATGCAATCTGCCCAGGATCCTGGGACAAAAGCGCAGAAGACAGGTTGAAGGGAAGAGACATAGGGCTCTCAGGTCATTACCTTGAGCATGCTTACTCTAAAGCACCTCTGAGGCTAGCAAATTTATTATGGCAGAAATTTGTATGGGGATGTTATTGGTTTCTGGGAGTTGTCATCCAACTTCTCCAAGCTCTCCAATTTCATCTAATGGAACGGGGCCTCACATCTGAATTCAGCATCTCCTCTTCAACTCCAATCTCAGCCAGTCCTACTAACGGAGAATTTAATAGCCACTCTTCCATGGTGGTGGGATCGCGTGCTCCTGTGAAGCAAGAGGCTGTGCTGGTGGTAGCAGTGCCGCTGGCAGGGTCTCCCATGTCAGAAGGCTTTGCGGAGGGGCCAGATGTAAGCCATTTCCGCACTACACAGTTATAGTGCTATTATGCTGCTTTCAACATCCTATGGAGTCCTGGGGTTTGCAGTTTAGGGAGAGACATTTAGAATTTTCAGCCAAAGAGTTCTTTGGCTTCAGTCAACTATAACCCCAGGATTCCACAAGACATTGATAGTGGAATAATAGCACTATAACAGTGTAGTGCAGAAATGGCCTAAATGTGCCAAAGAGCTACTGGGCAGCAGCAGTTGTGGAGACTGACACAGTTGGAGCATCTCTCAAAGATAACAGCAGTGACCCCACAGCTAACACTTGTTAGTCCTGTGCTGCAGGAGGCCTGGTAAACCACTTCTAAATGCCTTATACCACAAAAACCTTATGATGAAACCATCTAAAACAAAGAAGATGAGACTCCTGGGTCAGAAGGCACTCGACTAGATACTGGGGAAGAGCAGAGGGCAAGTCTGAGTAGTGCTGTGGCTAATGATGCAACTAGACACTAGCCAAAAGGATGTTCAGACACTGACATATGCAGAGGTGAAAAGAAAAACAAAGCTTTACAACACCTGTTATGGGAACATGGAATATGAGAACTGTGAATCATGAGAAACCAGGCATTGCAAAACATGAAATGGAATATATAAACATCGCAATATTTGGGGTAAGCTAAAGTGGACAAGAATGGGACATTTTCAGTCAATTAATTCCTCTGGGTATGAAAAATAAAGAAGAAATGGGGTGGCATTAATAGTGAGAAGAGATGTAACAGAAGTAATCAGGGGATATAATGCAAAGTCTAACTGAATAATATCTATAAGACTCCAGGAAAAAGTTACCCCTATAGCCGTAACCCAGGTCTATTTTTCCACCACAGAGATGGAACAGGAAGAAATGGAAAGATTTTGTGCTGGAATAAAAGTGGAAATGATCACACAGCAAAACGAAACATGTTGATAATCAAAAGTGACCAGAACGCAAAAGCAGGAACCAGAGCAAAACCAAACACTGTAGGAGAATTTGGTCTAAGATCAAAAAATGAAGCAAGAGAGCAACTGGTTGAATTTAGTGATGCCAACAGTTTGTTCACTGCAGACACATTCTTCAGGCAGCTGAAGAGACAACTGCATACATGGATGTCACCTTATAGTCAGTACAGAAGTCAAACAGACTACATAACTGGAAGCAGAAGATGAAGAAGTTCCATTCTCTCTGCAAAAAGCAAGACCAGGAGCAGATTGTGGCACAGATCATGAACAGCTAATATAAAAAATAAGAGTAAACCTAAAGAACACCCAATCAATCATTGTTCCAAAAGATATCCGGAAGAGTATTCCTGCAGAATTTAAAGACCATGTAAAAAATAGATCTGCACTAGTAACCCTAATTGACCAGGAACCACAAGAACCCTTGGTGAATGACAGATTAAATTCTTTAAACAGGTAATGACAGAGAAGAAGCAAAAGTAAAAAGTGACAGAAACAGGGTCAGAATCCTGAATGCAATTGTTTAGTGCCTTGTGTGCAGGGACAAAGAGAACTACTGTGAACAACAAAAAGGGCAGAACAAGAAACTTGTTTGTAAGATCCAGGAAATCAAAGGGAAATTTAAACCAAGAGTGCGAATGCTATAAGCCCACCAGACGAACACACTTCATGGCCGAGAAGAAATAATAAGACAATAAAAGCAATACATTCAAGAACTATATAGGAGAAATAAAGGATTACAGACTCATTTAAGGAAGGTGAACCAAATTTTTAGAACGGGACATGGAAACTACAGTGAAAGCACTGGGGTAATAAGCTACAGAAACAAATCCATTCAAATTCTAATTAAAATCTGCCAATAAACATGGGGAAAAAATAGCCCGTAGACTGGAAATATTTAATATACATTCTAATCTCCAAGAAAGGGAACAGTAGGATTTGAAGTAACTCACAGATATTGCATTATTCTCCAATGCAAGCAAAGTAATACTTAGATTTTACAAGAAAGGCTTTTACCACATATGGAGAGAGAAATGACAGCTGTCTTAGCTGGGTTCAGAAAAAGGAAGAGCATTAGAGATCACATTGCAAACACAGATCAGATAATGGAGCACACCAAAGAATATCGGAAGAAAATCAGCTTGTACTTTGGACTGACCATGAGAAGATTCATCATAAAACACAATAATGCTTGGGAAGGTGGAAGGCAGTAGGAAAACAGGAAGACGACATTACGGATGGATAGATTCAGTCAAGGAGGATGTATCCCTGAACCTGCAAGACCTGAGCCGGATGGTTAACAACCAGGGATCTTGGAGGTCTCTAATGCTCAGGGTTGTCATAAACTGAAGTGGAGTTCAACGTGTCTATTAGGTGTCTTTAACTGAAGCTGTCCGACTTTGACCATATCATGAGAAGACCGGAAGCACTAGCAAAGACAGTAATGATTGGGAAGGTGGAAGGCAGCAGGAAAAGAGGAAGGCCCCATCATGGATGATGGATGGACTTAATCAAGGAAAGCACACGTCCCTGAATCTGCAAGCAAGGTGGTTAAGGATAGAGTGACTTGGAGCTCTCTCATTCATAGGATCACCATAAGTCAAAGTCAACTTGACCATATTTAACACAGGAGTCCGGGATTACACTCTTCCTTTGCAAGATCCTTGACTTCTAGGACTCACCACCTTCACCAGGGCTGCCTGGGGAGTGGGCAGCTCTGCCAGATGTTGCTGGACTCCAATTCCCATCACACCCAGTCAGCAAGGCAAGATGGGAGTTATAGTTCAACCATATGCAGAAAGCCACAGGCTCCCCCTAGATATGAGTAAGCTTGTTTAAGAGTTAGGCTCTAGGTCTGCAATCTTACCTCTACCTGTCACATAGGAGAACAAACCCTAGCTGGGCCCTGCTGGATTTCTCTTTGGAGGATATTGTAAGGGCTGCGAGTTAAGCCATTTCCACACGACACTGTTATGGTGCCATTATTCCCCTTGCAACCTCCTGTGGAATTCTGGGCCCAAGAGCTCTCTGGCTGAGGATGCTCAAGGCCCCTCCCTAAACTGCAAGCCCCAGGATTCCAGAGGAGGTTGAAAGTGGAATCATAGTACTAGAACCCTGCTGTGTGGACATGGATTTAGTACCGCCCTGTTCCTGGGCGTGATCGATCCCAGGCAACCCGAACCCAAATCAGGGGGCTGGCTTCTTGCTGATGAAGCTTTGAAGGGGAGGGGGTGGAGAGAGGAGAGAGAGGCAGTTCTGCCTCCCACCAGCATGTATGCGCCCCTCCTTCCAAAAAAAAAAGCAATGGCTTCGCCCGGTGCTGAATGATGCTCTGCTTCTGAACTCGTGCAAAAAAAGGAAGGAAGGGGGGAGACCTGGTGGGGTGGCAGGGCTGTAATCTGCTGTAATCCGTGGGCGCGGGGTGTGGGGAGGAAATAGATGCTCAGCAGATGCCAAGGGCCGCTGTGGGTTTTTTCCTCTGCTCCCGCCAGGCAGGGCTTCGCGGCGCCACCTCCCCTTTTCCCTAAATCCATCCCCTCTCCTCCTTTTCTCCCCCCCTCGCCCCATGCCTCTCCCTCCTTCTGCTCGCTGCAAAGGGCCCCCCCTTTCCTCCCTTTTGCACAACCACACACACACACACACACACACACATGCACGCGCGCGCGCCCCCGCGGCTGCACGGCGGAGCCACCGCGCCGGTCCTTCCTCCCCGTTCGCACGCCTGCTCCGGATCGCACGAAGCCGGAGCGACGAAGGGGAGCGCGATCGTGTAAATAGAAGGTGCGGGAGGGACAGCGGAGGAGGGAAGAGGTCGCGATCCGGGCGCAGCGGCGAAAGGAAGAGGAGGAGGAGGAGGAGGGGAAGCAGCGACAGAGGCGGAATGGCACCGCAATGCCGGCGCAGGGCTGCCTAGGCGCCCGCTGGAGATCGCTCCGCTGCCGCCGCCGCCGCCGCCGGGGTTTGCAGCCGGAGAGCCCGGGCCGCCTCTCGCCGTCCCCACGGCAGCAAGGGGGAGGCTGCCCAGAGGCCCCCGGGCGCCCCCCGGCTCGCTCCCCTTGGCGCAATCCTCGCCAGAAGCGGCTCCTTCCCGGGGAATGGCCAGGCGCGGTGAGTAGCAGCACCTGGGGGGGGGCGGGAGAAAAAAAGTTTGCAAGGCGGAGAGAGGGGGGCGGCTGTGTGTGTGTGTGTGTGTTGCGTGTGTGCGCGCCTGGTTAGAGATCGGGAAGATTCCCCCCCCCCGCTTGTTGCAGGGCCGCCTTGATCCGTTGGCCTCTGGAGGAAACCGACTCTCGCTCGCCCTCCCCTCTCTTGGGAGCTTCCCCGAGGCACCTCCTCGCTGGTCGAGGGGGGCTTTGCGGGACCCTTTGGTTTGTTGTTGTGGCAAAGCATCCTCGGAGGGAGCACAGACTCCTGCCAGAGGGATTCGGACTAGTTGCCAGGGCTCGATGGAACCTCCCCGAGCAGGCGAAGTCTACCTGTGGGCCGTGCGATGGATGAGATGTTTTCAGGCGAATGGTTTAAGGTCTGCCCTTTGTTTTCTGGCGGGTTGGTCTCCACACGCTGTCCTGAACCTCGTGGCTGCAAAGGTGCTGTTTGCCTGGCAGGCCCTGGTCCGATGCTGGATGTGCTGGATCCTTTGGTCTGGTAGAACAGGACACTTCGGGTTCTTCGCCTGGTCTGGCACTTTGGTTGCCTTCTGGAGAGTGAAGTGGGGGACAGGGAGAGAAAGCGGGGACGTTTCCATGGGCTCCACGTCAGCTAACCCGAAGGAGAAGCTGGATGGTCACAGTCCCATCCTCAACTGTCCCGGCACTCAATGTCTCAAAGTTCGTGGGTGGGATGGGGGCACGAGGCTGAGAGAAGAGAGAAGTTGGTTTTGAGGATAGCGATGAAGAGGTATGATGGATTTCCATGCAACTGAAATGAGCCTACAGCTTAAGGCCTCGGATTATGAGGGCTCCCCGAAGGCATTTTTTTAAAAAATACTGAGTCTCAAGTTTTAGATAATTATTAGGACTTCTTAAACTTGATGTAGGTTTGGACATCAATATGAGCTGATCGTCCTGAGAATGGGAACAGTTCTGCTGAAGGATTCCTGTTCCTTTAATGGCCTTGATAAGTCGCTAGTGTTTGCCTTAAGACGATCATGTTGTCAACCCTTTACAAAAACTTTCATTCCGAGCCTCCTGGAATATGGGAGGGGGGCTGCAAATATGAATTATTAGAGATATTCCCAATCTGTTAAGAATTCTTTTGACATGTTAGCAGTGCTCCTTTGGGCGATAAATGTGGTTGCATCCCTTGTTTGCAATAGGTCCAGTTGGCTTCATTTGGAAGGAACGGAATTCTTTGCTGTCGTTCAGCTTTCATTCACCAGACCATCATCCCCGCACTGTGGTACTCTCCAGATATTTGGGGCTGTGATTCCCACCATCCCCAGCCAGCACAGCCAAAGGTCAGGGATAATGGGAGTTGCATCTCCAAACATCTGGAGGGCACATGGATGCCATGCATGAGTTTGGTGCATTACTCAGTTGGGCAGATACGATTAATGATATGCAATCATAATTTGGTAAACAAACCCAAGAAGGCTCCTGCTGTTATCACCTCATTTAACAAAATAGACATGTTCCTGGGCATTGTTTCTTTAACAGAAACTGTGGGGTACCAGAGGCTAGGCCCCAAAACAGAAGAGCAAAACATGTTTCAGCAAACTGTGTATTCAAACCTAACAATATGCACGTGTGAAATGAAACAACCAGGTCAGGCACGATTCGCCTAAGTGAAAATTTCAAACCTTCTAGAGTGGAAGGCATGAGTCCCAGAGTGGAAAAGTGGCTTGAGCTTTGGGCTATGACTCTGGTGGCCAGGGTTCAGATTCGTGCTCAGCCACCACTGGGTGACTGTGGGCAAGTCACACTCTCTCAGCCTCAGAGGAAGGCAAGTCACACACAGCCCTGAACGAATCCTGCCAAGAAAACCCTGTGATAGGGCCGTCATAAGTCAGAAACGACTTGAAGGCATGCAACAACAATAGACTTAAAAGACATCTTCCAAAATATAAGAAGGAACCATTTTTGCTCTCTCACTAGCCTTCAGTTATGTTTTTCCATTTTGGTGGCTAAACCTTGAGATCTATGGTTTTTAATTGGTTGAGGGTAGCTGATGCTTATCTGCTTTCCCCCTTTCTCTCTGTGATTTGCTGTTCGCGCATGCTCAGGAAGGGATTCTGAAGGCAGCTGCTGTGTACCTTACCAGTTGTAGGCAGGCGCACAAGGCTATAGTAGAATCGGCTAGAACACAATCCTACTTTCCCTTTATTATATTGTTTACTGCAAGGAACCTCCTTGCAGTCTGACACTAGAAATCTGTTTGCTGCTTAAAAAAGGTCCTGCTAGACAGATGAGGAGGAAGAAAAGGGAGGTGTATGGCAGGTATAAAAACCCTATGTTAAAAAGGAGCTTCTCTGTATTGTATATGGTTGATACTGGTCTTATTTATTTAGATACTGGTGCTATTTGTAATTAACCAGTGGCATGGCAAAGCTTCATTTCCTGGCAGCCTGGTGTCCCTTAGACTCACTTCCAAACTAGCATAAAAGCAATCGCTTGTGGCAAAAGATGTGGCTTAGTCGGCAGAGTGTTTGGTGAGGACCAAAGAGACTCGGGTTCAAATCCTCACTGTGTCATAAGATTCAGTAGTTTGTGTTCATGTTGAGCTGAGCAGGTTGTTGTAAGAATACAATGTGATGGGATTATTATGACTAGAGGAGAGCTAGGAGACAAATCTATTCAAATAATTAATCAATTAGCATTTCCTTGTGTGCTTTTTTTAATCAGTTGTTACTGTGAAACATATCTGGAAGCATCCAGATGAAGCTTTTCCTATGCAATTTATCTTGCTTCATTTGCAGAATTTTACAAAGGGGTTTTCCACCCACCTGCATATAAATTCCATATTCTTCTCTCATTCTTCTCTACTGTTTTTTTTTCCTTACCAATAAGTAAGTTGGATGAGGAAGAAAAGCTGGAGTATGTGTTCAAAGGAGACGTGGAAGCCCCCCAATTATACGATTTATTATTTATTTACTACACTTAGAATAATCAGTCTATTAATCAGTCACTTTGAAATTATGCCCTGCCTTTTCCCCAAGTTTGGGGTTCAAAGCATGTAACAAGATTTTTTTCCTTAAAAAAAAGAAATGAAATCACATGTAGAGAAAATGTTAAAAAAATTAAGGTGTATAATTTGATCGTTATCTCCTACATTGTTCTCAAAACATGAACATTGTACTTTGAAATTACTTTTCCATCTTTGGATGAGTCAATGAATCAAAATCCTTTTTTTTTAAACTAATCAGTTCCCCAACTTCAGTCTTGTCAAGAATATACATGTGAAAAAAGTATGCAGGTAGGTGGAAAATAATCATAATATTCAAACATCATTGTTTGAAGACTGGCTAGATGCCCCATTTGCTGTTGATCAATCTTGACTCATCTTGAGCTGATGAAACCAGAACTTTCAATCAGTTTGGATCTACATGAGTTCAGCTAAAGTGGTATTATGGTTAGATTGCAGGACCAGGAGTTGGGATATCTGGATTCTGCTCCCCAATAAATAATCAAACTAATTGGGTGATCCTTGGCCAATCATCCTCTCTTCATAGCATTGTGAGCATAAACTCAGAAGGAAGAAAACCATGCAGAGCTCTTGGGCTCGTTGCAAGAAATATAATTCACAAATAATAGATCTCCACACGCTGTCAGTCATATACTGTCCGGTGGAATCAAGATTAAATCCCAGTCACTACTGATCGGCTTTGTTCTATTGGATTTAATTCAACCAACCAGCATTTACTGCAGTGCTGGTTCTTTTTGAGTGTAGTTAAAACCCAACAGGGTGATCCAGATAACAATTTGATGTTGGTCATCAACTACTGGAGACAAAGTCAGTTGCTGGTCCATTTGGCTTTTGTAAATGAAATGAGGGGATAGGGGAGAGAGAGAAAGAGATAAGGGGAGATCCATCTCAATCCTCACTTGTGGTAGATTTATCTAGTGGGCTGGATCCCCCTTTGGTTGTAAATCAAGCCACTATTGTCAATGGTTCTGTATCCTCACAGGATGTGCAAATTAGTCCTGAACCACTGGAGCAAAGAGTGTTAGATCCCTGCTTATTTAAAAAAGCTAGCTTCTATTTATTTTTCCACATTACTATTTTGATCCCAACAGATCCTTACTTTTCTGTCTTGATCTGTTGTAATGGCCATTCAGCTGGTGAGCCTCAGGAAATGACCAGTCCAGATGAGTTAAATCTATTAGGTTCCCATTTTGTAAAATCAGCTCACTGATTAGATCTCTGGGGCATTGGAAGCTCCCTCCCAGGCAGTTTTTGTGGAGATGCCCCCAAACTTCCCAGAACACTTTTTTCTGGCAAAAAACAAAAACAAAAAACAGGGGGGGAATGAGTTACCTTTCCTGGAATCCTCTAGACAGCAGTGACTCACCTTTTCAACAGGCTGCAGGCCTATTGAAACTTCTTTTTTAAAAAATCTAGAAGGTGACTTCTGGCTATTTCCAGTTTGCAGTTTTGTTTTGGTATGATTTTGTTTCAGCATTTTAAGCATTCTGTGTAGCCCTGCAAAGTCCTGTGAGTGGAAAACTGGCTCACAGACCTGTTGAAGTTGCCCACCCCAGTTTAAGGGAGTAAAAAAAAAAAAAAGTTCGATTTGCCGCTGATGTTGCTTAGCTATCCATTCCTAGGTTCAAGAGAAGTTCTATCTGCTTCCAAATTATGCATGCATTCTTAGAATGTTCTTCCTATTAAGAGAGATCAGGTAAGGAGGACTTGGGCCATTTCTGCACTACGCTGTTACAGTGCTATTATTTCACTTTCAACATCCTATGGAATTCTGAGGTTTGTAGTTTACTGAGACCAAAGAGCTCTCTGGCTGGGAATTCTCATGGCCCCTCACTCAGCTGCAAACCCAGGATCCTAGAGGCTGGTAAAAATGGAATAATAGCACTGTAACAGCGTAGTGTGGAAATGGCCTTCCAGGCCTAATATGGCTTCTTCCTGGTTTTGTGTCCAACCAGGAGTGGAACAACTTCAGTGGAGTGGAGTGAAGATGACCATAGCTTAGTCCACCAAAGTTTGTCTCCTTTCTCCATTTCATCAGATCTGTTCTACATTGCCAGTGCAAAAATATAACAGCACTGTTGTAGCTTTGGAGTTAGAATTTAGGTGGTGCTTTTTAAAAAAACATAGTAAAAATGATGGCCTTTCTTAAAGACTGTATGCCAGTGGAAGCTCTGGTCGTTTCAAAAAAAGAAAAAGAAAAGAGCTTGAGAGAGAGAGAGAGAAAAGAGTCAACATCCCAAGTTTACTTTTCCTTCTTCTGTTCAGCTAATGTTCTTTGCTTTGAACGCAGCCAAGCCTGATGGAAACTTTAAAAACGCAAGAGCCGATTTTAATATTTAAACATGTGTTTCTTTAGGCAAAAAAAAGGAAAGGGAAAAAGAGGGTTTACAAACCCAGAGTCTGTGGGCAGGGATTTAGCAGTGTTATGAATTATTAGGCAGATTAAAGACTCCGGCAGGAATTGGGTTATTTCTTTTTTTCTCTCTCTCTCTTTCCCTGGTTCTCTGGTAAATGGAAGTTGGAATATCACTCAACAGCGACACCCCCACCCAACACCAGCATTGCTGGATCTTATCTCTAGCCACCCATGATAGTTGATGAATCATCTGAGGTGTGCCGTTTTCAAATTTTGCTGGCCATGTTCTTCAGCCAGTTTGGCATCAGAGAGAAAGCCCTCTGGCTGAGTAAACTGCAACCCCCAGGGTTTCATAGGATGTTGAAAGTGGAATAATAACACTATAACAATCTAGTGGTCTTAGAGGCAGAAATCTGTTTCTAGGAATTCCACAAGCAGGGTGGCCCTCCCCTCAAATCTGTCTCCCTGTGCAAGAGGTATTTAGAGGGATAGTGTCTCTGAACATGGAGGTTCCATTTAGCCATCCCACCCAGTATCTTTTGACAGCTCTCTCCTCATGTTGAAGATGGAGCAAGCTTGTTTTCTGCTGCTCCAGAAACTAGGACACGGAGCAATGGATTCAGTGGATTCAGGGGGTTGGACTCGATGGCCATCGTTGGTCTCTTCCAGTCAATGTTTCTATGATTCTGTGGGCTGTAAAAGAGCATGACTTGTCTAACCCAGCCTACTGTTTCCAACAGTGAGGCAGCCAGATGAGCTACAGTGAATTTGTTTGTTGTGTGCCTTCAAGTCCTTTCCAACTTATGGCAACCTTAAGGCTGCCCTGTCATGGAGTTTTCTTGGCAAGATTTGTTCAGTGTAGTTTTGCCTTTGCCCTCTTCTGAGGCTGAGAGAGTGTGACTTGCCTGTGGCCACCCAATGGGTTTCTGTGGCTGAGTGGGGATTGAAACCTGGTCTCCAGAGTTGTAGTCCAATGCTCAAGACCACTGAAAATGGCATACAGCAATCTCCCCAGCTATTGAGCTGGTGTACATCATGTTCAGGAGTTATGCCAAAGCTTCGTTCTTACTGGTATTTGTCTAGGAGCAAGTCCCATTGAATTCTGTAAAGCACAATTTGTTGTCGGTTTATTTAAAACATTTACACCCTGCCATTCAGCAAGAAAGAGTAGTTTACTGATCAGTTAAAAGGTGTAGTGATGAGTGTTGGACTACAGCCCTGGAGTCCAGGGTTCAATTCCCTGCTCAGCCATGAAAACCCACCGAGTGATCTTGGGTGCATCACACACTCTCAGCCGCAGAAAACACCATGATAGGTTCATTTTAGAATCACCACAAGTCGGTAATGGCTTGAAGGCACACAACAGCAACAACAACAACAACAAGCAGTGCCTGCTCTCAGGCTTGAAATCTAAAATGACACAACACAAGACAGAATGGGAAAGGAAATGGAAAACAAGCCTTGAGTAGACACGCAGAGGGCTGGGTTGTGAATCTTGACAGCAAGGTTCTGTGTAGTGATGATGGCTGACAGCCCACTGATAGACCTATCCTCTATGAATTTGTCTAACCTCCATGAATGGCCTAATTCCAAGCCTTTTTTTCACGCTACGTTAGCCTGTGGCTACGTTACGTGACAGTAAGTCTCTCTATGTGACGAACCTCCAGGGAAAGGGGCCAGTCTTGAGCTGGTCAGGTTCATGCAAATGCTGCATTCTTGCCCCAGTGGGGGAACCATCCCTCTCCCACAGTGGGAGGTGGGCATTCCTAGGAAGACTCCTTTACCCTGTAAGAAAAATTGAGGTTGCGAGGAAGACTCTTGTGTCGATGCCACATTCTAAAAATCTAACGGCACGCAGCAGAAACGCACATACATGCACAGAAGCAGATGGATGCTTATTCCTTCTGGGAAAAATAACATTAGGACTTTACATCTGATCAACCTCATCTGCAGTGACAACATCTGGGCATCATCACGGCACAGTTTTCCCATGCTGAAAAATTGCTGTCAGGTTGGAGAGAGGTAGATTTCATCATCCTAGTTTACCTTTTAAAAAAAAAAAGCCCTCATGTGTATCAATGAAGACCCTAAGAGCTGGCCTGCTGCCTCTTGCAATTCTTTTTCTTTTGATATACAGTCCCATTCCACATACAAACAGTGGGTGAGAGGAGTAATTATTTAGTAGGCTGTTATGCCTACAGCCAATTAGGTGAATGTGTGTCTGGGAGTGGCTGAGCAAGCAGAGATCTCCTCTCTCTCTCTCTCTCACACACACACACACACACACAGATTTTTATTTATATGCACTCTGTCTTCAATTGCTGAGCTGAAGTCACAAAATCTGTTGGGCAGCTTAGAGTTTGCCACTTGAGCATTACTGAGAGGACTACAGAAAGGGGTTGGAGTTCTAAGACTGCAGTGATTTCACACTGATATTAGAACCATCTACAGGCCATTGGAGCAGTTTTAGGGCCTTTCCACACTACATTGCAATAGTGCTATTATTCCACTTTCAACATCCCATGGAATTCTGGGGTTTGTAGTTTATTGAGGCCAAAGAGCTCTCTGGCTGGGAATTCTAAAGGCCCCTCCCTAAACTGCAAACCCCAGGATTCCACAGGATATCAAAAGTGGAATAATAGCACTATAATAGTGTAATGCAGAAAGGCCCTTAGACTCCTGTAACAAACAGCATTTCCACACCTTATCCTTTTCCGTTGTTGTCCTGTCAGGATCCTGGCAATGCCGCTGCTGGGATGGGAGTGCAACCCAAGTGCTCCCCTCCACATTGGCCGGCTGCCTGTGGAAAGGTAGCACGAGCAAAATGCACCTTGCTTCCACAGCACAGCCAGGCACTTCCCGCGCTGCACTGGGGAAGGAAGTGTCTAGATTAGGCTTTTTCCCTTTCTGCATGGCCACCGGCAATGGGAGCGTCATGCAATTGGAGGCCATTACCAGATATTTTCCAGTAATGGTATAACCTGTGATTGCAATGGCTGAGGTCATGTGGGCAGCGGGATCACAATGACATCATGCAAAATCTCGACTCACAGACCGGCAGCAATGTGTCCCCATCCCGGGACAGCAACACCATGTGGAAATGGCCAGAGTCACTGACCACAAAGATACTCACTAGTCCTCTGTAAGAAGCATGAATTTTCTGTCATTATGGAGAGGTATATTATATTTGAAAGATAGGCCTGAACATTACAAGGTGGGCATGTTCACTCATTTTGGCTACATTAATATCCCCCACCTTTCCTCCAATAAGCTCAACATGGTGTACCTAATTTTCTTTCTCCCCCTTCATCCTCACAACAGCCCTGCATGGTAGGTGGCGAAGGTTTTCAGCTGGCATTTAAAGGGTTCCTCCCTGAACGAGCTAGGAAAGTCTAGATAGTGTTTCAGCTCTCAAGCTGGAGTTAGAACAGGGTAGGACTCAGATTTCAAATTCCACTTCAGCCATAAAAGCCCACTTGGGCCTCTTCCTCTCTTTCTCAGCCTTTTGTCTACTTCCCAAAATTGTTGTGAAGTTAAAATGGGAGGGGGAACTATATGTGCCATCCTGAGCTTGCATTATTCCTCTGTTTGTCCATCTCCTTAACAGTCCCGCTATCCCAGAATACTATACTTCTCTGTGCTTGTATCCAAAAAGAAATGTTAGAACCTTCATCTTGCTGATTCACCTCCTCTCACTGGCACTGGACCTGTGCTTTAAGCTAAGAATGTTAAAGGGAGACCCTTGCATTTCCTTGGATTCCACGTACGTGGTAACAGACAGCATTGGAAAGAGAAAATACTCTCTTGCAAAAACGGTAGGCCCATTGTGACAAGCCCTTATTTCTCAATAAATTGGTTTTGCAGTTCCAACCTTAATAAGGCGCTCTGACACTAACACTTAGCCCTAATGCCACCCTTTAAAGACAACGTTCACATCTAAAGGCTAGCACCTTAAGCATTCCTTCAGAACCAGAGAGTTTGTTTATGGTAGTTGTGTTTTTCTTTGTTACCAGTGACTTTCGATAACTCAGGCCAACTCAATAGTTACAGAAACAAACTGTATCCTTAATTGTAATAACTTTGGAAATAAAGTATCTTCTCAAGGTTCGTGTAAAATACAGTGTTGTTACATTAAATAGTTCAGACTTCTGACGGTCTATGCCAGTAATTCCCAGCCTTAGATACCAGTTTTCTGTGTCTTCCTCAGCTGCTTAAATACATCCCAGCCACCCTCTCTGACCAAGATCTCACTAAAGGCTCTGCCTTATATATAATGATCCATAAACCCCTCCCATGCATGCCACTGTGCTGGGTTCCACCCTTAAGGTATTACTCCTGTTGCCCAGCAAATTGTCATCAAGTTGCAATTGCATTCCAAATAGCTAGTCCCCAAAGCAACTTTGTCACACCTGCATTTCCTGTACTATTTACTATGATATGAATTGCAGTCTGTCAACATCTGGAAAGTCCCACTGTTCCACAGCTGGGAGGTGGTGGTGGTTATTTGCCATCAAGTCAACTTATGGCAACTCTATGAATGAGAGATTTCCAAGATCCCCAGTCATCAAAAGCCCTACTCAGGTCTTGCAGACTCAGGGCTGTGGCATGCTTGTTTGAGTCAGTCCCCTTGTAGTAGCGTGGTCTCCTTTATTTTTCAACTGCCTTCCATTTTAACAACCTTTTCCTGTGAGTTGCACTGAGTTGTGATATGTCCAAAGTCCAACAGCCTCAGTTTAGTCGTTTTGCTTCTAGGGAGAGTTTGAGCTTGATTTGCCTTTTTAGCAGTTTGTCATATCTGTTACAATGCTTCTCTGGCACCACATTTCAAATGTGCTGATGTTCTTGTCAGCTTTCTGCACTGAAGACCTTTCACACCCACACTTAGAAATGGGAAATACTATTGGCTGGATGATTCTGACTTTGTTATCTTTACACTTGAGGATCATACCTAGTTTCCATAGCTGCCTTTCCACATCTTAGTCTTTTTCTGGTTTCTTGACTATACTCTCCATTTTGATTACTGACTGAGCTTAAGTGCTGAACAATTTCAATATTTTCATTATGCACTTTAAAGTTACAGAAATAACCCAAATCATTGTTTTTGTTTTCATAATATTCAACAGTAACCATGTGTTTGCATTTTCTTCCATCACTTTCACCAGTAATTGCTCCAAGTCTTTGGAATTTTCTGCAATAATACGGTGTTGTCTGTGCATCTTAAACTGTTGATGTTCCTTCCCCCAGTTTTCACACCTGCTTCTTCTGAGTCTAATCCTCCTTTCCACATGATAAATTCAGTGTACATGTTGAACAGATAGTTTGATAAAATGCAGCTTTGTCTGACCTCCTTGCCATTTGGAAACTGTTCTGTTTCTCCATATTGTACCTTGAGAGTAGCCTCTTGTCCACGTTTTGCATCAGGATGATGAAAGGTTGTGGCATTCCCATTTCTTTAAGAAGGAATCATAATTTCTCATGATCTATGCTGTCAAAGGCTTTGCTGTAATTTGTAAAGCACAGGTTGATTTTCTTCTGAAATTCTTTGGTGCGTTCTGCTATCCAATATAGTATGTTTGCAGCATGATCTCTAGTGACTCTTCCTTTTCTGAACCCAGCTTGGATTGTACGGCTTTTAAATCAGAAGTGGAGTTAAATCAGGTCAGACTGTTTGGCCATCCATCTTGGAGCAGTCAATATATCCCACAAGTGCTTTGCAGACCCCCACTCATTTTTGCAACCCCAAAGGCACCACTGCCACTCTTGCATCCTTTTTTAAAATCTTAAAACAAGGAATTATGTTCCAGAAAGCAGTTTTCCTTTAAAAAAAAAAAAAGCCTTGTGCCCCTGCATGCCTTGTTTTGTCTCCAAAGACTCCAAAATGAAGAAAACATGAAGTTAATCTTGGTCAGGTCTACTTTCACTTTTTGTTGGCAGCCACAGAGGAATGTGGCATATGATGGGAGCAAGGGAGGGATATTTTGGCCCTGAGATCTGCAGAACTTGCCCAGCACAATCTGACCTGATACTTTCTACCCTGACTGGTATCAGTTCTGCAAAGTCTGTGGCAGGGCAGGGTCTTTTCCCTGACCTGTTACCTGAACCTTTTTAAACTGGAAATACCAGGCCTGAATCTGAGGAGATCTACATGTGCTTTACTTTTCAGCTGTAGTTGCATCCCCCAACAGGATATGGCTGCTGCTATATACTGTATTTCAGCTGGCCCAGAAAGAACTATTTTGGCTGCCTGCAGTTCTCCAGGATTAAGGCAGAGATGAGTTTTTATTTCTACCTCTGATTATCAGACAGTCTTCTAAAAAAACAAGTGTCTTACCACTCAGCTATAGTCCCTCCACTCACCACCTAAGAAAACAATACAACCACAGAGTTGGAAGAACCGCAAGGGCAATTGACTGCACGAGTACAGAACTAAAAGCATTTTGGACCACCTCACCCATCTTTGGCCATGTCACTTCTTCAGTAAAGCTGATCTGAAGTAATTACCTAGAAGTGCCTTTAAGCGCATGAACAGACTGCTTTCTCCATTGCTTTAAGCAAACACAGCCTGTCCTACATATCGAGACTGAATGAGGAAGGCTTTTTCCCAGACTGTATGATTGGACTGTCACAGCGGGCATCATTCTCAGAAATCAATGCCTACCCAAAAACCCCTTTGAGAACACTATGAGATTATATCCTTTTTAAAACCTAAATATTTTTGAAAAGTTGTAATGGTCATTCATATTCCTATACCGTTGCTATAAACATTCTTGTACTCCATACCAAACTATACCCACTCTTTGTGGGTAAAAGCAAAATCAGGGTTTGGTTTGCACAGGCATTTTTGGCTCCATTGTAGGATTAACTCTCTTGTTTTTCCTGCTCTGTTCATAAAGAGCATCGCTTCTCAGCCTTTTGGCTAAGATCAAGTGTTCATAAAGAGCAAAGTATCTGCCTCAACCTGCATTTGTGTGGTCTTGGCGTTGAGCTACTGACGATCCAAAAGTTTTAATTGTTGTATAATCTGAATGCATGCAAACTACCAGTGGGGTCACCTCCAAGTTCTATCCACATTCATTAGAGGCTCAGGACCCCCACAAAACTGGAAAAACCTGAAACAATAATATGTGTATGTTTGTATCTCTGGAGAACGGAGTGAGGCATGGTAGGGAGAACAGGTACCAAGGGTCGAAACCAAGTCAGGGAAAGGAGAGGGGAAAGGGGGGCAGGTTGGCATGGTAGCCCTCTCTCTCATCCTTCTCCTTCCTTGGGTTTGTGTGGGCCATTGGGAGAGGGTTTGTGGTGCCAATAAACTGGGCTGCCAGGCAGTAGCTGATGAAAGCAGTAGCTGGTGGAGGAAGGAGGAGGACCAGAGGTGGGTTTTTAAAGGATCTGTACCCTGATCAGAGCTGCCAAGGGGGAAAGTTCCTCTGGAAAAGAAGCACTTGCGGGGGGGGGACAGGCATTGGAGAAACCTGCAAATAATCAAATCCATGAAAGTTAAACCCACAAATATGTAGGGACAACTGTAATAAAGTTACATTTTGAACTACAGTTCCCAGGATTGCCCAGCCAGGATGGCCAGTGCCTGTGCTAGTGGGGATGCTGGGAGTTGTAGTCCAAAAAAGCAGCTTTCCTGACCTCAGATCATAGTCCAGCATCAGTTTCTGACAGGGATCTGCTAGGAGCTTCTTGAGGCTCACACAGAACATCCCTGGGTTTTATTCCTAACATCCTGCCTCTGGCTTATAGCACAACTGAGATCTTGCCACTTTCCATCTCAACTGCTCAGGTTCTGCGAAGCTTCTTGAGGCTCCGAGTTCATTCCATCAAACCCAAGACCTTTGTGGTTGTAGAGAAACAGGGAGGGGTTGCAAAAACAGAGGCTAATTATCTTGCAGAGGAGCTGATGGTCATATTTACTGCTGTTTGTTTGCTGTTTTAAAATCTGGTACTTCAGCTCTTGGATGGTGTAATTGCCAATAACTTTGTTTCACAAGCTTGAAAGAAAGTGAAATAGGGGTGAGAACAAAAGGATAAAAGTAATAATCAAGCGATCAGATTTCAAAAGTGGAAGAGATAGCTGATGTGGAGCAAGTCATCCGCCGAAGAGAGGATGCTGCCTGTGTTTCTAATAACAAGAGCACAGAGAGAGCCAAGAAAATGACCAGATAACACAGGTGCTCTGCAGAATGCAAAAATAGCTGGATGGCAGATAGGAGTGAATTAATGCATACCAATTGGTACTCAAGGGAATACTTCTCCGAAAGTGTGTTATTTTAAACATTCAAAGTAGATTCATCTGAAATTAATCCAGCACCATCCCTCCCCAATCTGCTCCCCGCTGAATTGTGTGCTGAGAAGTCTTATTTGCTAGTCACACTTTTAGCATCACGCCCAGGTCAGAGAGAAGTGAATGCAGGGAGGAGCTATGGAAGTGCAGGGTCTGAAAAATTTGAGTTCTGAGTCTGGGGGAACAAGCTTGGTCTATGAACTGGGATGAAACTGGCAAGAGGGGAAAAAAATCTGCCCTTCTCCACTCCACACAGAGCTTAGATGCAGGAAATTTATCAGCCACCTCATTACTATCCCAAATTTAACCTCGCGGCAACCCAGCATTAATAATAATGTCCTACCTTACGAGATTATAGGAATAATTATCAGGATAGCATTGAATCCCCTAAAGCAGCGGCCCTTTGCCAGGGACCCCCATTAAATATCTTTTGTTGCCACAAACCACCAAGACTTAAGATTTATAATGCCAAAGCTCATCTAATTTTTATTTAAACTTGCTCATCAAAGATCTTCTAATTTGGAAAGAAGGGAGATGTAAGTAAACAAAAACAGTCCTACTATATTTTTATTGGAATAATTCCATACAAATTTGTCTTTCTTCCTACCTTCCTTTCTCTCTTTCTATTTTAACTGTAAAAGCTCAGAACATTTCTTCAAGCCTTCACAGACCTCCTGTGAAGACATCACGGCCCCCTGGGGGGTCCATGGGCCCCGGGTTAAGAACCACTGCCCTGAAGCTCTCTATAAAATGCTAAGCATTTATTATTTTTAGCATGGTGATGATGTAGTCGTAATAAATGACTGCCACACATTGACTCATAAGGAACAAAATTAAATACTCTCCTTAGGGGTAAATTAAGTTTGTGGGATGAAGAAATCCAGCTCCTGTGCGTAATGGTAGTTGGCTGCGAACGGTGTCTTTTGTGGGTATACCGAATTGTCTTATGGAACAAAATATGAAGAGATGAAATTGCAGACTGAAAGCCTCATATCAGGCTAGACTATTCATCTGTGTAGCCTACTACAGTATTCTCAGACAGAGAGCTACCCCTCTGTACTCAAAGAGGGTATATGGTCCATTGAAACCAGTGCCCCTCGCACCGTAGGCAGGAATCTCTTCTTCCTCCAGATGTGCTAAACTACAACCTCCACAACTTGTAGATGTAGGTCATGCCAGTTAAAGGAGACTGCCACATAAGTGAGGCAGGGTCGTACGGTGGTTTAAGCATTGAACTACAACCTAGGAGACCACGGCTCAGTTCCCCACTCGGTCATGGAAACCCATTGGGTAACCTTGGGTGTGCCACACACTCTCAGCCCCAGAAACCCCCACGACAGGTTCACCTTAGGGCTGCCACAAGTCGGAAATGACTTGATGGCATGCAACAACAGCAGCACAAGTGAATGACTGCCCTAGAATTAACAAAAATAAGTGTGTAGGTCACTACATTTTGCTTTGCACTTGGAAAAGTTACCTTGCGGGGGGGGGTTACGGTTTTCAGAATCCCGCAGCCAGTTTGTCCGCTGTATGATTCAAGAAAGTTAACTTTTTCAAGCTCTGGATTGTGCCCATCTTTAAACTAGGGCCATTTTGGCACTAGACTGTTATAGCACTATTACTCCCGCTTTAACATCCTATGGAATCCTGGGCTTTGCAGGTTAGGGAGGGGCCTTCCTAGGTCTAGGAACAGGGCAGCATTCACTAGTACCAATGTTTAAGATGATTTAATATGGATTAATCTCCCCCCAGCAGCCTGCTTGAACCATATTTTTGCATGCCTGTCCAATGTACTTGGATTAAGGGATGGATTTCTTTCTCATTTTTGAGCACACTTTCACTGGGGCATTCACACATACCTGTGTGAGGCTTTGTGTACTCTGCCTTAATCAACGCAGGCCGTCTTCACAATTGTCAGTGTGCGTAGATTAGAATTGCCTCCTTTCCTCTGCTTTAAAGTGCTCTTCAGAAGAGTAGAACAGAATCTAATCCTTTAAAGCTCTTTAATATCCACCTGAATAATACAGGTGGTGGGATGACATGAGGGTAGTACCTAATCCATTTACAAACCATCGCCTAAACCAGGCAGAGGCAGAACACGATAGTCACCAATTACTGTATTTGCTGGTGTATAAGACTCACTTTTCCCCCCAAAAAATACTGTTTGAAAATGGGGCACGTCTTATACATGGGTGCATCTTATACGGGTATATTGCCTCTTTGGATTGCTTTAAAATCACATTATACAGCCGACCCTCTACATTCACTAGGGTTGGGGTGCAGGATCCCCACAAAAGTAGGGAAAATGTAAATGTCAAAAGGTGCGTGTGTGTGTCTGTGGGAAGGGGACGGAGGCATGGTGGGGAGAACAGGCACCCAGGGTCCAAACCAGGTCAGGGGAAGGAGAGGGAAAAGGGTGGATTGGCATGATAGTCTTACATTTCCTCCCTCTTGTCCGTTTTCTTCCTATGCCCCCCACACCCAAGGAAGGGCTTGTGGTGTTGAGAAATTCGACTGCAAGTCATCCTTAGCTGGCCAGGTAGTGGCTGGTGGAGGAAGAAAAGGACCAAGGCAGGTTTTGAAAGGGCTGCGTCGCCTGATCAGAGCCGCCAAGAGGGAATGTTCCCCAGAAAAAGAAGCACTTGGGGTGGAGAGCAGGAATTGGAGAATCTCCCAAATAATCAAATCCATGAAAGTGACACCTGAAAATGTGGAAGGCCAGCTGTAGTGACTTCTAGAATTTATTTGGGACAGAGATATGCTTGATAGAAAATGGCCCATGCATCACTATAGGTAAAACAGGCTGGTCTACCATTGGGCAGAGTGAGACAAGGGATTCAGGTGACATAATGGGGGGCAGCAGGAGTAGCCCCTGCCAAGAACTCTTAGGAGTCCCTCAGCTGCTTTTTCCTCTTGGATGCTGGGACTATGTGTGGCCCACATCCTGTCCTCCAGCTGTTAAACCACCGTGCTGCTCTCGAGTGTGGCAGAGGACCCCTTATCCCTTTGCCAGGGTTGGAAGTAAGGCCCATCTATCTGTCCAGTCAGTTTCTGTTCATGAAAAGGAGAAAAATTGAACAGTGATGAATGCAGAACTTTACACCTAGGCCAAAAAACAAATGCACACTCATCGGATGGGGGATGCTTGGCTTAGCAGCAGTACCTGTGGGAAAGGGATTATTTTTGATCGTAAGTTGAATGTGACTCAGCAGGGTAATGCTGCAGCAAAGATGACAAATAATAACAATGTGTTATTGTTGTTGCATACTTTCAAGTTGTTTCTGACTTACGGAGACCCTAAGATGAACCTAGTGAGCTAGCATGGTTTAATGGTTTGAGCACTGGGCTACAATCCTAGAGACCAGAGTTCGATTCCCTGCTCGGCTGTGGAAACCCATGGGGTAACCTTGAACATGTCACTTATTCTCAGCCCCAGAAACCCCCATAAAAAAACCCTTACAATTGCCATAAGTTGGAAACAACTTGGAGGCACGCAAGAAAGGTGACCCTATCACGGGGCTTTGTGGAGCTGAGAACGTGTGATGTGCCCAAGGCCACCCAGCGAGTTTCCATGGCCCAGCAGGGAATCAGACCCTGGTCTATGGGATTGTAATTCAATGCTCAAACCACACTGGCTCTCAAATAATAATGTCTTAGCTTACATTAATGGGACTACAATTCCTATCATTTCCAGTCAACATGGGGGACATCCAATTAGAGGCAGCCCATGTAGACCATCCTGGTGTAGCTGGAACTCAGTATGCTGACTTGATATAAGGCAGCTTCCTCTGATATCTGATCCTTTTTGACTGGTGATGCTGTGCAGAACCTTCTGCGAGCAAAGCAGGCCTTTTACTACTGAGCCTTCCCTCACATATAAGCATATAAAAATCAGGCCATCTGCCATCAAGCAGTATCGCCTCTTTTAGGCCATTTCCACAGTAACCTGTTATAGCGCGATGATTCCACTTTCAACATCCTCTGGAATCCTGGTCCCAGTCGGCCCCTCCCAAAACTGCAAACCCCAGGATTCCAGAGGATGTTGAAAGTGGAATCATCGCGCTATAACAGGCTACTGCAGAAATGGCCTTAGACAGGGCTCCCCAGCTGCTAGCTGGGATCCTTTGAAGTCGAGATGCCTGAGATTCACCCTGGGACCTTCTCCATCCAAAGCAGGTTATCTGCCCCTGAGTTATGGCTTTGCATGCAGAACATCCCAAGTCCATCCCAAACTTCTCTGGATAAGCCTGGGAAGACATTCTGCCTGCATCTCTGTAAAGCCCGAGTCTGTATGAAGTGGCTCATACAGGAGTGCCAATCTTTCAACTTCTTTTTAACATATGTTAAGCAGCAACCATTAAAGATAAGAATTGGCATCACCCCTGATTAAGAGAGATTGAGATGGAGCAAGATGAGGGTAGGCCAGGAGACCAGAACTTCAGCAGAACACTGGGAATTAGGAAGATTCATTGGTAGGAGAGCGTGCCACAGCCTGAAGCTGTGGCCGAACCAAGGAGGTAATAACTGGGTGCATCAGGGTGTGGTGTGGAAGGGAAACAGTGAGGCAGAAGTAGGCCTGTGGCAAGCTGGAGGCAAAGGGAGTGGTTGGCAGAAGAGAATGCTGAGCCGGAGAGAATGCAGGATTCCCCCAAATCCCAACCACTTGTGTCTCCTCTTTTGCCTCATCTTCTCTCCCCCAGCACACAGACTTGGCCTTCAGGGGAAATTTCAAAAATTACTCAGCTACTCACTCAATTCAAAGCATGATACTCCTTTGTCTGACTCCCACTGATACAGACAGGAGGAGCACAAAAGCAGCAGCTACAGGCTGTCCTCACTTTTCTGACAGGTTAGGGACTGGAGCACTCTCAGAAAGGGGAACTGGTTGAAACGTGGAACCCATGTACTGTACTATAGGGAGCACGGACAGCTTATGGAGGCTCACTTGGGACCAACCACACACACACTGCTTGCATTGTCTCTCAGCTGGCTTGGTCCCTTTTCCCCCTCCCAGCTCACTTTTGCAAGCAGCGTATGTGTGCAAGCAGTTCCAAGTGAGCCTCTGTAGGTGAGAAGAACTGATGAAAGAGCAGAACCCCTGCTGTATTAAATGAACCTATCCTTGGTTGATAAATTAATTAATTTAATTTATCATCAGATAATGGGGTGTCAAAAAGTGAGGACTTTCCTGTATTACAGGTGTGGTGGTATCAGCTTCAGGAGAACTGCCCTATACATTGTACATAGAGGCTGGAGGTGTTTGTTTTTGACCACAACTCCCAGAATCCTACAGACATCACGACCACTCCTGGAGGGCAGATCTTAAAAGAGGAGCTAGTCAGGGGTGATGGCTCAGCAGCTAAAAACCTGTAGCCTAAGAGTACCACAAACCTCCCCTGGTTTTCTTGAGAGGGTAGAGTGAGGTCCTAAGCTAAGGTAGAAATCTCTCCATTAAACTAACATTTCAGTGCTTCTGATGCAGTGCCAAAGTGGTTGGTGCCCGAACATGCTTCCAAGAGCACAGCCAGCATGGCAGGAAAGAAACTGTCCTCCCCATCAACTGTTTCTGTGGGCTGTGCCTCCCTACATTCAGTTAGTGTGGCTAAAAATCTCAACTGATTAGACACACTTTCTATGAACAAGAGGAATCTAGTTGTAAAGCCACTTCAGCTACTGCCTTTGCCATGTGGCAGATGAATTCCACAAGCTGATAACATTCCATGTAAACTAGCAAAATTTCCCTTTCTTGTTTAGAGAAATAAGAAGAACTCTTGCAGCCCAAAAGTCCATCTAGCATGAGAAAACCTGTGCTTGGGTATGAAAGTCATTTTTTTTTTTCCTGTTTCCAATGACTGATGCTCAGAGGCCCACTGCTGCTGGACCTGGAGATTCTTCTTTACTTACTGTGGATCATAGTTTTTGGTATTGTCCTTCTCCACATATTTGTCTAATTGGCATTTTGTGGTAGTAAAGACAATACAAGTAAATGACCCGACAGGACATCCAGGATGGGTGAAGGCAGCATGAGAGAATGGTTGGATTAGCTTTGCACAGTCTATTCAGTTAAAGTGGCCTGGAAGTGGGAATAGGTGAGGTTTGCCTGGAGGCACCCAAAACTTTTTGGGGTAAGTGATATAATCCCAGCATAGCAAGAGACTGAAGCTGTGCTTCACATCTCCCACATAGACAGCCAGTTCCATCATCTTCTCCAATGCGGTCAAAGATGGATTGCATTTGCCCTTTTAGCAGCTGTATCATGCTGTGGAGATCACAGCCACTCTTGAAAGGTGAACAAATGTTGCCTACATCACATTTAGAAAGTTTTGAAAGGTGGGAGGGGTGGGGAAGGTCTCTCAGTGTCTTATTTTTAGTGGGATCCGCAGTGACTGTTGCAAAAAGATTGGAAACCATGTCCAGTTGGTCTCTCCTGCATGACACCATGAAATATTGGGCTATAAAGGATTTTATGTCCCATAATGGAGAATATGACCAAAGTATGAATAAGCCAGAGGGAGACAGAAAAGTGGGGGAGGCGAGAAGAACAGGGGGTGAATATACCGTGGTGTGAGAAAGAAAAAGGAAATGTAAAATTTATAGAGGAATTGAATGCATAATGAAGTCAAGGCAAGTGAGTGGTTTCTAGTGATTTAATGGGCACTGGCCCAGCAAGACACCTTGCCGACTCAAATCTTCCATGAAAAGGGCCTTGTAAAAAATAACATTGGAAGGAGTTTAACTCAACTGAGGTTAAAAGGGATGCACAAGGGGGGGCTATAAAGCGTAGCCTCCTGTAGCGGAAGCTGCCAACGTCCCGCATGAGTGAATGCCCCGCTCGTGTAAGCTGGGACAAAAAGTCAAAGCTGGGAGGAAGGACAGAGGAAAGCATATGGCGGAGGGGAGACAGCTCGGGGGAGGGTGGGAGCAGGGGACGGATTAGAAAAGGGATGAAAAGTGAGGGAGTGACTTAACGGAGAGAAAAGAGAGGAGAAGATTGACATAGGAAAGGCACTTCATTTTTCAGGGATTTTTTTTAAAATCAGTGTCTTCTGAGTGCTGCTTCTTATACACACTCCATAGATTCAAGGGACTGCAAAAATGTCTTTTATTTTCCCCTTGGGGAAAAAAATAGCCATGTAGTCTAAGTAGATAGAAAAATCAGAATTCTGTAATACTTTTAGTAGAATCTACCTCAATGGCACAGAAGTGTGTGAGTTTGCAAGACCATTTCTGCACTAGATTATTATAGTGCTATTATTCTGCTTTCAACATCCTATGGAATCCTCAAAGGCCCCTCCCTAAACTGCAAAGCCCAGGATTCCATAGGATGTTGAAAGCGGAATAATAGCACTGTAACAGTCTAGTACAGAAATGGCCCTAGTTTCTCAGAACTCTTCATCAGATCCCGTGGTGCAGAAAATTAGGGGATGGGGAAGAAACTGGAGAACTTAGAATCACAGAAGCATAGGATTAGAGGAGACCCTGAGGGCCACCCAGTCCAACCCCCTGCCATGCAGGAATACACAGTCAAAGAGCTCCTGGCAGATAGCTATCTGGCCTCCATTTAAAAGCCTCCAAAGGAGGATGCCATCCCCTCCAAGAGAGAGTATTCTGCTGTCAAATAGCTCTTACTGTCAGGAAGTATTCCTAATGCATAGGTGGAATCTTTTTTCCTGTTGTTTGAAGCCATTGCTCTGTATCCTAGTCCCTGGAGCACCTATCTTCCATGTGACATCCTTTCAAATATTTGAACATGGCCATCATTAACCAACTTTAACCTTCTCTTCTTTAGGCTAAACATACCCAGCTCCCTAAATCACTCCCCGTACGGCATGGTTTCCAGGCCTTTTACCATTTTGGTTGCTCTCCTCCACAGAGAGTGAGCGATGTGCCCAAGACCACCCTGTGGGCTTCCATGGCCAAGCAGGGAATCGAACCCTGATCTCCAAAGCAAAAACCCCTACACCAGACTGGCTCTCAAGCTGCTTTATCACATTTTAAAGGAGGTGAGAACACACATTCTCAAGCAAAGAGTCCCCTCTCCTCTGTAAAAGCATTTAATTGAGAGTGCCAACTGTGCCACCATATGCGGGGCCACCGAGAGTGAACTTGGACCCCCTTTGCCCAGTTTGGCTTCCATGTGCTCCCCCCTTTCTTCCTTGCTCTGCAGCACTCTCCTTTCTTTCTTCCCGTTCTCCACCAGATCCAAGAGAATAAAAACCAAGGCCATAAAGCAAAGCGATTTACTGGCCTTAATTTGATAGGCTACATAAACCGTGTAATATAAACAACAGGGGCATAAAGGAGCAGCCAAAAGAGGTGGTTAAAGCGACAGGCGCCTTTTCAGGCCTCCGTCTCTCAAGCCAGGCTTTTTCTCTCCCTCTCTCCAAAGGTCTTTTATACAGCGTAATTGGGAATCTTGACTGGAGGCAGCCAGGAAAGTGGCAAGGGCAAGGGGACGCAAGCCTGGAACGGAGGCAGAAAGCGGGACGCTCATCTTTGCCCACTCCTCTCCTCTCCATTCCTGTCTTGCTGCTCCTCCATTTTTCAACTAACTGTTTGCAGCAAAAGAAGACCCAAGTCCAGCTTAAAAAAAACAAAACAAAACTGGTTGCTGCCAGCACCTAACAGCCAGGACTCTACCTCCCACTTCAAGCCCAAATTCTCTGTGGTTAGAACAGCTCACTGAGTGTTATGAGCATTTGTAGGAAGTGCCACAGCAGCCCTGAAATACAACTGCAAGAAGATAAATAAAACCTAGATGTTATGCCAGGAATCGGGGCACCTGCCTTCGGTGATGGAGGAGGAAGGGCAGAGAAAGGAGCCATTTTGAAAGGTGAGGTTCAGATGGGAGAGCCTTAATTCCGCAAAGGCATGCAACCTCATCTGATCTTGGAAGCTTAGCAGGGTCAAGCCCAGCCAGTACTTGGATGGGAGACCACCAACAAATACCAGGTGCTGTAGGCTATGCAGTCAGCCCTCCACATTTGTGGGTTTGACTTTCACAGATTTAATTATTTGCAAGTTTCTCCAACCCCCACCCCACCCCAGGAGCTTCTTTTCTGGGGGAAATCTTTCTTCTTGGCATCTCCTATTAGGCCGTGCAGCCCTTTAAAACCCACCTCTGGTCCTCCTCCTCCACCACCAGCAGATACCTGGCCAGCCAAGGATGGCTCACACCCCAATTTCTCAGCACTACAAACCCTGCCTGCCTGTTGTTATGCCTGCCCCATACCCAAGGAACAAGGTGGGCAAGAGAGAGGAACTATAGGGCCACCATGCCAACTCATCCTCTTTCCCTGACCTGATTTGGGCCCTGGGCGTCCGTTCTCCCCACCATACCTTGGTCCTCTTTCCACAGATACACATATTTTGATATTTGTGATTTTTCCACTTTGGCAAGAGTCCTGAGCCTCACCCTAGCAAACATGGAGGACTGACTGTACTTCAGAAGAAGGAAGTGGCAAAGCCACCTCTGAGTACCGCCTAAGAAAACCCTATGAAATTCATGGGGTAGGTGATTTGAAGGCACATACATGCATATCAGATGGGAAAAGCTGAGATTACCAGCAGGCACTTGAGAGAGCATGGCAGAAAGAGCCAGCATATATGAATCTTTTGCTGTTGTGCCTTGCCTGGAAATGAATTAAATTGTGAGTGGGAAGACACAAAAGGAGGCAGAGGCGGAAGCAGGAGGCGGCCACCCAGAGAGCCACTCTTGCTGCCTTTTCTCACCGCTTAACACATGCAGTGCTGTGGCCGTGGCTCCCCAGTGACCTGGGATTGGTGCATGTTGGTTTTCTCTGCTCTTAAGAGTTCTTCTTAAGAGGGATTTATGATGTTGAATCCAAACCCTTTCTTGCAACGCTGCCTGCAGATTTTAAGTATTGGACATGCAAGAGGCAAAGCTAGGGTTGAACAGGCTGGTGAATTTTCTGTGAAAGAAAACATAGTGGTAGAAATACAGAGAGAGTTGTTTCATCACACTGTAGTGTCTACAAAGGAAGCATTAATGAAGTTATTGCTGTCTTTTTCTTTGCATGGAGTTCCGGAGTTGGAAAAGATGTGATAATGACAAAAAAAATTCTTTCTCTAAACCTTGCATTGTCTTGTCTTATCTTTCTCTAAGGCACTGAAAAAACATTCTCCTTACACAAATGGGTGTGCTGGTTTTAGACATTAAAAGGTTTTATTGTTTCCCCAAATGCTATCATCAGCAAAATCAGCTTTGAGGAATAACTATGGTAGAGTAGTTAACGTAGGTTGATTTTGCCCTGGCTGTTCCCAAGTGCTGGGATTCAATGAGGAGGGAGGGTAGGCTGGCCCCCTCCCCATTTGGCTCCCAGAATGAGACAGGCCTTTGGCAAATGACCTTGCTCACTGAGGAAGGGGCTTTTAGCTGGGTGAGTGCTCTTTTCTCTCTCTCTCTCTTTCTCTCTCTTTTACTTGTGTTTTTCAAATGCTTGCTTTCATTTTATGTTTTATTTGTAATCTACTTAATTACAAGCCACCTTGAATCAAGGCTGCATTAAGGTTTTCGTAGTCTCTAGGGACTCTTGGATTCAACTCCCCTCCTTGCTTCAACATAGCTCCAGGGATGGTTTTGTACACCTTTGGAGGCCCTAAAATTTTCATAAGCCCTAGGGACTGTGCCCTGGGCACTGTGCCCAAAGTGCCTAATGGATAAGGCAGCCCTGCCTTGAATACTTTTCTTCTCCCATGGGAAGGGTCTTTGTCCAAGCCACATTGCCCCTAGTGTTTTGGCTTTGTCGGCCCCTTCCATACTGGAAACCAAGCATTTTTAATATGCAGTTGTTAGCCCTCCACATTTGCTGGTTTCCCTTTTGCAGATTTGATGATTTCGTGGATTTGGTTCATTTGTTCACTCTAGGAATCCCCAAGTCCCCCTAAGTCCTCTGCTGGAAGTTGACCATAGAGTCACACTGGAAGACCAAGAGATTCGGAGAGAGAATACATCTTTAGGAACCTCTTGGTCCTCCAGCATGATTCTATGGCCAAAAGCAATGTTGTTAAGTATTTTGTTAATGGACTTCTCACATGTCTCCTTCCATTGTTACTGTTATTGTTGCAGTTTTAACTCTATGCAATGTAAGTATGTAAACATAATATAATGTTTATTGTTATTTTTTTAAATCCTGCTGGCTGTTTGCCATAATAAACTTTATTCATTCTGGGATTCTAAGGTCAACTTCTACCAAAAGTGGTCAGGTTTAAAAAAAATATTCACAATTTTTATTTATATTTGTGTTTTCCCACTTCCATGGGGTCTTGCTCCCCCAACCCCTGCCAAAGTGGAGGGTCCACTCTATAGGCACTGTCATCATGTTTTTCTGTTTGCCACTGTTGCTATCGCTGCCATGGTATGCAAGGTGTAGGGACATTATTTTTTAGACTACAGACACCCCTGGTAGCATGGCTCAGGCATTCTGTCTGGGGGATTTTGGGAGCTGTAGTCCAAAAAGCTACTCCCCTCCCCCCAGAATCTTAGAAAGACTCCATTAATCCCAACAATGACTTCTTTCCAGAAGGAGGGAAACCACATCATGCTTCTCTCAGGCAAAGAACCAAATTCATTCTCCCTGTTGTGAGCTGTGTAAGAGGAGGGGAATACTGACGCATGCCACTGTGCCCCTTCCCCCAATCTTATGATATGCTTTATTTTTATGGATCTTCAAGTCAATTCTGATTTATGGCGACTCTATCAAAGGGTTTTCTTTGCAAGATTTGTTCTTGTTTCACAAAGAACAAACGGGAGGGTGCCATTATCTTCATGTTCAGATTGAGAGATTGTAGCAAAGTCACCCAGTGGGTTTCCATGACTAAGCAGGATTTGAACCCTGGCCTCCTAGGATCCTAGTTCGTTACTGAGACCACTATACCACGCTACCTTCATAGAAAAAGAAATGACAGGGGGATAATATAGTGAAGTCACCTACTAACTTTGCGATTTTTAAAACACACGCGCACACAGGTTTCACGTAACACTGTTACCAGCCCTGAAATTCTTTCACGGGATGGGATGAGGTGCAGTTCTGATTAAAATCCAATTAAAAATCTGATCGATGCTTTCACACTAATTAAAGTTGTTGTTTTAAAAAGCATCCAAACCTCTGAGGAGCTTAGCTGTCAGGTTTGGTGCTTCCTAATGAGATGAACAAGATGGCAGGCAAGACACACAAACTACCAATTATAACTATTGTCTCGTCATATACAGCCATTTTCAGAAAAATAAACCTGTACAGTACACCTTAGTGGAGGCTTTATTCCAAGTATTCAGCTAAAAAATACCACATTCTAGATGCAAGAGGCAAATTCAAACGCACAGTAAGAAAAATTCCTGAACTACACCATTTTGTATTGCAGCTTGGAAAAAACAAGTCCTTCCATGCATGTGGAAATCTAGCTCATCAAGTAGCAGTTCTTCAACCTAGCTTTCTGGATGTGCTGGCTTTTTCATTTGCAAAGTATTGGGTGGGGAAATGAAAGTACAGTCAGCCCTCCACATTTGTGAGTTTCACTTTTGCAGATTCGATTATTCACAGATTATTTGCTGTCCCCTCTGCTGCCTCCCTGTCCCATTTTAAATAGGGACTGCAAGCTTCATGAGACTGAGAAATTGTGAAGGAGGCTTCTAAGTCCCTATTAAAAATGGTGTGGGGCAGCCGTGGAGGTGGCAGTGAGTCCCACCAGCCCCCCACTTCTGCCTTGGGGAGGAACCCTGATGTCTCAAAGGAATCCACGGTGGGTTGAATAGGGTGATCATACTTTCTTTGTGTGTTAAATATGGTTTGGGAGGGCCTAGAGTTATTCACAGTTTTTCCACTTTCACAAGGGTCTTGTGCCCCTAACCCAAGCGAACGTGGAGGGAGAACTGTATTCAAAAATGCAGTTTCTTCCCTGAAGCCTTTAGTATAATCCAGCACTTCTAAGGCTATCTGATGCGGCAGACCAGTGGGACCATATTTGTGCTATGTGGCTGCAACTGTTAACTCTCCTTCCTGTTAGCTTGCCATAGATCAGCAGCCCATGGCTCATAGACCAATATTAGTTCTCAGACCACCATTTTGAGAAGTTCTGGCATATTCCAAGAAGGGGAAAAGAACATTCTGTTCCTACACAAAGCTCAACCTAGTTTAGTCCCGGATACATAGGTACCACCCTTTGTGGGTTCTATTGTGTTGAGAAAGAGACATTCTGCAAATGCTCAGAGACCTTTACATCTTTATCAGCAGATAATAAAACATCTGTAACCTTTCTTTCTTGCAGTGAGCTCAGAATGATATACATGAATAGGATTATCTCACTATATCATTATAACAATTCTGTATGGTAGATTAATCTCAGAGAAAAAACAGCCCAAGGTCACACAGTGAACTTCAAGGCTGACTGGGGACTTGAACCTCGATTTCTCCAGCCAGAATGAAATATTTTAACTACAAGTCTGTACTGAATCTCTCTTTACATATCAGTTCACATTTGACATATCCTGGGCTGAACCCTGGATTTGAAAACTGTCTGTGGAATTAAAAGCCCATTAGATTCAACCTTAACATGGCTATCTTAGGCTGTGAGAAAAAGAATTACAGTCAGCCCTCCAGATTTGCTAGCGTTAGGGGCACAGGACCCCTGCAAAAGTGGAAAAGCTGCAAATATGTGTGTGTGTGTGTCTGTGGGAAGGATGGCTGAGGCATGGTGGGAAGAGTGGGCACCAGTGTCCAAACCAGGACAGAGAAAGGAGAGGGGAAGGGGTTGGTTTGGCATGGTAGCCCTATACTTCCTCTCTCTTGCCCACCTCCTACTTTGAGTGTGGGGGGGCACTGGGAGGGCATTTGTGGTGCTGAGAAATGGGACTGTGAGCTGTCCTTAGCTGGCCAGACAGCAGCTGGTGGTAGAGGAAGAGGAGGAACAGAAGCAGATTTTTAAAGGGCTCCGTGACCTGATCAGAGTTGCTGATAGGGAGAGTTCCCCAAAGAGAAGCACTTGGGGGAGTAGGGGTTAGAGTATCTTGCAAATAATCAAATCCGTGAAAGTGAAACCTGCAAATGTGGAGGATCAACTGTACAAGCCTAATTCAGAACTTGGAATTCTTAGTGGCTACGTTGGCTGGAACAAGGGAGTCTTGGAGTTGTCATCCACAAAAGTAATGTTTCGAGGCTTTGCTCTAATAACAACGTAGAAACATTTCACTCCTCCCACCTCAGTTTACTGTGAAACCTTGCAAAAACCAGCAATACGAATCCATGCTAAAGCCAGAAAAATCTTCCTTCCCCAGGTCCAAAGGCGTAACCTCGGGGCAACCCGCCACCTGACGGGGCCATGGCGAGCACCTCGCCGACAGCCGCGGTGGTGACGGCCACCGTCGTGACCACAGCGGCGGCCATGGACTTGCGTGACTGGCTCTTCCTCTGCTATGGCTTAGTGGCTTTTCTGAGCGAGGTGATTGACAGCACCACCTGCCCGTCGGTCTGTCGCTGTGACAACGGCTTCATTTATTGCAATGACCGGGGCCTGACCTCCATCCCAGCTGATATCCCAGACGATGCCACCACCCTCTACCTGCAAAACAATCAGATCAATAACGCCGGCATCCCCTCCAGTTTGAAGAAGAAGCTCAACGTTCAGGTTGTATAACTAGGGAACTGAAGGGAGGGAGGGAGGCAGGGCATCTGTTCTTTTTGAATATGCTAATCCCAAATATTGCCTAACCATCCTCTTATCCTTTGGAGGCAGCAAAAAGATCTATACCTTTCCCCATTCCTTCAAGCCATGCATTTAAAAACAGGATTTCTGAAACTCAAGACAGAGGGAATTTGTATTTAGCGCAGAGAGGCTTTCTTCAGATTTTGGTGTCTTGAACTGCAGGCTTGTGAAAGCTTCCAGAATCTCTAGCAATCTTGAGGATACTCAGTGCCTGTCCGGGTCACAAGGATTTGCCACACCTCAATTTCATTATTATTATTTTTTTAATTTTGTGAGATCTCTCATGAGGTGGCAGGTTTAGAACTTGAGACTAGAAATGTTCATGAGAAAAGTTTGACAAGGCAGAGGTGAGATTGTTTGTCTCTCTGAGCCAGAACAGTCCCCTTACATGGGCAGTGTCTCTGTGGTACCTATGTGTTGCAGAAAGAGTTCTTTCCTTTCCTGCTGTCTGGAGATGCTGCAAGCTGAACATGGGACTTGTCAGCAGCCTCTTTCCACTGAGCTATGACTCCTCAGGCAGTTTCCCTTTTAATAAAAAAAGATGGTATACCATGGATTACCACTCAGTGGTAGAGCACATTCTTTACTTCCATAGGATGCCAGGATATTCCTTCCATCCTCAGTTAAATTGTGGTGGAGAAACGTCGCTTCCAGTATTTTGATTCTGAATTCACCGGCAGGCCAACAAACCATGTTAGTGGCAGAGGCAGGCATAAGTCTACCTTGTGCCTGCATAGGTCTTCTTCTGGTGTTTGCAGGGGCTGGTATTCTCATCCACCCCCTGCAGTAACAAAGCCACACACACAGAGACAACTCCCTGTTGTACCGTCATAGGCCCCCATGCCCAGCCATTCTGTTGTTGTTGGAGAACAGAAGGAATTGCAGAAGCCAGACAGAAACCAATGACATTGCTGAACCTCTGGAAGACCCCAGCAGATCTTGGTGAAAGATGTCTTTAGTCTACATCTGGCCTTGGGGAGGCAACAGACCCTTCTCCAATCCCCTCTGCTCTCCAGTAGTGATGGAGTGGCTCGGGAGAGAGAATCTGTCGTAAGGTATTGGTGAGCCCACAGGGTGGCAATGGGGGCCATAGAGTTCAACATGGGGATTCTTGCCATATACTCAACCATTTAGAATCTTGGCCAAGGGATTGTAAGCATTTTAATCTAAGACATCTAAAACGCCTTTCTGTTTAGGCAGGCTTTGGTGCAAATTGCTTGCAGGGCATCTTCTTATTGGGGTGTGTGCTTTATTTATAAGTATTTTATGCTGCTTTAATTGTTTTTAATTGTTTGTTTTGTTTTTATGTGAGCTTCCGAGAGAGAAGCAGCATATAAATGCAATAAATAAATAAAATAACGATAATTGGAGTGGCAGTTCAAAGTGTCTAGCAGGCCCTAAGTTGGGGAAGGGTAGAATATGCAAGAATGGTCTAAAAGCATCAGTGGCTTCATCCAGGCTGGAACAGTTACCTGGTCTGTAGAAACAAAACATCTGCGTGATACCACTTTGGGGTAGAGATTGATCAGGTTTTTAAATGTTTAAATAGCCCAGAAATGTGTCTTCAAATTCCAAATATTACAGTCAGCTTCTAGACTTCAGTTTGATCTGAGAAGTGGGATATGGCATGAATTTGGAGGTGTGAATATTGTACTTGAATATTTGGTGCAAGACTGAAATTTCCACAAACAAAAAGTGGCATTCTGAAACTCGAATTTCCCTGCCCTTTATTTTTGGGATCCCTTCAAGTACATTCCACCACCACCATCCCCAGTGTAAATTTAATATGTCCACAGTGATAAAGGTCATGTTTATAAGGACAAGCCCATGTTTCTTGAATTCTCTCCCGGTTTTAAAAATTTACATGTCACTCCCACTCTCTGCTTCTGCCCTGCTGAATTTTCCTCTTAATCCAATTCCTGTCAGGTCATCTACCTCTATGAAAATGACCTGGATGAATTCCCCATCAACCTGCCCCGTTCACTGAGGGAGCTTCATCTCCAGGACAACAATGTCCGCACCATCGCCCGCGACTCCCTGGCCCGCATCCCCCTGCTGGAGAAGCTGCACCTGGACGACAACTCTGTCTCCACCGTCAGCATCGAAGATGATGCCTTTGCAGACAGCACACGCCTCAAGCTGCTTTTCCTCTCCCGCAACCACCTCAGCAGCATCCCCTCCGGCCTGCCCCGCACCCTGGAGGAACTCAGGCTGGACGACAATCGCATCTCCACCATCCCGCTCCACGCCTTCAAGGGACTGAACAGCCTGCGGCGCCTGGTGCTCGATGGCAACCTTCTGGCCAACCAACGCATTGCGGACGACACCTTCAGCCGCCTGCAGAATCTCAGCGAGCTCTCGCTGGTGCGGAACTCCCTGGCGGCTCCCCCTCTCAACCTCCCCAGCGCCCACCTGCAGAAGCTGTACCTTCAAGACAACGCCATCAGCCACATCCCTTACAATACCCTTGCCAAGATGAGGGAGTTGGAGAAGCTGGACCTGTCCAACAACAACCTGACCACCCTGCCCAAGGGCCTCTTTGATGACCTCGACAGCCTCTCTCAGCTCCTGCTGAGGAACAACCCCTGGTACTGTGGGTGCAATCTCATGTGGCTAAGGGACTGGGTCAAAGCCCGAGCTGCCGTGGTGAACGTGAGGGGCTTGATGTGCCAAGGGCCCGACAAGGTCAGAGGCATGGCCATTAAGGACATCACCAATGAGATGGATGAGTGCTTTGAGGTGGGCCCGCACAGCAATTCTGGGGTGGCTGTGGCAGTCAAGACGACGGCCAGCAATGCCGCCGTCACAACCCCACAGGGTTCCCTCTTCACCCTCAAATCCAAAAGGCCCGGCATCCAACTGCCTGATTCAAACATTGACTATCCAATGGCCACTGGGGCAGGAACCAAAGCCTTGGTTCTCAACGTCAAGCCACTGACAGCTGACAGCATCCGCATCAGCTGGAAGGCCATGCTGCCAGCGGCCTCTTTTCGCCTCAGCTGGTTGCGCTTGGGCCACAGCCCGGCTGTGGGCTCAATCACCGAGACCCTGGTGCAAGGCGACAAGACGGAGTACCTGCTGACGGCCCTGGAGCCCAAATCCACCTACATCATCTGCATGGTCACCATGGAGACAGGCAGCACCTACGTGCCGGACGAAACCCCTGTCTGTGCCAAGGCTGAGACGGCGGACATGTACAGCCCCACGACCACCCTCAACCATGAGCAAAACATGGATCCGATGGCGGGGCTGCCATTAGCAGGGATCATTGGTGGGGCAGTAGCCTTGGTCTTCCTCTTCCTGGTCTTGGCTGCCATTTGCTGGTATGTCCACCGGACGGGAGATCTGCTGACCCGCGAGCGAGGTGGTCGGAAGAAAGACGACTACGTGGAGTCGGGCACCAAGAAGGATAATTCCATCCTTGAAATAAGAGGCCCTGGCTTGCAAATGCTACCAATCAACCCCCACCGGGCAAAAGAAGAGTATGTCATCCATACCATATTCCCTTCCAATGGAACCAGTCTTTACAAAAGCACCCACACCATCGGCTACGGCACAACACGTGGGTACAGAGACGGGGGAATCCCAGACATAGACTATTCATATTCATGATGGAAAATCCCCCCTCCTCCCACATATAATGCCCAGCCTCCATCCTTCCCTGTTTTTATCTCCCTCCCCATCACACACCCCAGGGTTTTTTGCCAAGATGGAAAAAATGCAAAACAAAAACTGCTTTCCAAGCAAAACCAGGTGGAACAAAGGGGAGGGGAGGGGAGGAGATTTTACAAGAAAAAAACCTTATTTTGTAGGAAAAAAACACAAAAAAAGAAGTTTTAAAAAAAGTAGACATGGAGGGAAAATACATAATTTATATTTAATATACCAGATTAAAACAAAACCCAGCGCAGACCGCCCAGGAACTTTGGGTTACTGTTGTTTCCCTGCCCCTAAGGGTGTAGGGTGGTGGTGGTAGGGGGAAGACCTAGAAAAGGTAAAAAGAAAAATGGAAAAAAATGCTACCTGTTTATCTTTCTTCCTGTATAAATCTTCTATTTTGTTCAGGGGTTAGATTATAAAAAAATATATATAAAAAAAAACATCAAAACTGTCTTTCCTGGAGGCTAAACTGCTGACTGTCTTGCGGGAGAGGACTTGTATGAATCAATTTCAAGTTGTCCTTTTGCATCCCATAACTCTGCTTTCCTTTCAGGATCCAAATTCTTCACGCAAAGTTGAACGACAACCACCATTTGGGCAGTTTTAAGCTTTTTTTAAAATGAATTCTGAAACAAAACCATAACTGCTGGCACAGACTGCTCTAAGAATCTCCATTCAGTTACCTCTTCCTCACGCAGCCCTTGGGACGATCATTCAAGATTATTCTCTTTGTAGAAACAATGCCACAGGTAGTTCTTGTCTTTTCTTTTAGCAAAAACAAAGACCCCAACAACAAACCGACATAGAGATGAGATGGGCCAGCGTCTTCCAGCCAGCAAGATATTCCTTCCAAGATGGGGGTTCTGGAATCCTAAACAAATCTCAGGTTCCCATGGCATATGAATGGTTTTGAGATGCTAAGGAAGGAGAGAAAGAGAAATGGGATTTTGAGTCAGGCCTTTTGCCTCAACTCAAAAGCGACAAGCTGGGCCATTGTAGACAAGACGGGTTTTGTTGAGTTTTGTTTGTCTCTGCTTCTTCTCTCAAGTAATACATTTGGATATCCCAGCTAGAGATCTGTGGGTATTTGCAAGTTATGTGAAAACCTGGTTACGGGGGCTGCAAGGCTGGTCTCCGTAGCCTTAGTCTTGTAAAGTTAAAAAGGAAAAAAAAAGGCAACTCCAACACCCATGTACCCATGATATTCAGGTGTCTGATAATTCTCCTGTTTTTGTATTCCCAGGTCAGGAGCAAAATATCAGATTGTTTGTTGTACCCAGTGGGCTGGATTCAGCTTGATGATGTATTTGAGTAGGTTCACAAAGGGCATGGTTTTTCTCAAGGGCAAATCCAAATTGCCGATGTGACAGGAAAATTAAGATTCTCCCATTTGCTCAGGAGTCTTAAAGGGAAACTGCATAGGGGCCAGGCATCCAGAGAGTGTGGCAAGGGCTCTTTTGTACAGAGATGAGACCTCAGAGGGCCATTTTGAAAAGGACAGACGTTGAAATGAATGACAAAGGGAAAGAATAGGTGACTTGGATGTCTCATCCACATGGCAGACAACCTGTTGTCGATTTGTCATGGTCGAGACAGGATGACAATGTCTGTGTCAACTTGATCTGGTATACTGGATCTTGTGTACCCCTGGTGGGGCAAGCTCTAGGAGGCTGGATGTGAGGCAATGTAGACCAAACTCTGTTTGCCCCAGGCTCCCAGTTTTGACGAGCAGCATTTCCAAAGGCTCACTTTCAGGAGAAGAGGGCTAAGAAAGCTAGAGAAATGCCAAGCAGGCCATAGCTTGGAAATGTTACTTTTTAGACTTCAATGTCCAGCCAGCATGGTATGCTGGCCATACTGGCTGAGGATTTCTGGGAGCTGTAGTCCCCTCCAAATTTTCAGTCCCTGGAGAAGGCCTGGTTTGGCCCCTATCGCAAAGCAGTGGGTGACAGGCCTGAGTTAGAATGAGAAAGCTTAATGTTTCATGGAGGTCAAAACCATCAGTAGTTGCTAGCCAGGCTGTGCATTTATCAGACTGTCTCAGAAACAGCAGTCTTTATCTACTGGTTGCTGGGGACAGTGTGTGTGTGTGTGTGTGTTGTTGCACTTCTGTCCACTGGTGGGTTTCTATAGGCTACCAGTTGACCACTGGGCAAAACAATGTTTGTTGTTCGTACATTCCCATGTGATTGTGAGCCCTGCAGATACTTATTCCAGCTAAACCCCAAGATTCAGGTATAGGCAGAAAAAATCCACAGCAGTAGAGTCAATCTGAAAATGTTGATGACAAAAGAGAGGCCTTTTTGTTGCTTGGAAAGAGTTATAAAGCTCAGGAAAATGAACAAAGCATGCACACAACTGAGGGATGAGTCTATTGAGAATTATTAGACATGTGGAACCTCTGTAGGCAGTGGCACTCTCTCTGTGACCATGAGCATGTAGGAATAAACAGAGAAGCATATTACCCTTCTGTTTATCAAGAGCAGCTACCTGGCCATCTTTTGAAATAGTACATTGGACCTTGCTTTAATCCAACAAGGGAGTTTGTATAGTCTCAAAATCCTAAAAAGTTCAGAAGACAAAATCCTCTTGTACCCTTCTGTCTTTCCCCACTTCTAAGAGTCTTCTCCATTCTGGTGTATTTGGATGTGTCTTCAAGTCACTTGTCAACTTATGGTGACCCCATGAATTTCATAGGGCTTTCTTAAGCAAGGAGTAATCAGAGATGGTTTCGCCAGTTTCTTCCTCTGAAATACAGTCTACACACTTGGTATTTTGTTGGTAGTCTCCCATCCAAGTAATAACAAGTAACTGACCTTGCTTAGCTTCCAAGAAAAGATGAGATCTGGTGCCTTTAGAGTACTTCCATTCTTACATGTTATTAGCACTATTTCTGACAAACTTGACAAGTTATCATTCCCGCCACCCCAGGTAGAATAATGTTAATGATGATTATGATGTGGACAATAGATGGTCAGGCTGGTCCTAACAAAGCACAATGGTATACTACCAGGCATAGAAAGGCAGCAGTGCTTTTGTAGCAATGAGTCCTCAAGCAAATCAAGCCTGAACTCTCTCTAGAAGCCAAGATGACTAAACTGTGGCTGTCATACTTTGGCCGTGTCATGAGAAGGCCTGACTCGCTAGACAAGACAATAATGCTTGGGAAGGTAGAAGGCAGTAGGAAAAGAGGAAGACGGCTTTACAGATGGAGAACAAACCCAGGAGGACACGTCCCTGAATTTGCAAGACCTGGCAAGGTGGTTGAGAATAGGTGACTTAGATGTCTCATCCTTAGGGTCACCAGAAGTCAAAGTCAATTTCATAGCTGCTAACAACAACAAGTGCTTCCCACTTAGGACAAAATTGTCTGCTGGAAATATGTGCTCTTCATAAAAATCCTAGGCCAGTTTCTTCAACAACGTCAAACTACAAAGCAACCCAATACTGAAATTGTGGTAGGTTCTCATGCCACCTCTGACCCAGCAACCCACACCAATGTTTGTAGTTCACTGTTTGGCTTCCCTGGCTATGGGTTTCTTCTCCCCAACAACCCCTTCCCCAGAAAGAGGCTCATGAGAAGTCATTGCTCAGTGTCAGTTCAGGATACAGTTTCCCTCGACAGCTGTCTTTCTGTTTTGCCCACCTTCTCATATTTTGACAAATTTGCAACATTTCAAATGGCAATAATAAATGGAATTAGCCAGCTAACTGGAGAGCAAGGCAAGAAATGCACCATTAGAAGCATCTTCTCTTCTTGCCAACAAGACCCTCTGAGGGGGCCTTGCATTCTTTAATATCAACAATTATAATGGTAGGTGGAGTGGAGAGCATTTTAAGCTGCTTGTGACAAAACAAAATAAGAGTGAGAAATGAGAGACAAATGGAGGGGGAACTAGAAACCTGGCCAATCACTACAAAAACGACAGAACATTTTCATCCATCAGCTCTCAGAGGAGCAACGCATCCCCCTCTAGATTACAGTTCATATGCCACAAGGCCCCCTGGCTGCTGCTTTTCATACAAGTCCCAGTGGGATCTCTATTGGCAGCTCCCACGTTTGACTGGATGGGTTTTTAACTCAGCATTATCAATGGCACACATAGCAAGTTCCATTACAGAGACGAAGAGACAGAAACAGCAGTGGCCTCTAGCAGCTCCTAAGATGGATGTTCATACTAGTCTTGGCCTGTTGACATGCTCTTATATCTCAAGTTAGTTGAAAGATTGGTGGAAGACACCCTCTTGTATAAGCAATGCCAGGAACATGATGTCCAAGGAGCGTGCGAGGATCATTCTGAGTTTATGGCTAGCTTGGTAAAGGGGACATTCTTACTTGTTGCTATGCAGGAGCTCACAGAAAGCCCTTAAAGCATACAGAACTTTGTGAGGTCTGTGGGTCTACATTGTATGACTTACTTCAAAGAGACTGATGGGTCAGCCCTGAATTGAAGCCTGGCATTGTGCTCAGTATCCACTGAATACAAAAACCTCCCTGTTTTTCCCATTTAGATCAGGTTGGTAAAAATGCTTCAGCTAGCCCTTGGCAGAAATAATAATAATAATAATAATTATTATTATTATTATTATTATTATTATTATTATTATTATTATTATTATTATTATTATTATTATTATTATTTGTTACCCACCTCTCCCAAGGATTGAGGTGGGCTACTACATAAATTAAAATATAATTAAAAACACACTGTGGTTAAAATGCACTAAAACCACAAAACCATTTAAAATAAAAATATAATTAAAATACATCATTAAAAATACATCATAGTTAAAATCAGACTGGGCAGGCCTGCCAGAAAAGATAGGTCTTTAGCACTTTTTTGGATTCCGACAGCATATTTTGCTGCTGGATTTCTTCTGGCAGGCCATTCCACAGTCTAGGGGCAACAGATGAGAATGTCTTCTGGGTGACCGTTGCCTGTCTAGTCCTGGTTGGCTTAAGTAAATGGTCCCCAGAGGACCAGAGTGCATGGGGCGGAGTGTATGGGAGGAAGCGATCCTGCAGGTAGCTTGCACCCAACCAAGTAGGGCTTTAAAGGTAATAACCAACACTCGACTAAAGAACATGACTGGGATCAGCATCGTGGCTCCCTAAGATGTGTATGCTCTTGTAGAATGATCACACTACACAGTTGTAGGGTGGCCAGGACAAAATAAGGTAAAGCAGAGCCATCAGGCTGCAATCATAGCTTGGGAAAGTTACTTTTTTGGGCTATCATCACCAGAGCTCGCTGGGGCATATTGGGATACGTACTGCAGAAACAGCTTTACCAGATGCAATATAGAGAACTCGACTGTTCAAGATGTTGCAGAAGGCTCCCTCCCCTCCTCCCCTCCTCATTTGCTGTGGGATTTGAGGGGTGTTGTTGCAGGAGAGCAAACAGAGGAACTTCAGTGGTGCAACCTCAAAAGTTCACAGTCTGCCAAATATGTTTAAGAAGATGCCTGAAAATAAGGTGTGGGATACTTGATGCTGGTAGGATGCTGTAGTAGTATAAAAGCATGTTTGTAGTCTCTTTAAAAGACAATATGAACAGTTGGGTGGCAATAGTCTTTAGCCTTTTACCAAGGTAGCCAGGAACTTTTAAAAAAAGGTCCACTGTCCTCTAAGAGGATGGAGTATGTTTCTACCATTAGAGAAGTAATGGAGAGTGTCTAGTTTCAATCTTTGTCTAAGTAAAGAAATAAATTAAAAGATGCACTGTCCTCTTTCTGCTTGAACTAGTAATCTTGGGAGCAAAGCCCTGCCTGTATTAGTACACAACAGAGTAGGGGGCTTTCTGCACTATACTGTTATAGTGCTATTATTCCACTTTCAACTTCCCATGAAATCCTGGGTTTGCAGTTTAGGGATGAGCCTTTAGACTTCTCAGCCAGAGAGCTCTTTGGCCCCCAGGAAACTACAAACCCCAGAATTCCACAGGAGGTTGAAAGTGGAACAATGCACTATAACAGTGCAGTGCAGAAAGGTCCCAGGTGTGGATAAATAAATAGAGCAAATCAAGCCTGAACTCCCCCTTGGAAGCCAAGATGACTGAACTAAGGCTGTCCTACTTTGGCCATATCATGAGAAAACATTCACTAGAAAAGAATAATGCTTGGTAAGGTGGAAGGCAGTAGGAAAAGAGGAAGACCCCACTGCAGATAGAGGGACTCGATCAAACAGGACACATCCATGAATCTGCAAGACCTGAGCAGGGCGGTTGAGGACAGAGTGGCTTGGAAATCTCTCATTCATAGGGTTGCCATAGGTCAAGATCAACCTGACAGCAGTTAATAACAAGAGTAGATGCTCTGCATCTGCCATTAGCACAACCAGATACTAGAACCTTGCTATTCTTATGCATCATTTTTGCACAAGTCAGTTACACCAAGACGACCACCGGGACAAAGAGAAGCCATGCCAAATTACTAAAGGGCAAATTTAAAAACAAAAAGGTGAGAGAGAGAAATTAAAAGGAATGCAGCAAGAAATAAGGACAGCCTTAGTCTTCTGGAAATGCCAAAGGACCAGCACATCCATGGTGCCAATAAATGACACCTTCCTCTTGTTACACATCACCAAGTATGCAAATTTAATGCAGTTCATGAAGATTGGAGGTGAGGATGAGGAACAAGCCCCATGGAAGTCATTTTGGGAGGCAGTAGTGTGGGCAGCTAGGTTTTTTTCGCCTTCATATTGGGTACCATCGACATGGAAAACATAAACAAGGGGGGAAATGCACACAGGAGACAAATATACTCCAGGCCAGCTAGTATTTATACACTTTACACAATACAGGACTTGGACCCAATGCGTCAGTCTCACTTCCCAGGAAGTATAATTCTATCAAGTGTTTATATACAGCACTTCACAAACAGCTAATGTGAGACGGCTCTTGGGGAAGACTTATTTAGCGCAATGAAAAGAAAGGACGAAAACAATTCACATGGACACAGAGAGAGACCAGTCTCTCCCTGCTGCTCATTAATTCAGGTGATTCAAGGATTGTTTGGCACGCGCTGTCACTGGCATGCACACAAGGAGTTTATGGTAACAAGCAATTTGCAGCTCAGCTTGCAAAGTTTTCATTTAGGAGAGAGTGCTTTAAAGAGAGAGAAAAGAAGAGCCATCCAGCTTATTTTGGTATATGAAGTGAAAGATCTAAGAAACATCTTTCTCCATCTCTGGCACTGAAAATACAGCAATAATTAAGAAGATTATGTCCTTTATAACCTCCAACTTGCTACTGGTGGCAGCTGCCTCACTGTGTCTAATGGCAGGCAGGGTCAGCCCTGTTCCAACTAGAATTTGTAAAAATTACATTTTCAGCCGAGATCCCCCCAGCCAGCATGATTCCAGCTGAGGAATTTTTTTTTTTAGTATGATCTGTCTTAGAGTAGGATATAATCTAGTCAGGCATTGCAGCTCACCAGTTAAAAACCTACAGATTACCATAAATCCCTCTCTTTGCTGCTTTTTTGTGGGGTGGGTAGAAGTTTCTGCTGCTATTTCAATTTTTCTGCAAGGATTTCTTAAAAGTCTGATTCTCTGGCACAAGCCATGAGCAACATGCTTGACAAGTAACCTCTCGCCGCATTGGTTCTCTCTTGCCTCCTACTTTCTCGGCACAATACTCTTGACAAGCTAGAACTGATCACGATTACCTGGCTGTCCTAGAGCAGCCTCTTCGCTCCAGGGCTTGAGCATTGCTCATGTTTGCAATTATTAAAAAATGGAACTGAGGGAGCACACTCATGCCAACTTTGCCAGTGTCAGGAAGGCACAACCATTCAGACAATCTCTTTGAAAAAGAAGGGGAAAAAACTCCTAGGACAGCAGGGTTATAGCAAGGGCTAGAAACTTGCTTTTTTTCTAAAAGATATGTAGACTTTGTATCAGATCAAATCCTAGAGATGTGTAATCCCAGGGACACAGATCTTGGTTATAATGCCAACACAAGAAATCTCTAAATCCCTAAATTTTGGTCTGGTCAGAGCTTGGAAAGGGCACTTTTTGGATCTACAGGTGCTATAGCCCTAGCCAGCATAGCTGATAGTGAATGAAGAATGTTGAGAATTGTAGTCTAACAATATTTAAAGGGCCACAGGTTTCCCACCCCAACATAAAATGCTTTCTGTTAATCTGTGGCCCCAGACGGAATGTAGAACCAAACGGTTTGTCCTTGTGGTCTGATAGGTCAACAGTGTATCACCCAAAGCCCTGTCTTGCCCCCAGCAGTGAAGAGTTGCCTGCCCTGGCCATTTGCTGGGCTGAGAGAAAGATGTGTGGCCAATATCTTGATGCTGAGGTTGCCAAGCAACCACTGGGTCTGCTCTCTTGCTGCCTTGGAAGAGAAAGCGGGCCGGATTCAGGCTAGCCCTTAGCACTGGTATCTGCAACATCCAATGCCATCTCAAATGCACGTTTGCTGTGTGCTGTGTCTAGAGATGGGGCAGTTTAGTTATTCATAGAATCAAAGAGCAGGAAGGGACCACAAGGTCCATCGAATCCATTTTTGTTTGAAGTTACTTTGTTTGAAGCTTTGTACCCTGTTCCCCTGGCCTCAAAGGCTCCCAGATCAGTAAAAATAGGGGGGGGGATCTTTCCTAAGCTTAAAACCTTAAAAAAAAACACACCAAGGAACAAAAGAAATACAGGATGGTTAAGACAGATGAAAAAAACAAGGTTTTCCACATGCCCAACAGAACAGCCCTGTTTCCCATCTCCTCTCCTTCTGCAGCATGCAGGAATGGCTGCCAGTTCTTTAGGAGAGGAGACACAAGGGAGAACTTTTGGCTGACCAGAACTTGGGCTTGAGGGAGTCCCACCCTATGAACTTTAGAGAAGAGGCACATTCCAGTGTTACATAGGTTGAAAGCCAGACCTGAGGTTCCAAACGACAGGCAGGGCAATGGAGAAAAAAAATTGTACATATATGCACTACAGCTCCCAGAATCCAGTGGTCACGCTGGGGGTTACAGTCCAAAAAAGTAATTTTTCCAGGCTCTGTAAGGGACTAAGAAGATGGGTCATAGCCGGGACTGGGATAGTGGGAGCATCTGGAGGGTCTTATAGTCCCCATCTTTAGCATATCAGTTATGGGCTCCAAGTCTGCCAGAAGGCAAGTCAGGCAGCCAATTTGATGCCAAGGAGAACTAAAACTGTAAAGAAAAGCAAAGTCCAATGACTCCCAAAACCTGCCATAGGTCCAAAAGACCTATGTTATAGATGAGGCAGGTACCTGAGGGAAGGGAAGCGCCACAAGCCAATGCAAACCCAAGACCGAGTTAGGCGTGAAAGACAGGCCCCTATCTTTCTCCTCCTTCCTCTCCAGTGACTGGATTCCAAGCCCACAGCTTCCTCCCATCATCTCTCCAGGGTTCAGCAGAGCTCTCTAACCATACACGAAACCTGGGAACCTCCAAAAAACTGGAAAGACAACGAGCTGCCGCCATCATTTTTACTGCGCACCTTGTTTTGTGTCCCCCCGCCTCCAAAATGGCAAAACTATCTGTCAGCAATGATTACGGTAGGATTAAATCATTGATCGGTGCTGAGCAAGGCCATGGGAGAGGAGATACAATCGATGGCTGGGATTCTATAATGAGCACTATAGAGTGGGGTTGAGAACTTGCTCCGCTGCCTTTACCCAGCTGTTAAGGGAGCCCTTTACACAAACTGACAAGGATCAACCTGGTCTATTTCTGCTGAAAGACACTTCTGGTACAAGTGAAGTATCGTTCTACCCATCACCCACTCCTTTTGTCCCTTGTGTACCACTTATTTGCATCTGTGTACAAAGAAGAGGCCAGGATCCGCACTTGGACACTCTCCACCAAAATAAGGAGTTTTCTGTCTCCCCTTTCTTTTCTTTTCTTTTTAATTTTTTTTCGTCTGCAGAGAAACCAAAGTGCTCTCTTTTTGTGTGCCCTTTGGCCTCCTTCTCATTTTAGGTGCCTTGAAAATTTTCAAATGTTTAAAAGAAAAAAAAGAAAGAATGTGTCGCAAGCTCCCTGAGTCCTGTTTTATCCCATCCCCTTGTTTTTCATAGAAAAAAACAAAAGCAAAAAAAGTACAAGTTTTAAAAAAAATGATACTTATTAAAAACAAAACAAAAAAAATCTTTCCTTGCCCTTTCTTGGAATAAAATAGAAAAGATTTAACTTTAACAGCTGTCTTGGTGGTGTCGCTTGGTGGTGGCAGTGTTTGGAGCGCCATGCAAACTACATGCAGTCAATGTCAGGTGCTGATGATGTTGAGGGACTACAGCTCCCAGCATGTGGGGGTGATTGGAGTGAGGTAGTCCAACATCACTAGAGACAATGAGATGATGTGGAAATTACAAATAACAGTACAGTTGACCCTCCACATTTGCAGGTTTTACTTCACAGGTTTGATTATTTGCAAGTTTTTTCAACCCCATACCTTAGGTGTTTCTTTTCCGAGGGAACCTTCCCTCTCAGCAGCTTCAATCAGGCCATGCAACCTTTGAAAAAAAAAAGCCCTCTGGCCTTCCTCCTCCTCCTCCTCCACCAGCCACTGCCTGGAGAGCTGAGGACGGATTGCAACAGCCCAATTATTCAGCACCACAAACCCTCTTCCAATGCCCCACATACCCAAGGAAGAAGATGGGTGAGAGAGAGGAAGTATAAGGCCACCACGCCAACCCACCCCCTTTCACTCTCCTTTCCTTGAGCTGGTTTGGACCCTGGGTGCTCCCCACTATGCCTCAGACCCCTTCCCATAGACACACACACACTTTGGTATTTTCAATTTTTCCACTTTTGCAAGGGCCTTGCTTCCCTAACCCTAGCAAATGTGGAGAGCTCACTGTAATCTGATGGGAGCATAGTACAGGACAGTGGTTCTTAACCTGTGGTCCGCAGAACCACCACCCCTGGGGGGGCTGAGTTGTCCTCACAGGAGGTCCTTGAAGGGTTAAAGAAATGTTACAAGCTTTTACAGTCAAGAAAGAAAGTCAGTCAGTCATACACTGATCTCAAAGAGCAATTGTCTTTTGCTGGTGACAGACATCATTTGTACAAAGTTTCATTACATCTCAAGCTATTCAAATATTATGAAAATAACTGTTTGATAACAAAAACCAAAAATGTGCTCAGCACTTGCCACTTCTGCACACAGTGAAAACATACAAGTGAATGGCGCTGACGAGCTGAAAGAAAATATGTGACATTTCTTGCCGCCACATTTTAAATCTTAAGTCTCGTTGGTCCGTGGCAGCAAAAGATATTTAAAGGAGGTCTGTGGTAAAGAAAATGTTAGGAAGTGATGATATAGAAGAAAACCTCAGCACAAAATACTTCCAGATAGAGGAGACCCGTGGCAATGTCTTCTGATGGCCTCCCTCAACCTCCCATGCCATCAGTGCAATCTGGTAGGTGTATCTTGTACTGCAAGAAAGAGTAACTGCAGGGTGGTAGGTTCTGCCCCTGGGACCCACTGGGAAGAGTTACGTGAACTGCCAAAATTAAGGGGAAGAAACTTAACCCAGAAGTATCCCAAAGCCCTGTTTTGAAAAACCAATTTTTAAAAAAAATACTAAGTGGTGCAGAAGGAAGCCTAAAACATCTTTGAAGTGTAAATTGCCACTCCTGGAGGCTTCCTAGAGAAGCATTTCACCTTCTTAAGGAAGAGGAGGAAAAAGGGTAGTTTGTCTGGAAGGGTCAGGGCTACAAAAGCAGGTTGGGGGCCACACACCACCCAAGGGCTGCACTTTAATATAGCGCAACCTCTCCAAGCCTGACTACAGCACTGCATCAAGAATGCCCTAGAACAATGCTGCTGAAAAGAGCTTGGCAAGCTACAGTCATCCCTCCACATTTGGAAATAACTCTCCCAAACCATGTTTAATACAGAACCATATTCAACCCACTGTGGATTCCTTTAATGCATCAGGGTTCCTTCACAAGGCAGAAGTGGGGGGCTGGGGGGGCTTATGGCCACCTCCATGGCTGCCACACACCATTTTTAAGAGGGACTCGTAGCCTCATTCACAGTTTCTCAGTCTCATGAGGCCTGCAGTCCCTATGAAAAATGGCACAGGGCAGCAGCAGAACTGACAGCAAATAATCCACGAATAATCAAATCTGCAAAAGTGAGACCTGAAAATGTAGAGGGCTGACTGTATTTTTTAAAAGAAATATCTCAGTATGCAACAAAATACAATGTAATTTGTTACAATTAAAGTTACCAAAAAGACAAGATTACCCAGTCAACTAGTCCATGCAGCTTTTCCTAGCACCCAAACCCTGCTTCCAGAGGCAAACACCTTACTCTGTCTGAAAGTGGAGCTAGGATAAAATAATCCCATTATCCTCGTCCTTGGCATGCCAAGGCATTTCTTTTATCGCTGAACCTCTGAGAGGCAACATCAGGCTTACGAGGTCTGCTTTGTTTATTTCTAGTCAAGTCCTGAGGTAGCCAACAAGCAGAGTCAGGTCACAGGCCAAAATAGCATCCTGAGGAAGGAGCCGGATGTGAAACGGTGCCTTCTCTGGAGGCCATACTGTACTCCACAGAAGGGACCACTAAGATTAGTGCAAATCTGTGCACCTTATGACAGACCAGGCATTCAAGTAGCCATCTGCTGAACGAGGAGGCAACAAAAGCAGAGCAACAAGCTATGTTGCTTGCTGCTTCTGTTAAAAAAAAAAAAAGGCTTTAGAGTCAGAAAGCCTTGCTCATCTATTGCGCAACCTGCAAAGTCCTACCAGCAGATTCAGAGCAATCTTTGGTCTGCCATTTCACCATGAAAACCACAAAGGACAGTGGGAATCCACAGCATACCGCAAACCAATTATTGCTTTATCCCATCATTATTCACTCTTGAGGGGAAAAAGACACGTTTCCTCACTGGGGCTGTGTCCATTAAGGGATACAAAGCAGAAAAGGAGACTTTGTGTGTGGTTAAAACAATTTTATTCTGGCCCAACATAGATGAAGGTGAGAGTTCAGTGGTAGAGAGTTTGCTTGGCATGCAAAAGGTTTCAAGTTCTATCCCTCCTGGAGCTCTTAAGTAGGGCAAAGTTGGTCTAAGGTAAGTCAGGTCTGGTCCTAGTTAGTGTAGATATAGAAAGCACCATGCTGGGTGGACAAATGGTCCAAACTGGTGCAAGGCAGTACCATCTGCACTCTTTTCCAGGAACAGTTGACTCAGACTAATCCCTATCAGATACCATGCAAAATAATTTGTCCCTTGAGGTGATGTAGCCCATAGAGAAGATTCTGACTGACCTGAAAGTTTTAGGACAGCCTTCCCAAACCCAGACACCCCACTCAGATGGACTGAACTCCCATGATCCCAATCAGCAAAGTCCAACACAAGTAGACAATGTCTAGTTCGGGGAAGACTGTTGCCTAGACTTCACCATTTCCTCTGGTGAAACAGAAAAAAAAATGTTATTCCATCTCTCTCCCGACAACCACGGCAACAAAAACAACTCGTTTCCTACATACTCCAAACACCCCTAGGCTAGTTTAGTCTGCCTGCTGGCCTATCATACTCCCCCGGGGGAAATTATTTTCTGTCACTTGTAATAGTGGTTTCTGCTAAATTTAACATAAAACCAGAGCTCATTACTTCTGCATTAGAGAGGCTCCGGCGTCTGCCCGCAGGTTAATGGATTTCTCCTGGGGATGGAGGTGCCATTTTTCAGCCTGCAGATATGACAGGGTGGCAAGCAGACAAGGGGGAGGGCATTGGTGGGGGTATGCTTGTGAAGGCAGGCCTGGGGTCCAGAAGCTAGTGGGCAGCTCTAGGTTTCCATGTGCAAGGCCAGGAAGCCCAGCTGGAGTAAAGAAAGAGACTGGTGGCACGCAAGGGCGGGAAGGACTCATCAAAGCTCCCTGGTTGTCACCGAGCATCAAAGCCTAGCAGGAAAGAATCCTTCACACTACAAACATCCAGGCATGTGCAACAAGCATCCCCTTGTGCACATTCATCAGCCTAGCTGTCACCATCCCACTGTGGAAGATGTACAGAGTCGTGCAGGGAGAAAAAGTATGCAGCAGAGGAACTGCGATTGATCAGTGTCACCAGATCCAGAGACCAGAAAGGTTTGAGGGAGCTTCCCCTTTCACTCCACCCTCTTTCCAACAATAACAATTGTGCAGTAACACAGGGGCAGCAGGACATAGGAGCATGGGGACTGGAAGAAAGGGAAGGCCACCAGTGCCACGTGGATTTGAGGGCTACACCACAATCCCCTTGTTCAATTCCTGCTAATTTCAAAAAGACTTGTTCTGGACAACATGTCCCACTTCGTTGAGTTCTATGTTAACTGGATCTGGGTGGGGGAGAGAAGGAATTCCTTGGACTTCCTGCCTCAGGAATCAGAATCAAGAACTACACCCACAGTCTGCGGGTTTGACTTTCACAGATTTGATTATTTGTGAATTTCTCCAACTCCTGCTCTCCCACCTAAAGTGCTTCTTTTCCAGGAAAAAAGTCCCTCTTGGCAGCTTCAATCAGACTGGTCATCTCTTTAAAGATCCGCCTCCTGTCTTCCTCCTCTTCTTCTTCCTCCTCCACTTCCACCACTCGCAACCCAATTTTTCAGCACCGCATACCCTCTGCTGTTGCCTCCCACACACCCAAGGAAGGAGATGGGGAAGAGAGAGGGAGTACAGGGCCACCATGCCAACTCACCCTCTTTCCCTCTCTTTCCCTTGACCTGGTATAGATCCTGAGTGTGCATTCTCCCCACCATACCTCAGCCTGTTTCCCACAGACACACACATTTTGATATTTGTGAGTTTTTTGTGAGGGTCCTGCACCCCTAATTCTAGTGAATGTGGAGGCCCAACTGTACTTAAGAACACCATTCTGTGTGCTGCAGAACCATCAGGCCTAAGCACATGCAGTTCCAGTGATCCCATCTTCTTTCCTGTTCACCCTAGCCTATGCTTTCTCTATTTTATCTCTGTGTTGAGTTTTAGACTGTAAGCTCCTTGGGGCAGGGACCAGTCCTCTTCTACTCTGTAAGGAATGATGCCTGCTGATGGTGCTCATATAAACAACAACAATATCAGGAACCTCAATGCACAGAGGCAATAGGCTGCTGAAAATGGGGATTGCCAGGGACAACCTGCCTCTGCCTTTTCTGTGCACTTCTTAGAAGCCATTGGATTGGCTGTATTTCAAAAACAGGAAGCTAAGTTCTTCTTAAGTTCTTTGTATGAGTGCTCAGTTAAACAGGGATGTGCACAGGCTCTCCAATAAACAGGGCTGGGGAGTGTGCAGCCTCCAGAGGTTGTGGGGCTGTGGTCACCATCATTCCTCATCAGCGGTTAAGGCTGATGGAGCTACAACAACAATACCCTAAACACAGCTCTCTCTTTACTGTTTAATACAGGAGGACTGCCATAGACAAAGGAATCAATCAGGCTATCTGGCCCACGATGAAGTCACTCTAGCTGGAAGTGACTCAGGGTCTTGGGCAGGAAAGTGTCTTTCCTCAGCACCAGATCCTTTCTCATAACAAGAGATGCTAGAGGATGAAGCTGGCCATTCTGCCTGCAAGGTATGTGTGCTTGGCTGCTCAAGGTCTGATCTCCCACCCCACCCCAGTGCTCAAGGATATTTGCTTACAAGTGCTGAATCTAATTATTTGTCAATATACACAAACAGCTTACTTGGGAAGATTTCAAAATACAGAACATCAAGACATATTTACGCTAGGATAAAACAGATGGCAGACCAAAGAAGGCTACGCAGAACAAGGTGAGTTTTCAGGAGGTACCTAAAAACAAAAACAAAAATATTGGGAGTATATCTGATATCTGAGGAAAAAGTATTCCACATGTGCCACTGCACTAATAAATGCCCCAATCCAGACTATTTGGGAGCATGTGGCACCACCAAGGAGACCTCTCCAAAGGACCTCAGGGACCAAGTGGGTCAAGAGCTCTGGCGTCCACAAATTACTATCTGGCTAGGATGACAGGAATCTGGAAAGGTTCTCTAGCTCTTTGTTTTCTTTCCTTCTATCTCTTGACCTACTAAAGCTAACATCAGTCCAAAGTCTTCCAGATGTATTGGGCTAGGACTCCTAGGAAGCATTGCCACTGACCATGCCAGCTGAGAACGACAGGAGTGAAGAGACAGCCCAAGACATTTTTGATGCCTCGAGTAAAGAACAAATTGTCCAAAAGCCAACCAGGCTGGCAGCTGAATTTTTCCTCGACTCTGCTGACGATGCAGTATTCTTCACTGGGCCTGAAGGCAGCAGGCTAGCTTTGGGAGTTCCAAGCAGCGCACACAGCACATGCTGCTCTCCCTTTCAGTTCCTTGCTGCCCCTTCCTGGCATCAGCCACTGGAGACGACAGCTTCATTCTGCCTGATGGTGGAGCTGGCCCAGATAGAAACTGTAGCATAACACCGCCAGGGAGTTCCAGGCTGAAGAAGGCAGATTTCTTAGATACATATATTAACAGCATCCCAAAAGTGATAGCAAGGGCGCAATCAGCACTAAGATGAGCTGAACTTTCCTGACCCGTGCCTTTGACACAGTCCATCCATCTACAATGATGAATATGGCAAATGACATTTTGCTTTCTTCCAGAGACAATTTGTGCCACCCCCTCTCTACACAAATCATCTGCCATTCAAAGATTCTGCAGCTAGATTTTAAAATAACATCACATCCCCACTGCCCCCAACATACAACCCTTCCTTCTTCTGCTCTCTGATTTTCCTTGCCTGTGGGAATACATTTATCAATTTTGCTTTTCATAAAACCATGCCTTTCTCAAACACTGTTATACCCCCTATTCATTAAGCTATATCATCGCTTTACAGGTTGAAGGAAAAGAGGCTGGGAAGCCTTTCATGGAAATGCAGTTTAAATACTATGTTTAAATAAACACAGAGGGGAAAATATGGATCTTAGGAAGATAATCGGCTGTGCAAGAGGACATAGACAGATCTTTTCTCCATCTTATTTGGAGTGCAAAATCTAGATTCTTCCACTTGGCACAAAGTTTTGATTTAAACCACACGTGCATGAGTGTTTGAATGCCTATGCACATAAATACACACACAGTGCCCTGTTAATAACCCTGGAAAATTAAACGCCAGCTCTCAAGTCTAAGAGTAGGTAGACTTGTCCTACACTGAGGCACAAAGGAATAAAGCTTCAGGGTACCCCTTACCACTGGCATGGATTGCAAGCCTGTCTTCTTTTCTTTTCACAGGCTAATGCAAAGGCTGCTCAGGGAGTAGGAAAGGTCAAGAGTTAACCAGAGAAGTGCTGGAAGACACCTTCAAGGAGGTGGTGCACCAGCTGCTCACAGGCTTTCAGTGAGACAGAAAGCCAGAGTGCTCTGACAACCAAATGCCAAGCTATCATGGAACTGGCACTAAAGTCCACTGAATTACTTCCTCTTCAGCATTTTAGTCCACTTCAATTCTGATGTGCTCCCAGCTAGTCAGTTTCAACACCTGCATGCCCCAGCTGCCAGTCTTGAAAAAAATAATAATAGCTGAATGATGCCTAGGCGTAAAGTCTTAGGCAGGGAATACAGGGACCTGCAGATGTCGTCGGGCTGTCACTCCCATGACGCTTTACCATTAATCACGTTGGCTTAAGCCACCTTGGCGGTACTTCTCCGAGGTGGTGGGATTGTGTCCTCCTGTGAAGTAAGAAGCTATGCTGATAGTACCACTGCTTGGTGTCCTAAGTCAGCCAGGCTCTGGCTGAGGAGTGAGAGTAAAAGTTCTAAACAGATACTGGGTGGCAGCGGGTCAGGTCACAGTGGCAGAGGATCTCTGAGAGATATCAACAGTGGCCCCCAACACCTGTTAGTCTGGAGCAGAATAATGGTAGACCACTCCTGAATGCCTTTTACTTTGAAACCCTATGGTGAGACAATCCAAAATGAAACAAGAGATAGTTCTGGAAGATGAGACTCCCAGATCAGAAGGCATCAACCATCCACTGGTAAAGAGCAAAGGACCAGTACAAGTAGTACTATGTTTAATGACGTAGCTGGACTCAAGCTGAAAGGACGTTCAGCTGTTGACCCGCTCAGAGGTGACAGGGAAGCCTGAAGCTGCACAGCACATGTTATAGGAATATGGAATCTGAAAAGTATGAATCAGGGGAAGTTAGACAGTGCAAAACAAGAAATGAAACATATAAACACTGCAATACTTAGCGTGAGTGAGCCAAAGTGGACAGGAATGGAACATTTTCAGTCAAATAGCTACAGAGTGTTTTACTCTGGAAATAACAATCAAAGGAGAGATTGGATGGCATTAGTAGTGTGGCAAGATGTAGCGAAAGCAGCCCAGGAATACAATGTGAAGTCTGACCAAATAATATCGTTGCAGAGAAAACCTACCAATACAAATGTAGCCCAGTTTTACGTTTCTACCACAGAGATAAATAAGGAAGAAATAGAAATATTCTACATGGGCATCTAAGGAGAAATTGATCACACACCAAAACAGGACATATTGACAATCATAGGCAATTGGAACACAAACATAAGAAATAGGGCAGAATCAAACATTGTTGGAGAACTCAGCAGATCAAGAAATGAAATTTAAACATTTTTGTGAAGCCAACAGTTTGTTCATTGCAAACATATTGTTCACACAACCAAAGGATGACTTTACATATAGATGTCACCAGATGGCCAATATAGAAATCAAACAGACTATACAATTGGAAGCAGAAGAGGGAGAAGCCCTCTGCAAAGCAAGACCAAAAATGTTAAGCCAATCATCACGCCAAAATACATCCTGAAGAACATTCCTGTAGAATTTAAAGACCACGTAAAGAACAGATTTGTACTACTAAGCCTAACTGACAGGGAACTAGAAAAGCTCTAGACTGAAACCAAAGACATTGTCAAGGGATGAAGATAAAAAGACACTAACTGAAACCAAGACCATTGTCATGGAAGAATTCAAAAAAACATTATCTGTTGCCAAAAAGAAAGAAAATCCTCAATGGATGATAGATGAAACTCTTCAAGCACTTAAGGACAAATGAGAAACAGAAATTAAAGAAGACAGGAACAGGGTCAGAATGTAACACTCAGTGACTTCTGTGAAGGGACAAAGAAAAATTAGTAAAATAATCAGCATAGAGAAATAACAGGTGACAACAACAAAAAAAGGCAGAATTAGAGGGCTGTTCCACAAGATCCAAGTACTTAAAGGAAATTCAAACTAAGAGTAGGGATGCTTTATGACTAAGAAGGAAACACATGATATTATCAAGAAAAAATAAAAAGACAGCTGAAGCAGTGCACTAAAAGACTATCACAAAGAGATAAAAGAATGGTAGATTCAAAGAAGAACCATCTGAAGATAAACCCATATCTCAGCAGGTATAGTGGGAAAAGGTTTTCAAAGCATGTAGGAGGAATAAATTTCCTGAAACTGATAACATACTAAATAGCACTATTTCAGGCTACCAAGACAGAATTGACTCCAATTCTAACAAAAAGTTGATTCTAGCAAATACAGAAAACATAACAATTCAATGGACCCTAAACAAAATGCTCGATATCTGTTTCATTCCTGAAGAAAGGGGTCTACAGGAACTGTTGTAACCATTGGACTACTGCATTGATCTCAATATTTTATTGAATATTGAAAGGCTTTTACTGTACATGGAGCAAGAAATCCGAAGTCAGAAGTCCTTCTTTAACAAAGCACAGATCCAAGAAGCCAAATCTTTCTCAATGGCACTATCTGTAGAGTAGTTGCTAACTTCTAACATTCTCCCTCTTCTTGGACCATGTCCTCCATGAGGAAAAAGCAATGAAATAACCTGTGCCTCAAGGTCTTTTAGTTTCCTCCCGAGAGTCTCATAATCCCTTGCAATAAAGCTATATCTTACAGTATCTTTCATCACAACGTGGATCACAAAGAAGGAGCAATGATCAGTGGGTTCGATGAATCTTGCACCCTTTCCATTCCATCATGGTTCTCTGCTCCTGACAGCAGATAAAAACAATAAATGCTGGCTAAGGCAGATGGGAGCTGCAGTCCAAGACCATCAGGACGGCGACACGTTTCCCCCCTCTGTTTTAAGCAGTCATTATTACACAACATTATAATTACCATAAGCGGCCCTTAAGAGTGATAAGTGGTCTCTACACAGGTGTCTTATACCTAAACTGCAATCAATTTTGGACCAGCTGCCCTCCTTTTTAAAAAAAACACCTGGATTTCTTCTATACCTGAGGCATGAAATATTACATGCATGTGGAACTTGCACCTAGCTCTAGTGGTACAGAAGCCATATGCTCAGCAGATGGCTGAAAATTCAGCATGGATTGAGGCTGGGATATTTCTGGTGCTGCTCCAAGCTCCAAAAAAAAGAAGAAGAAGAAGAAAAAGAAACACTTTTTGAAATAGCCAAAGGGTGGATGAAGTGCTGTGGTGTTTTGTTTTTTTGTTTTTTGGTTCTAAAACCACAAGGGCTAGACACTTAAAATGTTTTTTTTTTTTCAAACAAAATCTGACACCACTGCCATGTTAAATCAAGAAGATACCACATCAGTGCAGAGGGACAGAAAATTTTTGAGTTGGCAAACAAGCCTTGAGCATGAGTTCAATAAACTGGAGCTAGAGTAGCACAGAAGCAGAGAAACCCAGGCAGGAGGTGAGACCACTGTTCTTATGAGAGCAGGGAGCGGCTTATCGAAAGGTGACGCTTTCAGTTTCAAGTGTCCCCATCCCAGCATAGAGGACAACAAGGTTGGTTAGCTCTCAAGCAATGCACAAGGAGGTCTAGTGTAGGACCTCTCTTTCATATCCATGATCAGTGTGGTGAAGAGGGGACGTTCAAGCACATCCACTTGCAATCATGAAAGCTCACTGATCTTGTTCCTCCTCCTACTTTTAAATGTATCTACCTGATGAGCGAGCAGGGTCAGGCATGAGGAGGAAGACCGGTATCATCTATCTGCTCTGCCCTTTCACTGTGGACAGTGGTATTGATTGGACCCAGAGAGACAGAACAAGTAAATGGGGTCAGGGACAAATTGTGTGACCTTCCAGACGCTGTTGAACTAAAACTGCAAGAATTCCTCAGCGTTGGCCACCCTGGCTAGATTTGTTCTGAAATGCAGTTTGACAACAGCTGGAGGGCTACATATTTCCCACCCTGGAGTTACAATAAGAGTGATGGGGAGGATATGGGACTGCTCAGGAATGCACCCTCAGCAACCTAGCCCTCTCAAATCTGGACCCCATATTGTTCTAACCAACTCGGTAAAAAGACCATAAATGCATACTCTGTCTGGCTAAGACAGTTAGCTCACATTTCTGGCCTGGTGGGAATTGCAGGTTCTTGAACAATTCAATAGACCCTAAACGAAAAGGCAATTTCGTCCAAAAATGGGCAGAAAGCTCAAGTGAGGCCTCTTGTCTGTACTGGTCCAGATCAAACCTCCCAAGCTCTAACTCCTTCTGAAGAGTATACAGCAAGCAGAAGAATGATACCCACCTGACCAGATACCGACCTGCAACTTCCAGAAGCCATGGCAGAATTGAGAATTTGAGAAATCCTAGGAGTCGTGGGTCAAGAACAGCTAGAAGGGCATAATATTCACCCCTGGTATACAGCCTTGAAGAGACAGTCCTTTGGCCAAGGGCCTAGAACCTCACCACATCTAGATTACAGTGACCTCATCTGGAATATTGTGTCCAATTCTGGGCACCTCATTTCAAGGAGGATATTGACAAGCTGGTACGTGTCTAGAGGAGGACGGCCAAAATGGTGAAGGGTCTGGAAACCATGAAGCCCTATGAGGAGCAGCTTAGAGAGCTGGGGATGTTTAGTCTGCAGAACAGCAGATTGAGAGGGGACATGATAGCCATGTTTAAATATTTGAAGGGATGTCATGTCAAAGACAGAACAGGCTTGTTTTCCACTGCTCCAGAGACTAAGACAAGGAGCAATGGAAACCTCAGGAAAAACTTCCTGATGGTCAGAGCTGTACGGCAGTGGAATCTGCTGCCTTGGAGTGTGGTGGAGTCTCCTTCTTTGGAGGTTTTTAAGCAGAGGCTAGATGGCCATTTGCTGGGGGTGCTTTGATGTGTGTTCCTGTATGGCAGGAGGGGGTTGGACTGGATGGGCCCTGGGGTCTCTTCCAGCTCAATTATTCAATGATTCTATGATTCGATCTCCTTCAGCTCCTGCCTCATCCTAGTGCTTGGGCATAGGAGGCTGCAGCTAGTCCCACAAGGGAATCTTGACAGGGGTCCAGCTGAAGAGGCCTTGCGGCAAAGCGCTTCTTGCCAACAGGTTCTGGCTCAGCTCTGAGGGCTTGAGTCCAGCACTTCTGCAGCAGGCAGTCCTGGCCCTCCTGCTCTAGCTGGCTTTCATCCTGTGTCAAGTTCATGGCTGCTTCATGGGGGTCATTCCAATCACTGGGCCACACTGTGATGCAGAAAGTCCCTGGTTCACATCCCATGTCTTCCATGAATTCATTAGGAAGCCCTTAGGCAAGGAGCAATCCTGTCAGCCTCACCTGCCTTCCAGACTGTCATATGGAGACATTCACCTGATAGGGTGTTCTAAGGTTTGCTGAGACAGTCTCCACCACTTGGTCTGAAGGCTCTGAAAACACTTTCTACAACCTCAAGCCCTCCCTAGACTATCAGTTCCATCATCCTCAGCCAGCAAGCTAACGGTCATGCTGGCTGGAGACCGTGGCCTCCTGAAATCTCACACCAAAAGAGTAAGAGATTACAGAAAGGTACTTTAGGGCCATGCTTTTCAGACACTCCAGATCCTTGGGACTTCACTTGAGCACTGGGCACACTAGCTGGGACTTCTGGGAGATGAAATCCAAATATCCAAAAATCCAAAATTTCTGGAGAAGCAGGGTCTGAGAACCAAGGCTTTAGGGCATTGTGTCAACGCTAATGTTCTTGCTACCTCCCGTTCTGCTTCTCTCCTCCTGCCTCCAGCATCTCCACCTCGCTGTCTTGGCAGGCAGTGTGTCAATTTAAAGGCCCAATGGATAATCATGCAACCACCAGCTGCAAACAAGGAACTGCTAAGCGAGGCTCAGGGGGTGCTAAACCATCTGTCAGGCGTGGTTCCGTTTAGCACCACCGAAGTGGGTCTGACAGGGGCTTTTCAGATGCATTTTGTCGCTTCCAGACTGTAGCAGCCTGGTACAGACAGACAGAGAGAGTGTGTCTCTGGAGTGGGGTGTTTTTTTTCCACAGAGGTCTTGCATATGGTGCCTGTCTCAGGATATCCAGAAGAAAGAAGTGCTGATTTCTTTTAAATCCTGGCAATTCCTTCTTTCTTCAATCCCAGATGCTTGCGTATGCTACGATATTCCCAAAACAATCTCCCAAAATCCCCTCCACAAAGCACAGAAAGACCTAGAGCCTTATCACACCATTCCTTATGCCATATTATTCCGTTTGAAATTTGCTCTAGCCGTTCATGTGAGGGGTAGCTGATTGTTGACGCTCGCTATCGCACTCTTGCCACATTAGTGCTTTAATATCATCGTTAACACATTATTTTCATCCGTATTAAGGTGTCATTCCTGATTCCTGTACCCTACCCCTCACTTCATGATTAGTTCCAGTAGCTGTAAAGCTGTCATGGCGTTTTGACGTCACAATGCTGTAACACCACAACATCATAATAGTGTGAGATCTCCATGAAAATCCTTGAGGGGGGATTACTTGACCATACCCACACCACATCGACTAATGGTTCACAGGCAGAAAGAAGCTCTATGAGACATCAGCACCTGAACTTGTTACTGGATTGTTACGTGAAAGGGGGTTATTCATGGATTATTTCTACTGTGAAAAATAAACACATTTTCAATGACTCTGCAAGTTGACACACAATGCAATAGCTCCTGGAGAGCAATGACATTGTCCAAAAAGGTTGAGGCAAAAGTGGGACTAATGCATTGCTATGATGGTATAACACCATGGTGCAATAATGCTCCTAGTTGTAATTGCTGCACTAGGAGTAGCAGACGCAAGGGAGAGACTCCCACCGTGTTTTCTCTCTCTCTTACAAATAAACCTCAGCCCTGTCACTGGATAAAACAGGAATCCCAAAAAGAACTTTTTCTGACATGAACTCGGGATGAAGGAGGGCTCCAGCTCCTATTTTTAAAATTGGGTGTGGGCACCATAACAGCCACAACACGTTAGGATGCACACAAAGGTATGAGTCAGACACTGAGCTATAATGACTGTGGGAGATAAAGGAAAGAGGACTACACCCCAAGAAGTATTTGCAGACAAGAAGAACAAGCCCTCCAAATACAGAGGGTTTAAAGTTCAAATACAGTTATCTCTCCACATCTGTGGGTTTGACTTGCATGGATTTTATTATTTCAAGTTTCTCCGTCCTCCATTTGACAACTCTTCAAATATTTAAACATAGCTATCACGTTGCCTCTCAACCTTCCCTTCTCCAGGCTAGACGTACCCAGCTCCCTAAGGCTTTCCTCGCAGGGCATGGTTTCCATCCTTCTACTATTTTGGTCGGCCTCCTCTGGACACATTCCTGCTTGTCAATATCCCTCCTCAACTGAGATCCCTTGCAACTTTATGATTTTATGCTTCTATAATTAGGTCAACTTAGGCAGTTGCCTCAAATGGCAGAAGTTCAGAAACGGCAGCAAAATGTTGGAGAGAATTGCTGTATGCGTGCCACATGGCTTAGCCACTGCCCCTAAAACCAGGCTGCTCCTTTCTGGTATGATGGAGGCCACTTTCCCATTGCCTTAAAGGTGCTGCCACATTTCTTTTCCTTTATTTCCTCCCCCTCCCTTCTTCCTTTTTATGCTTCCTGTTGCCAGTGTGGAAGAAAGATTGCACCAGTTCAAAAGAAAGATTAAGCTAGATTAAACACTGACAGTACCCTCAGCTTTTGTAGATGGAAACAGAAGGGAGATGCATTTTGTTCTCCCCTTCACATTGTCTTGGGCAAGCCCTGACAAGCAGAAACTAGTCCAAAAAAACAGGAACTTTAAATTAGATTCACGGGTGCCAGTTTGCTTGTAGAAACAGAACAAATTGCATTCGGCAATGCCTGGCAATACGCCAAGCTGGTCAACCAGGGGCTACCTTCTATGTGTTCCACAATCCACACACAAACACACGCTACACATTTCAAAAATTCCGCCTCAAAGTTGCCACCTCTCTGAAAGCAGCCACAAAAAGGAGGTTTTAATGATCTCCAAACCTTCCTGGTGAAATATAGTGCAGCAGCGACAATAAAAGGGAGCTGAGACAAGAACCATCTGATGGGGAAGTGCTCGCGACTTAGCCATGCAGAAGGCTGTAGCAAATCTCTGCTTTTATGGCAATTTTTATGGGCAAAAGGTGGAAAGAAGCAGGAGGGGAGGAGGGGGAAAAATGGAATGGGCACTGCCCAATTACACTTGTTGCAGCTTGTCAGAGGCATGAAAGAACAGCAAGAAATGCTTAGATTTTCAGCAGCACTTCTTCACACACAAAAAGGGCTTTTTTGGTTATGTCTGTAGCAAAAGGATGAACAAGGAAATGGTAGGTCCACTACCTGGAAAAGATTGGGAAATGCTAACAGGCATCAGAGAGAGGGTAGAACTACCCAACATCTTCCTTGCCTCCTTCTTCTCCCCAAAGGAAAACAGTGTTCAACCTGAGGAAAATGGAGCAGATGATATAGTTGGGGAAATACAGCACAGAACAGGTGGAGAAGTAGTACAGGAATACTTGGCCACTCTAAATGAATTGAAGTCTCCAGGGCCACATGAACTATATCCAAGGGTATTAAAAGAACCAGCAGAAGTAATCACTGAACACCGGCAATAATCTCTGAGAATTTCTGAAGAACAGGAGAAGTCCCAGCAGACTGGATGATGGCAAATGGACCTAAACAATTACCGCCCACTCAGGCTGACATCAATACCAGGAAAGATTCTAGAGCAGATTATTAAACATTAAGCCTGTAAGCACTTAGAAAGGAATGCCATGATCACTAAAAGTCCACATGGGTTTCTCAAAAACAAGTTACAAGCCTGGTAGATGAAGGGAAACTGTGGATGGAGCATATCTTGATTTCAGTAAGACCTTTGATACCCCCGCACCCTTGATATTTTTGCAAACAAGCTAGTAAAATGTAGGCTAGACAATGCTGCCGTTAGCTGGATTTGCAATTGGTTGACTGACTGAATGCAAAGGGTGCTCACCAATGGCTCTTCTTCACCCTGGAGAGAAGTGATTAGGGTTCTGTCCTGGGGCAAGTACTATTCAATATCCTTATCAGTGACCTGGAGGAGCGAATAGAGGGCATGCTTATCAAATTTGTAGATGACACCAAATTAGGAGGGGTAGCTAATACTTCAGGACAGAATCAGAGTTCAAACCGACCTTAACAGACTAAATAGCTGGGCCAAAACCAACAAAATGAATTTCAACAGGGAGAAATGTGTGATATTGCACTTAGGCAGGAAAAACATGACATGCACAGATATAGGATGAGTGACATGTGGCTTGACCACAGGACATCTGAAAGAGATCTAAGAGTCTTAATTGACCATAAGCTGAACATGAGTGTATAGTGTGATGCAGCAGATAAAGATGTCAATGTGATGCCATGTTTTATCAATAGGAGTATAGTGTCTAGGTTAAGGGAAGTAATAGTACCACTCCATTTTGCTTTGGTCAGGCCTCACCTGGACTACTGTGCCCACTTCTGGGCACCACAACTCAAGAAAGGTATTGACAAGCTGGAATGTGTCCAGAAGAAGGTGACAAAAACTTCTGGAGTGGCTTGAAATCTCATTCCTGCATAAGCAAAACAAACAAATGCTCCCAAGGTTTCTGGATCTTAAAGAGAAAAAAAGAGAGAAATGACACTTTTAGTGAGATCTGATAGCCACTACTCCTCCAGCTCTGCCTTTTCTTAGCTACCCTAAACACTCTGGTTGTCTTAAACAACATGCTTACTTATGGACCCTGAGGTCTGGAGATCCTTTCAGAAATTTTACATGGTGCTACCTTTCTCTCCATGCTTCCAAAACAAAACAGAACTTCCTAAATTTTTCATCTCACAATATGTTATCAGCATGCCATGTCATTCCAAACCTGTCCATTCTCTGAAACTCAAAAGTAAAAGCATGGTTGAGAATTTCAAGTACACTTTTTTAAAATGAGAATTTACTGAAATACTCAACATTCAAAGCTAAGAGAAAGTAAAACTTACCGATTTTGCCTATCACCTGTCGGCAGTAACAACTTGATCTTGGAAACATTACTTTGTGGGAGTTATGATCCCCAGCTTTCTTTGAATAGTATAAGCACTGGCTGGCAGTAAGGCAACTGTAAGCTATTGCCTCCCCTACTCCTTTTAGTATCCTTGCAATTCTCACCCCACACCTTTTGTGGTAGACAAATCCCTTTCTCTCCCTAGAAATATAGTTCTGCTTCTGCTTTTTAAATGGAACTAAAGCTCAGATGCCTCCAAGGTGGTCGAAAGGACCCCTTGATCTCCAAAGTGAAAGAGAACAAAGAAAAGGAAGAATAACTGAAGAAGGAATGGAGGTAAATTCAGAGAAAGTTTGGAAACACACACAGAAATGATTGTGTTCAAGCAGAGAGTCCACAATTTATTCTACCATTTCATAAGGCAAAAGAGCAACCCATTACAAGCAGACTCATTTTGCTTTGGTCTACGAACTACCCAAGACTTGAAAAAGTTTTTATTTATTTATTTATTTGTATCCTGCCTCTCCATATGGATCGAGCTGGCAAACAACTTACAAATAGCATGTATTTCGAAACATTTCTATACAAAAAAAGTTCCCATTCTGGAATACGGTTCCCAAAATCTGGGAGTTGTGGCCCAAGAAAATAACTTTCCCAAGCTCTGAAAAACAGTCAAGAAAATAAAAAACGTAACCTCTATCACTGCTGCTGCATTACACCACAGGAAACCGTTGAATCCCCAGAATGAGATGGCTAACCTGACAACTCTGAAAAGCCCCCAGGCAGGCAGCTCCCTCTCACCACTGTCCTCAGAAACTGCCAAGATATGCTGCCTCTGAGCAGGGAGGCACTATTTTATTACATGGTCCTCAGCCATGGATAGACATGTCCCTGAATCTGCAAGACTGGAGGAGGGCAGCTGGTGACTTGGATATCTCTCATCCATAAGGTCGCCATAAGTCAAAGTCAACTTGACAGCAGTTAACAACAACAAAAACAAGCCATGGGTAGACCTAACCTTCCCCATAGATTTCTCTAATCCCCCTTCCAAAGCTATCTAAACTGGTGACTGCTGCCATCACATCCTGAGGCAGCAAAATCCGTTAAGTTAATTATGTACCATATGAAGAAACCTTTTATTTTGCCTGTCCTGAAAGTCCTGCCAATATCATTGACCGACCCGAAATCCCAGCAGTATAAGGAAGTGAGAGAGAAAAAGAAAACCTTCTTCTATCCATCTATTTTCTCCATGTCATGCACTTCTTCCTCTAACGGCAAACTCACTCTCCAACTACAGACAGAAATTGACTCCAAATAGGGGCCACTCATAACCAGAAGGCATCTACCAGCATGTTCAGGAGAACGCCAAGGTCTCCCAAAGTACTTTTTGAAAATAAACCTGAGGAGGCAAAAAATCTCCTCCAAATAGCTCAGTGAAAATTGAACACATAAGCCAGGAAATGTAAGTGAACACTGACCGTCAGATGGAAAAAGGGAGGCTACTGTAACTACCACCTTGCTTTCCAGCCCAAAACTGGCTTACTGACCTGGATCAATGGAATTGCCTGCATTTTTGGGCTCTCCTTAAGGGTCTGTCTATGGGGACTGTCATGATGACACTGACACTTCAAATACCACATTTTAATACTGCCCTTCATAGTCCCCAATAAGCCCCTGATGAACTCTGAGAGCAGAATATGAAAACCATTACTCCAGAGAAATGATCACAGCCTCTCTCTCTTGTGTGTTATGGATTTCAGAATAATGACATATCTCCAAAAACCCCAGAGGTTGGAGCAAGCCTCTGACAAGATGGTCTTCTCCCATGTTACACTCAATTGCAGTTCCTTACATTTTTTTTTTAAATACAATTCTGTCAGCTTCATTCAGGACCTTCCAGAAAGCCCCTCAGAGGTACTGAAATAAAATAGCTTTAATGAATCAGCTGCTGCAAAACCAGACAGCTAATCTATTAAGAGATCCTTAAAGAACTGACAGGCTTAGGTGGATTTGGGAGAAAATACAAGAATCATAGAATCACAGAGTTGGAAGAAGTCCCATAGGCTATGAGTCCAACACCCTGCTCAGTGCAGGAAATCCAGCTAGAGTATCCCCAGTAGGTAGCTGTCCAGCCTCTTTTTGAAGATGTCCAGAGAAAAAGATCCCACCACCTCGCTAGATAATTGGTTCCACTGTCAAACCTCTAATGTTCAATCAAAATCTACCCTCCTGTAACTTAAAACCATTAGACCTGGTCCTCCCCTCTGGGGCAGCAGAGAACCAAACTCCACCCTCCTCTCTGTGACAGTCCTTGAAATATTTAAAAAACAAAATCATGTCACCCCTCCATCTTTTCGCTAATCAAAATATCATGGGAGATTTTATCAAGTGCTCTGGTAAAATCCAGATAAACGACATCTACAGCATTTCCACTACCTACTAAACTAGTGACCTGATTAAAAAAAAAAAAAAAAATATAAGATTAGTTTGGTAGGATTTGCTCTTGACAAACCCATGCTGGCTTCTGTTAATCACTGCATTGTCATCTAAATACTTGAAACACTCTGTCACAATCCATTCTAACATTTTCCCCCTGATATTCTGGTTAGACTGACTGCTCTGTAGTTCTCTATATCTCCTTTTTTGCCTTTTTTGAAGAGAGGAACAATATTTGTTCTTCTCTAGTCCTCTGGCACCTCACCTGTTCTCCAAGATTTCTCAGAATTTATGGCAACTGGTTCAGAGAGCACATCAGTAAGTTCCTTTGGTACTCTGGGATACAGTTTGCCTGGCCCTGCAGATCTGAACTCTTTAGGTTAGGTGGGTGAATTTGTCTTTGACATATAATGCCACACAAGTGAATTTGCCCTCAACATACCACTCTCCTCTTTTTGAATACATGTACTTCAATTTTTATATTCCAATCAGATCTCCATTATACCTATAAAGTCATATTTACCTTCCTGCACTATGACATCAGGCTCATCTTACTTGTTTCCCAAACTCTGTGCATTATTGTATAAGCATCTTAAGTCTTGGTTGTTCTCTCTAATTAACTCACGCTAAGTTTTACAGTGGATCCCATTCTGTCCCTCAGCTTATCCTCTAGAATTCAGATCCTTGTGTTTAGAGCTTGTCTGTGGACAGATGTTTGAGCTATCATCTCTAACCTCCCAAAGATATAGCAAGCTAAAAGTAATAAATATTTTTTCCATTGGAAATCAAGATCCAAGTACATAAGTCAAAGTGGAAGAGGTAGGGAAGGAGGTCGCATAAAAAAAAGCCAGTTTCTGAACAAGCACATGAGCTTTTGACCTTGGTTGGAAAGCCAGGAGGGTCCAGGGAGCAAGGTCTTCCGAATGCTAAAGGAACATAAAGAGCTCGTGGTTTTATTTGCCAAGTCAGAAAGCCACTTAAAATTATTCTGTGCAATAAAAACAGGGAGATAAAAGTTGTCCATTAAACTCCACACCAGAGTCGCTGATCTGCACCACCAGGTTGGCACTTTATAACAGCTCTTTGCAAACATAGACTAAGCAAGTTTCCCCACTCAAGAACCTCTCCAAGTAGGAGGGAGTCTGTAAAGAACAGGACAGAGAGAGGGAAGAATGGACAGAGAAGAAAAAGTGATGGGTTGATTAGCTCACATGTCAGCTTTGTTAAGTGGGAGTCAGCAGTGTGAGCATGTCAGGCAGGAAAGCAGGGAGATTCCCAGAAACTGGAGGCCCGACAGTCAGCCAAATCTCCTTTTTAAAAAGCATGAGATTTATTTACTTATTTGAAAAGCGTCTGACATGAGTTATCACAGTCTTGACACACCAGCAGATGAGACTGGATTTAAACATGCAGCAGCAGGAGGTGTACTTGATGCAGTAAGTGTCAGATACTATTTCTGAGCCCTTCTCAACTTTAACAAAAGGCACGTCATTCCTCCTTGCAAAGGGAAGACAAATACAGCAGGACCAAGGAAGGGTCTCCCTGTACCATGACCACTTTCTGGGTGGATTGTGTTGTATCATCTCATCATCATTGCAGCATTTTCAAGAGTGGTTTACCATTGCTGCCATACTAACACACATTAGCTATAGTGCCACCGCTATTGTTTCTGATTCTCTACCAGTTTTCCCGCCAAACTACCACGGCTGCCCAGTAGCTGTTTGGCACATTCCGTCTGGCTCCTGTCTGACTTGGGAAACCCTACCAGTAGCGATGCTACCATCAGCAATAGCCTCTTACCTCCCTGGAGCATGCTGTCCACCAAACCAAGGCAGTGCTAACATGGGTGTGATTTTTAAGAGGGGCGCCAAAATGACATTCTTTCCCCAACTGCAGGCTGAAAATATTATAGACCATTCTACCACCTCATTCTATTGCTTATATAGACCTAGCCATTGTTACAGCCCAGCACCTAGAACAAAGAAAGCCACCACTGACTGAATGAGACCATGGGTCAACACTGTTTTCTACCAGCCCCTGCCAAGCTGGCAACTGTTAAGTTGGACTCGATAGCCATTGAGGTCTCTTCCAGCTCTATGATTCCATGATTCTAAAAACTGCAGCTCCCATTATCTAGCCGTGCTGACCAAGGTGCTGTAGTACAACATACCTGGAAGACGACAGCTTCAGGGAAGCTGGGTTGGCACTGACTTGCAGCAGGTTTCCAGGGGTCAGACAGGGGTCTTTGTCAGCCCACCTGGAGAGGCAGGGACTGCACCTTGGAACTATTTTCTAAGCTGCATGGAATATGAATTAAGAGCACGCAGAAATCTGTGTCCAGTTTCTTGGTGCAACGATCAGTCAGCCTTCTACATTTGCTAGAGTTATGGGCACAGGACCTCTGCATTAGTGGAAAAATTGAAGATATCAAAATGTGTGTACGTGCACCTCTGGAAAGGGGACTGAGGCATGGTGAAGAAAGCAGGTGCTCAGGGTCCAAACCAGGTCAGGGAAAGGAGAGGAAAAAGGTGTGGGTTGACACGGTGGCCCTATACTTCCTTCCTTGAGTGTGTCAAGGGGGCCTTGGGAGTGTAATGCTGAGAAATTGGGCTGTGATCCATCCTTAGCTGGCCTGGCAGCAGCTGGTGAAGAAGGATAACCAAGACAGGTTTTTAAATCAGATTGGAGCCACCAAGAGGGAGGGCTCTCCTGGAAAAGAAGTGCTTGAGGTTGGGGGAGAGGCATTAGAGAAACTCGCAAATAATCAAATCTGTAAAAGTGAAACCTGCAAATGTGGAGGGCTGACTGTACATATACATATAGTCTGAGGCAAGAGTTGCCACCCTGTTGCAATGGCACAAAATAATTTTTTCTTCTCTGTCAATCTCTCCTTCCCTGATCCCATGATTTTCTCTCCATGCAATGCCAAGCAGTTCACATAGCCAGTTCTGATCTGGAATGAAGGTTAGAAGTATGGAATGTCTGAAACTATCAAGAATTTTACTTGTCTGTCTGCTATAGTGATCCCTTCGCAAAGGCACAAATACAGTTTAAGAAGTTTTTGATGTCTTTGCTCTTAACCTGTGGTGGCTGTTGGATCAAGAGTTTGATTGCAATGCCATGCCATTGTTTTCATCGAGGATCAGCTGATCTTGTGGGCTTAACACACCACACCACACAAACAACACCTGGCTTCACGTGTGTCTGGCAGTTAAGCTTCTCCCTAGTAAAATTATGGAGTTCTACAATTGAACCTGTATAACCACATTGATGGGGAAGACGGGATACACAAAACTCAGCTTGTAATGAAAGCTCAGTGTCATAATGTTTGCACAGGCTGTTATTAAGGTTGTTCTGCTACCCCACCATTTTCCAAGAAAGCAGAGAGAGCTCTGCGTGGATATGATTGCAGTCCCTTCACGGGGCTCCTCTGGGGCCCTTCACAATAACTATCCATCCCTTCAGGACTTTCCCAGCTATGTTAACTATCTGGCTGCTAGGAAATCTTTTCGATAACAGAGAGAGGAGGAAAGGCCACACTCACCTGCAATCTTGTACCACCATAAGAAACAATAACAGGCTGCTTTGGAATAGTTTACATTATACAATCTCACTTATAAACCACTGTTGTGACATTTCAGTACAACCCAGCCCTGGTTTTGTTTTTATTTACAGAACACACAGCTACACTGTCTTTTATTTAATATTTAGCATCCCTTTTTCAGTGGTAGAAAGGGAGCCTGAGTTGGCAATGCTCCCATGACAGCCATATTCTCAGCAAGGGGCCTCATTTCTTCTCGGCTGACCCCTCCATCACCACCCCAGCAGTCCCCCAAGGGGACCTGGAAGGTCTGCCACATACAAAAAAAACCCCACACGCTTTCCAACTGGCGATTCTGGCCCAGCTCCAACCTCCTTTTTTCCCCTCTGCCCGTGCAGCAACAAACATCCGTGAGCAATCAGACTGCCAGAGTGACAGGTGAAGCTATTTACCCTGACAATGCGCCATCGTAATATCTGCCTGGAGCTTTGTCTCCCGCACTTCGCGGTCCCATAACTATTGTCGTTATAAGGCCGCGATTCATCATGCCAGGGATACCAGGGTAGCTCAATCCATTCATCTATCCATAAAACACCCAGCTGGGAGAAAAGCACTCTGGATCTTTTTACCAAGTGGCCGCCAGCAGTTCCTTTGTTCCTAAAATAAAATATATTTTTTTAAAAAAGCAAGCATTGATATGGTCCCACAAATTTCCACTTCAAGGCAAAAGAACAAGAAGTCCCACCAATGTGAAACCCAGGGTCAGCCCAAGATATTTTGCTGCCTGAAACTGAGTAGCAAAGTTAAGATGTGTAATATCCTAAACTACTCAAATTATTTGGGTATAGAAGGTAGAAAATCCCTCAGTTGACTCTCCCCATCTCTACAAGTGTAAGGGCAATATAGGAAGCCCCTAACTTTCATCACACTGTTATTTGATGATTTGCTTTTTTGATGCTTCCAGATTAAAGGCAAGACCCACTAACAACATGAAGTCCCCACTTTCATCAGTTTTTCTTGTCCACAGAGGTTTGCTTGGGATTGCTCAATCGCATGTGTGGCCCTAAGTCTTGCCTACAGAAAAAGCAGATCCCTTGGTCAAATTAATGGAACTTCTCTGTATTGCAAACCTTGAAACGGCGGGCTTTCAACAGTTCTTTTCACCTATGGAGGCTCACTTGAGACCACTTGCACATGTATGTTGCTTGCAAAGCAAGCTCAGAGGTGGAAGAAAAGGCACCAAGCTAGCTGAGAGACATTACAAGAAGTGCACGCAGTCAGTTCCAAGCAAGCCACCATTAAGTCCTTCACGTTCTCCACAGGAGATAGGTTCTGGTTTTTTACCATTTCCACTTTCCAAAAGCACTCCAGTCTCTAACCTGTCAGATAAGCAGCAGAGGCCTATAATAACAAAGTCAGTAACTAACAATCCCCTGTGATTTCATGAAACCTCAAAGAAGCAGTCCAGAGTGGCCACCTTACTCTGTCCTTTGTGAGACCAGAAAGGCTTCAGTTCATAAGGAAAACAATTCTCTGACCAAGAGAGTTGAGGCTGATCCCTCCTTATTGCTTTGCTTCCTCCGGCACTGGTCTTTCTAGGCTGTCAGGACTTTGGCAACTGACCTTGCTCACTGAAGAAAGCACTTTTTAACCAGGCAGGATTTTTCTTTTACTGGTATTTTTTTTTAATTACATTTTATTATAAGCTAGGCTGAAACCCATTCACAGGAGAAAAATGAGACATAAGTCAAACAAACACATAGATATAGTCCAAGCCCTGTTCGGCACAAGAACCCTGCATCTACAGAATGCTGGACATGCAGCCAGACTTCCAAGACCTTCCAAGGAAAACTGTGCCTGTCAGGAATATAGGAGTAGAGAAGAGAGAGACACAGCGAGCTCACTGCTTGGAGCCACAGCTGAGTCAGGGCTGGCAGCATCTCCCCTTGAACTCAGCTCCCATCATCCCCCATAACTATGTCCAGTGGTTCAGAATCCTAGGAGCTATAGTCCCAAACACCAAACAGGCACCCTGTTGGGGAAGGTGACCTATCTGAACCTTAAAAACCTTTGTCAGAACCATGCTCCAAAAAGAAGTGTGTGCCTATGAAAATATATGCACTTAAATCTTTAATTGTTCTCCTTAAAACATGCGAATCACCATTTTTCTTTTCTGACTTCTGATCTTATAGATTAAACACATGTACCCAACTCTATGCTGGAGAAAGAAGGCGACATCCAGCTTTGAAGAATGGATTTTTAAAATTGCAATTGGAGCTGATATGAGAGCACAGATACACCATCTGTACACAATGCTTGATCTTCCTTATGTAAGACAATAGTCACACATGCCCCCATACACAGTTTCATAGTCACACATGCTCCTATGCACACTTTCATTTGTTCAGCACGTACAAATATTGTTGCACAATCTGCTGTGAACAAAAGCCAGAAGCCTTTTTCAAATGAACAAAAAGTGAATGCCATGGTGGGGAATGCAACAGAGGGTCGCAGACCCAGGATCTGTGGGTCTGAAGGAGTAAGAATTTTTTAAAAATTAGCAAGGTGATGACACCATCTGCCACCACCCTCAGGCTTACTAACATGATCCCTCCCTACAATCCTCAGAATAGCTGGCTATTTGTGTGTGGGTGGGTGTGCGGGCCTGAGTGCGCACTGGGTGACAGTATATTGTTTTCTGCTAGCACCGCTGTAATGCAAAATGTTTGAGGACAGCAATTCAACGAGCAATTCAGACCCGCTGGCTCGACAAAAGACCTGTTGCTGGTGCAGAGGAACTGGAGCTGGTTGCTAATACAAACCAACACAGTTGTTTTCAGGCCATTTCTGCACTAGACTGTTACACTGCTCTTATTCCACTTTCAACATCCTGTGGAATCCTGGGGTTTGCAGTTTAGGGAGGTGCCTAAAGGCCCCTCCCTAAACTGCAAACTCCAGGATTTCATAAGATGTTGAAAGTGGAATAAGAGCACTATAACAGTCTAGTGTAGAAATGGCCTCATTTTTTAACTTTCCTTGTGGCACTTCTATAAAGGAAATATTACTCTGTGTTTCAAAATTTACCACTCTGCCGCTGTTGACTATACAAGGCCAGTCCTGGCACATTTAGAAGAGAAAATGAACCATTTGTACTATTTGCTTCAGCTGCTGAGCAAAGTGCCTAACATATAACACTCAGCAGGCAGCACGAACACCCCAAGCTCCAGTATCTTGGGCAGCTGCCTGGACCACCTGCCCCTAAACTAGCCCTGGCTAGCAGCTGCCTCGTCTCAAAAAGCCCACCGTTTGGAGTCTCACCACCCCGCCTCAGACGGCTTTGGTGTCTGTTCCCAGTGTTAACACTACAAATCACGCCTGTCAAGAGCTGCTTTGGACACACTCGATTCCTGCCAGCCAGCCAAGGTTAACAAGAAATAAATGCTCCATCTGTTTCTCCTACTTGGATGCTATAGACCACTCGGCTTTTCCTGGGACTCACAACAGAGTCCCCAGCAATGCCCCATCCCATCGTGCATGGGTCTGCTCTAATGGTAGCATACAGCTCCTGGCCACGATCCGTGCAGGTAATTACTCATAGCTAATGATAATTATTGGGTCTCCTAGAATTTAATGGACACATATTATAGCCCTGCTTGTGCTTTTACATATGAATTAAGCACATATGGGCTTCATGATGCACAGAAGCAGGATTTATGAAGTGCCAGCAAAACCTCTTGTTAGCAAAGACTTTTATTCCACTAATAAACAGCTTGATTTATTAAGGTAGGAAAATTAATATGGATACAAGCCTCTAAACCACAGTGCTTTAGTGCCCTCTCGTGCACATGGCTGGGAATGACAGCTGAGCCTTGCATTCTCAGTTGTTTTTAACAGGTTAAGGTTTGTCTGAATAAACTTTAAAAACAGACTAGCCACATATCCCCTCTCCATAATTCCTAAGCTTCACAGCACTGTAGCCTACAATGCAAACAATCTTGTACTTTTCTTCAATTTTCTCTCTTTTCTTGGTAGGCCTTCCACTAAGCTTTTATTGTAAGCTCTTTGGGACAGGGACCAGACAGTGCTACAACAATAAATAATAGAATGGAACACTTGCAAAGAATTCTAATTTTGATTCAATCATCTGTTATTCCCTCTCCCAAACCTACCATCACCACCACCACTCTCCAGCTGAGATAGCTACCACATATATCATTTACACAATTCTACATACGTACAATTTAAAAAATTATCCTGTAAAATATATCGAGATAACATCTCATCACCAAGCAAAAATCTAGATGTTGGTTTCAGGGACACAGTTCCAAGTCAATCAGTGCTTTGCATAACCAAGCGCGGCTTTCTTTGCTGGAGTTTAATTCTTGAATGTAATGAAGAACCTTTCCATGGCAAACCCACTTCCCAAAGTATGCACATTTCTACATCTCTTTCAGCAACCTTTCCAAATACAAAGGCCATTAGACATGCTGGACTACAACTCTCATCATATGTAACCAATACAGCCAGTGGCAGCCACCAGGTTGGAGAAGGTGGTCCTAATATACATCTAAGTATATTAAGAGAGAGGCATTGCTCACTTTACGGACCATCATGTTCTGCATCAAACTTGCCTCCAATTGAAAAACTTTCAACTCAGTGCAAAACCTAGTGATCCTGTTTAATCAGCAACCGAAATGGAATGACTACTTATATAAAGAACAGCAACACTTCTTTCACATTACATTTTAGCTCTCTGCATGAAAAGGAGAGTTGAAGGAATACTAGACAGAGCCAAAGTTTTTTCAGAATAACACAAAAAAATGCCAACCAGATGTATACACACCATGATCTTCCATACTTTTTTTCCAAACCACTTTCCAGCTCTTTTTTATGGGACGAGGGCAATATTACTGCCAGCAAGATACATGCTAATTTGTCCCTCCAACTTGTTTAAACCGGAACGTGAAGCACAAGAAAATCTACCAGATCTGTGAGACCTTTGCAATGTTTTTAATTTTCCAGATGCTGGCATTGAGGCTCCCACACACAGCAACAGAAATGGCATGGCATGGCATGAGCTCCCAAGGCCTCACTCGAGAAGCAAAGGTCATCCTTGATACAACTAAAAGGGAATCAAACTCTCTTACCAGCATTGACGATAGCATCCACCTCCAGCTTGGTGATATCCCCACGGAAAAGCGAGATTTTCTCATTCAGATGATTATCCTTGGGGTAAAGAGATTCTTCAGGCTGTTTGATGCGGGCACCTGACATCAATAAGACAAGGAGAAAAGATCACGCATTTAGAGGTTTATAGTGAGGAGGGGCTGCATTGAACTCCCCAAACCACCAGAGGTTGCACCGCTGTTGCTACAATTCAGTGGTCCCTGCAGATGTCTTTGAAACTGAATGTCAACCACAGCACTTCTTCAAGGTACACAAGGGTGCCAAAACAGACCACGTTCCCCTCCCACTGAGCACGGTGGACTAGCAAGACACAACATCTCCTTTTCAGGGATGCCATTTTCAACACTGGCAACAAAAAGGGATGCACAAAAACTGTTTGGAGGAGATCCGCAGGCCACGAGCTACCGTCCCCTGGTCTATAGCAGGGAATTATAGCTCGTCAGATGTGGCTGGCAGACAACTCCGATAAAACCTGCATCATTGGTTACATTGGGTAGGGCTACTAGAAGCAACAGTCCAAGAAGATCTGGATTTTGCCCATTCCTGCTCTATAAGAACACAGGGAACTGCCTTATATGCAGCCAAGCCACACTGAGAACATAACAATAACCTGCATCAAACCAAAGGCATGGCCAGTTCTGTTCTTCCCAAACAACTATCAGTCAGAGTCATGGTACCTCTGTGACTAGAAAAAGCACATAGCCAATGTTGGCTAGTAGCCACTGATAGCCATCTCCTCCATGGAGTTGTCTAATCCAGTTTTAAAGCCATCTTAGCTGATAGCCAACCCCACATGCTAGGAGAAGGAATCCCATAATTAAACCACGCAACATGTGAGGAAGTATTTTCATACGGTTCTCTTGATTTTTTGGCTGCTCACCTTTACTGGATGACACCAGGTTCTGATATTATAGCAGTATTATAGCAGTAGCAAAACTTCTCCCTCTCCAGTTTCTCCACATTGTGTACAATTTTACACACTTCTCTAACCTCTCCTTTTACTCACCTTCTTTCCTCACTTAAAAAGCAGTAAATATTGTAACCAAGAACTGAAGAACCTCTAGTCTGCTACTGATGAACTACTACTCCCATCATCATTCACCAGCAACCATGCTCGCAAGGGATTTTATTTATTTTATTTCACTGTATTCCTAAGCTGTCTTCTTCCCAAAATTGGAACCCAAGGCAACTTCCAACAATAAATGTACATTAAAAGCATTAAATACATGATGGGAACTGGAGTCTACCAAGACACAGAAGAATAGAAGTTCTCCAACCTATTGCAACCTATCATCACAAGTGAGTTAAAGCAGCCCTCTCAATGTTTTCTGGACCCTTCCCAGTTCTTCCCTTACCCTTTTTGAAGTCCATCTGGTTCAATATTGCCAACACTAATGGGCAGGAGTCCTTTAGGAAGGACCATGGGTCAGTGATAGGGCACATCCTCTGCACACTGAGAGACCTGGATTCAGTCCCAGGGATATCCAGGTAGGACTGGTAAAGGCTCCTGAAATTGTGGAGAAACTGGCAACTACTCGGACTAGCCAATACTGAGCTAGCTTTACTAATAGCAAAAATCAGATCTTCACAACATCCCCATTTCTTCTACTTCTTGAAAAAAAATATCACAATCACCAATGAGTGTGTACCGAAGAATGAAGAACACTGTAAGAAGAAAACTCACTTTTAGCCATCTCTTTCCATGAAGGTATTTGCTTCAGTTTGATGAAATCCCTGGTAAAATAGTGCTCCCGCCTCTGCTTGTTATTCAGGCCTTTCAGAAATGCTGAACAGCAAATTTGGTGGGAGGACACATGGAGCAAGAGAAATAAGAACAGTTAGTGGGGCAAAGAGACACTGGTCCAAATCTGAAAGATGAACTGGCAAACCAGGAGGGAAAAAAAAAGGTTTTGGAATCATTAGTAGGAACTTGAGTTCCTCAGACTACTGGCAGCCTAAAAAAATAAAAAATAAAAAACTGAACAAATCTGAAATGCCACTTTATTATTATGGTTATCTCAATAAATGTTACAGTTTATTTTTATAAATACTGACTCAGCTGAGTTGTACACAGGATATAAAGTAACACAGAAAACACACAACCAAAAATTTCTTAAGGGATTCTAAGCAAACATTGAAAACTCCTCACCCTTTTACACAAATGCGATGTTATTCTTTTTGTAAATATTCGTGTTAGATCCACAATCATAAAAACAATAAATCAGATTGAATTGCACCCTGAAACATATTCCACATCAGATAACCTTAAATACAAATCCAGTATTCCTAATCCCCTACCAACTTCCTTCTCTAAGGGCCTTTCCAAACTACACTGTTATAGTGCCATTATTCCATTTTCAACATCCTGTGGAATTCTGGGGTTTGTAGTTTTCTGAGGCCAAAGAGCTCTCTGGCTGAGAATGCTAAAGGACCCTCCCTAAACTACAAACCCCAGAATTCCACAGGACATTGAAAGTGGAATACAAGCACTGTAACAGTGTAGTGCAGAAATTGCCCATCTCTCAGTTTTCATAGAATCATAGGGTTGGAAGAGATGCCAGGGGACATCCAGTTCAACCCCCTGCTATGCAAGAACCCATATCAAAACATTCCCAACAGATGGACATCCATCCTCTGCTTAAAAACCTCCAAAGAAGGAGACTCCACCACACTCCATGGAGGCAGCAGATTCCACAGCTCTGACCATCAGGAAGTTCTTCCTGAGGTTCAAGTGGAATCTCCTTTCCTGCAGCTTGAATCCATTGCTCCTTGTCCTGGTCTCTGGAGCAGCTGAAAACAAGCCCACTCCCTCCTCGACATGACATCCCTTCCAATATTTAAACCTGGCTATCATGCCCCCTCTCAACCTTCTCTTCTGCACACTAAACATCCCTAGCTCCCTAAGCCACTCCTCGCAAGGCTTCAGGGCTTCCAGACTCTCCACCATTTTGGCTGCATTTTGGCAAACACTGTTAGGTAGACGGGGAACAACCAAAGTCGTTAACACAGGTGTTCACGTGCATGTGTGAAGGAGCTCCGAGTCACATGGATTCAAGCCTGTTTGGGGTTTTCCTTCCTTGCACATCTAACAATTGTTACTATTAGACGACATACAGGTGGTGATGGTGGGGAAAAACAAGCGCAAGTGTGAGGTAATGGCTAATATGGCAGACAAGAGGCCATTTCCACACTAGACTGTTATAGTGCTATCATTCCACTTTCAACATCCTATGGAATCCTGGGGTTTGCAGTTTAGGGAGGGGCTTCAAAGGCCTTTGAGGCCCCTCCCTAAACTGCAAACCCCAGGATTCCATAGGATGTTGAAAGTGGAATGATAGCACTATAACACTCTAGTGTGGAAATGGCTAGAGACATTTAATGCTTGTTCACTTTTGCTACAGCAGATTCCTCATAACTCCACCATTGCCAGTGAGGCACATTGCAAAAGAGGAGAAGGTCGTTTTACCCATTTTGGAACACTTTATTCAGAGTGGCTTGGTGGTGCCCACTCGGATATCATTCTGGCCAAATAAATAAATAAATTTAAAACAAGCATTTTAAAGTTCTTTGTTTCTTCTCTGTTCATGGCTTTATGCAGCTTTTCTAGAGCTCTGCTGCTTTTAGCCTATGAGAGCATTTTTTTTTACTCTTAAAAAAATGACATTTTTTGGTGTCTGTGAACTTGTACTAGTATTTGTAACAGTATTTCCCAGTGTTTGTTTTGTTTTTCCTTTTTTCTTTGTAACCTTATACTTCTGTATTTACTTTTCCTTTTCTTTGCATTTTGTAGGTTTCTCAATTTATTTATTTTTTTGCTCAATACACAATAAAAAAAAGGTAAAAAAATAACATTATGCTAGCTTCCAGGGGGTTAGCCTGTTGGAATAGTGAAACAGAGGTTTCTCTAATCAATACAATAAAATTGAAAATAAAAATATATAAAATAAAATGGATTACCAGAGAGCAATAGAAGAAACACTTCTCCAAAGAAAACAACCGCAATTGTTCTGGTGCTGGCTCAAAATCCTTTTCTTTGATATCGAATTTTAATTGCTTTATTCAATCTACATTGTTCTTTTTGCTTCTTTGACACATTTTGAGTGTCGCTTAATTATATTTTATCATTATCGGCAGATTTGTACAGCACCCTACTACCCACATGGGTGAAGGAGAGTGTAAAAATAATTAATTTCATTGAATACATTAAATTTTAAAATCATTTTTAATATTGAGCTGCACTGTTTTGGTAGGAAGGGGACTTTTACCTCACGAGTTCCCACCTGAAGTCTCGAGGACTACAACAGACTTCAAATTACTTTCTATGTGGTTAGAAATATGATGCCTTTAATTCAAAATACATAATTGATAGATGACACAGTCCAATTCTTGATAAAAATCAAGAGACTGTGCTTTAAAACGGTCGCCGACGCACGGAGAAATTTAGCAATTAGTTTTATATGTGTTTTAGCTTTTATACGCTACAGTTTTAACTATGTTCCCTTTTTAAATTATTGTCAAGCTGCTTTGAGTCCTTTTGAGGAGAAAAGTAGGGTAGAAATAAAGAAATAAAGATTAATAGAAATAATAATAGAAAATAAGAAGAAGAAGAAGAAGAAGAAGAAGAAGAAGAAGAAGAAGAAGAAGAAGAAGAAGAGTTTCTTGCACTGAATGCAAGGATAAATATTGTTTTAATTCCTGTCAGTGAGGTTGGCTGTTGTGTTAGCAGAAAAAAAAATACAGACAAAAATGGACCGTGTTTCCCATATTTGTCCCTGGTCTACTCTGCAGGGCTGTTAGGAGACTCAGCGCCCTGAACCATTTAATTCACAGACAGCATTGCCTGCATAAAATGTCTAAGCTAACGAAACTCTCTCTTTGCCTTTTTTGCGTTTGCTTCACTAAAGTCCTCCATTTTGAAGGTGGTTCCTGTCGTTAGCCCCGCATCTTCCTTAAAATGATGCCGCCATTCCTCAGCCAATTCTTAGGTTCTCAGCCCGGGTTCCCAGGGCGCTTTCTGTAACAATATTGCTTATGCTTTATTGCTGAAGGAATACGTGTGCCAATCAAGGTTCATTGTCGAAGTTATTGCATTGTCAACCATGTATCAGAATTCCAGTCCTGGGAAAGCGAATATTCTTAATATTCTTGCACTTGCACTGTATGCTTTAGGAGATCCCAGTCATCCCAAAGCTATTTATCCCTTCCCTTTTTCCAATAAAGTCATCTTCCCTTGGCTCATGCAAGAGATAGTTTGGACTGCTTTCTTGCTAAGGGAGCGGAGTCCCTTTGGCCAAAGTTGGGGAGCTTTCTGGGCTGATTCAGGCTCACCCACCATCACATAGACTACCTGAGGTAGTCCATGCAGACCTAATATTTTAGGTCTGGCCCTATGGGATTTTTTTCCCCCTAAAAGTTGCTAACAGTTCTCAGGATTGGTGCCCCGGTCATTTTGTGGGTTGTCGCCCAGTCTTAGGGTGGGTGCCCTGCCATTTTTCCAGAGTTTACTGCCAACAGTCGAAGGGTGGCACAATAACCACATATAAGTGCCATTGTACTCTATTTCATGTCTGTATATTTATATGGGAGAGTTATTTCTTCCACTTAGGATTAGGGCCCATATCATTTTCGTTTGACATACAATATTCAACGGTGAGCGGCTGTCGGCCAGTGAAGCACAAAGCGTGGCCAGTTCTTGAAAGAACTGGCAACCTTATTCGTGAGGCTCATTCCAACAAGGCCTGCTAGGAAAAAGCTAGCTCAAATATGGCACTGTCGTTGGTATCCCAAGCCGCCATTTTATTTTATTTTTAATTGAGAACAAGATTACACATTCGTATACCAAGACCAGCTGACATTTGTGGAATGTAATGAATTGTGAATGAATGTTGTGTATCAACTTTTTGTGTTTTTAACCATTAAAAAAAATGTCGGGGGAAAAAAAGATTTACTTCTAGGCCTCTGAGAGACTTAGGCCTCTAAGAGACTTATGGCTACCACAGACGGTCTCCTAGGAGACCACCTCGATTTCCCATGATGCATTGCAGGGCATTTACAAATTGGCCAAGCTCAACGGACGAGATAAATTCCCATAATTCCATGCACACCCACCCACACAAGGTCATTCTTGCTTCAGTAACTGAAAATAAACAAAAAAATAAAAATAAGAAGAAAAATAAAAATAAATAAAAATAATAAAAGAAACAAAATAAAAAAATAAAAGAAACAATTTGAATAATAAGATAAGTAATACGGAGCCCTAATAAGGAGCCCCATTTGAATAATATTTGGCCAAGGTTATTCAGTCTGAACTAGAAGTTACACAAGCATTATTCTTGTTTCAGGAACTGAAAATAAACAATAAAATAAAACAAACAAAATAAAATAAACAATTTTAATAACAATAATATGGATAATATATAGCCCTAATACATAGCCCAATTTGAATAACTTATGGCCAAGGTTATTCCATCTGAACTAGAAGTTGCACAAGCATCATTCCTGTTTCAGTAACTGAAAATAAACAATAAAATAAACACAATAAAAATAAATAAAAGATAAAATAAAAAGTAAACAATTTGAACAATAGTAATAATAATTTGAATAATATGTAGCCCTACTATGTAGCCCAAATTGAATAATATATGGCCAAGGTTATTCGATCTGAACTAGAAGTTACACAAGCATTATTTTTGTTTTGGGAACTGAAAATAAACTATTTGAATAATACCTATCCCTTTATCAATGGCCAAGGTTATTAAATCTGAACTAGAAAGGCTTTGTTGTTGTTTGCCTTTGAGTCATTACCAATTTATGGCCAACCTTTCACGGGGTTTTCTGGGGCTAAGAGTGTGTGACAGGCCGCAGGTTTCTCAGTGGTTGAATTGCATTTTTTGTTCCAATAACTGAAAATAAACAATTTTCGATGGCCAATCTGAACTAGAAGTCACACAAGCATCATTTTTTGCTCCAGGAACTGAAAACAAACTATTTGAATAATACATAGCCCTTTATCGATAGCCAATGTTATTAAATCTGAACTAGAAATTTAGGCTTTTGTTGTTTGCCTTCGAGTCATTGCCGACTTATGGCAAACCTATCACGGGGTTTTCTGGGGCTGAGAGTGTGTGATAGGCCCAAGATCTCCCACTGGTCGAACTTCCTTGAACCCTGGCCTCCAGGGTTATAATCCAACATTAAAACGGCTACCCTGCACTGGCCCAGCGTTTGCCACCTGGTGTTATGACCATTGCAGAAATAAGGGAGACAAGGGACCTTAAATGCATTAAATGTGCATTTTGCCCCAGACCAAACTTCAAATATCCCCTTTGAAAGAAAGGTAAGCCAAGGCACAAGCTTTGTGCTGATGCTGTAACACGCCGGCAGCGTGATGTAGCAGTTAAGAGTTGAGTGGGAATTGCGGGGCCCTAATTCGAATCCTCCCATGTGCCAGGAAACTCACCAGGTGACTGTGGGCTACTCAATCACTCCCTCTCTCAGCCTAACCCAGCCCACAGGTGCTGTGAGGATGGAATAAGTAGGAGAGCCATGCACTCTGCATCCAAATCCTTCAAAGAAAGGCCAGATGCAACCATAAATAAGCTAACAGAAATACAGGAGCAGGAATAAGTACTGGAAAGCACATATAATGCATCAGCAGGGAAGAAGGAGACTGGCCTCCACGTGCTTATAGACGGCTCAAATTTTATTCTTTTAAAAAGGCCCAGTGCATTTTGGCCTGTTTATAAATTGCTTGGCCTTTTTCAGGTACCATATTAAAAACAAATACAAATGTGTGTGTGTGTGTGTGTGTGTAAATATATATATATATATAATCAATATTGTATAAAACAACAACACACGTGTAAAATCTGTCAAGTTCCTATATTTTTGTTCTAACTTTTGTACATGACAGTTTTTAATTATGTCCTTTTAATGGCTGTAAGCCACTTTGAGTCCCCTTGGGGAGAAAAGCAGGATAAAAATAAAGATAATAATAATAATCTAACCGCACTGTACGTATACCATACACATAGTATAAATTCAACAGACATTTCTGGAGTTGCAGCGGCACTCTCCTTAAGAACCAGATTGATATGCAACGAAAGAGAGAAGCTAGACTTTTTTTTATTTTAATGTTTATTTCTACAAATCCTCAGGTGGCTGGAAGCACAGATTAGTCTAGAGACAGTGGTGCGATTTGTTGTATGTACAGCGCGTTTGGATATATGAACTTGACAGATTTTAGGTGTGCTGTTCTTTTATACAATACATATGTATATGTATCCGTATATATACACACATTTGTATTTGTTTTTAATACAGCCCCTGAAGAAGGCCAAGCAATTTATAAACGTGTTGGCATTTTTAAACCGAATAAAACTTGGACCATCTCTAGGCACCTGAAGTCCAGTCTCCTTCTTTCCTGACAACAGAAACGCAGCCAGATTGGCACCAGGAAGAAAAAGGAGAGAAAGTTTGGGCAGGAATGCTCTGGGGACACAACAGACACACACAAGAGAGACAGACCCACAACCTATCCCCCCTCCATCTCCCCCCTCACTTACATTTAGCCTCCTTCCAGTCAGTGGATGTGGTCAGATCCACCTTGGCTGCCATGGCCAAAGGAGGGACCGTTGCCCAGCTCCGGATGCCCCTTGCAAACGCCCAGGGGCTTGGCTCTCTGCACGGGGACACCCTGCCTGCGCCCCCCACCCGCTTCCTTCCCCCCGGGGCACTTGGGGGACGGGACCACTGCCCCAGACTCTCAGCCACCTCCCAGCAGCTCCAAGCACCCTGGTGTTTTGCAGGGACATGAGGAGCCCTGGCATGGTTGCAAGATTTAAGCAGAGGGGGTGGCAATGCCCTGGGCTCTCTGCCCGCTGCCCTGGTTGGTCGCCCAGCCAGCGAGAGAAATTCTTCTTCCTTTTTTATAACGCCTGGTATTTAGACGGGGAGATCGCTGGCTGCAGCAGCTGCAAGCGCAACACTCATGATGAGGGGCTTTGACTTTCAAGCCTCTTTCCCCGCCTCCCCTGGTCCTCCTCCGACGCAAAGCCTTTTGGGAAATGTAGTTCTCTTTTTCTGCACTGCACTGTTATAGTCCTATCAGTCCACTTCCAACCTCCTTTGGAATCCTGGGATTTGCAGTTTAAGGAGAGCCCTTAGAATTCTCAGCCAGAGAGCTCTTGGGCCTCAGGAAACTACAAACCCCAGAATTCCACAGGACGTTGGAAGTGGAATAATAGCACTTTAACAGTGCAGTGTGGAAATGGCCACGCTTAGGCATTCTGAACCTGCCCAGATTTTAAGTCTGGTCCGGGGAAAGACAGGAAATTGCTATCAGGTGTCAGCTCAGAAGTGAAGGAAGGTGTGTTTTTTTTCATAACTACAGAAGATTTTGTGTTTCGCGAGAGAATATTACTTCTAGCCCATCTCTTTTTTAAGAAAAGTTATATTAAATATGAATGAAGAAGAAGAAAGAAAAAATATAGCAAAAACGAATATATGGGACTCTACCTGTATACAGTACATACAAAAAAGTAAGGAGAAGAAAAATCACACTGCACTTTGCTTAAGAAAAAGACATAAAAAGGAGAAATACATAACTACAAGTAATAGCAATACTAGCTAAATCGACATACAAGAAAAGGAAAGAAGAGAAGAGGAGCAAAAAAAAATGCTCAAAGTCAAAACCCCCTGCATCCCCCCAACACCGTTCCATGCGTCTGTCTCTCTGACTAAACCACAGGTTGCTTGGGAGGGGGCATGGAGGAAGGTGTGGCCATCCAGATGTTCAAAACACAGTTCTCATCACTGGTTATGCTGACAAGGGCAATCCAATAACATCTGTAAGGCACAACATGTGTCGCTCCCGCTTCAGAAAATATCAGGTTGCAAGCAAGAAACACAAGAAGGCTGCAAATCCTTCATTTGGCCTAGAAGGCGGTTGGCCAATTATTCCTTGGATGCTTAGCTCAAAGGCTTCCAGGCAAAAAGATGCTTCTTTCTTTGCTATCTGCAGCTATTCTGTGCTTTCCTTTCTCTCCCTTCCTCTTGTTATTTTCAAATTTATTTAGGACCTATTGTTCTGGGATTGAAACTTCAGAGATCCTCCTGCGTGCTCATTGAGTCATAAACTTCACTGCATGACTTTGGGACACCCATTCTGTCTGACTCTGACCTACCTTATAGGATTGTTGCTGGGAGGATAAAGCAGGGGAAAGGAGAGGGCCCCGTATGCCACCTTCAGCCTACTGAAGGAAATATATATAATGTATAATGTATTTCATGTTGTTTGCTGCCTCGATCCATGTGGAGAGGCGGGATACAAATATATGTGTGTATATATATATATATACCCCTATGTATATGTACATGTAACTGGATGAGGAGGAAAAGGGAAAAAGAAACAAAGTAAAGTAGAATTCCACTTGCAACATTAAGAATGTGCAGCTACAGAATGGTCTATTGTGTAAACTGTAGAACAATGATGACACTGTACCAAAGACTGTATAAATTGTTAAATAATGCTCAAAGGGCGGTGCACGGTCTTTTGGAAGCGATTCCACCGAGACCCAGCTAGCAGAATAAACTGCAAATTTCCACTCTGTGGGTCTCTATCTCTATCTTTCTGCAACATAACTAGCAAATAATTAATAACTCCGGCCAGCATGGCGAATGGTCAGAGATGACAGAAGCCCAAAAACACATGCTGTATTCGCTGGTGTATAAGACTTACTCCCCCCACCCCGAAAAATATTATTTGAAAATGGGGTGCATCTTATATGGCAGTGTCTTTTATGCCAGCAAATAGTATTTGCCAGTGTATAAATGGGGTGCATCCTATACACAGGTGCATCTTATATGCCAGCAAATAGTAGTAGGCCATTTCCGCACTACTCTGTTATTGTGCTATTATTCCACTTTCAACCTCCTGTGGAATTCTGGGGTTTGTAGTTTCCTGAGCCCCAAGAGCTCTCTGGAGGACGATCCTAAATGCTCCTCCCTAAACTGCAAATTCCGTGATGCCATAGGATGTTGAAAGTAGAATAATAGCACTATAACAGCATAAGGCAGAAATGGTCACAGAAAACCACAGGTTGCCCGTCCCTGTTTCAGCAAACAGTCTCCTATTTCTAAATACAAAAATTTAATTCTAAAGAAGGAGCCATTCCTTTAACCAAGGAGCAGGTGGCAATGCTTGGGCTCCGAAAAGGAGTTAGAACAGTCCCATGGGTTTGTTTCCAGGATAATTTTAGAAACAGAAAAGGTGCAACCTTTTCCCTTCTTCTCCTAAAGATATTTTTTTGTCCCCTTTGTTTGCCGGTCTGTGTGACAGGTGGGGCTAATTTTAGGCAGGTTGCCACAGCGCCACCCGGCCAAGTCAGAAGCCATGATTTCTAATTATAGCTGGGAAATTAATCACACCGCTTTCCCTTCCCCGCCTGTGGCAACCGTGGCTGGAGCTATGTGCACAAAACAAGAGTTCAGGCTGTCGTTTAAAATCCCCCGAAGACACAGAACAGAATATTTTGGATCAGAAAATGATTTAATTCAAACCCTCTACTTTCTTAGCTGAAGAACACGTGCCCTGCAGTTTCATATCCAAACCAATAAGTAAATTGCATCCCACTTTGGCCTTTATGGTCCTAGAAGCTATGCTTTTTTAATAACCTCAGCAATTTAAGCAACAATACATTTTCTTGTTTCCGTGCCTTTTTTTCTTGTCTCATTAATCTTTGTAGCAGTGCCAAATACAACCCATACCCTTTTTCCCCCTATCTGTTGGTTGGATCTCATGCCTCCCATTTTAATCTCAAGAATCTTAAAAGCAATACCTCTGATTTTCTTGCACTTTTAAATATAATCTAAGGAATCTTAGCAGCAAGGACTTGCCCTTCTCCTGTTTTCCTGTTTTTTTCCCCCATGCCTAAGTAAACTGGGCCCTCACTTTCCTGCTTTCTTGCAAAAATGTTTCTGGATTTCTAGTGGTCCTCTTTTACTCTTCCCCATGTTAAAATTTCAGCCTGAAACTGGCACTGCCATCACATTTTTAAGCATGTAACATGGCCCCCCCATTATGAATGCCGGAGACCAAATATCTCTTTTTTATAGATTTACCGTTGCTGTACATATCCAGTGTTTCAGGTTACGAGTCTTTATAATCCGCCTTGCGATCAATGAGAGCTTAACTAAATCACCATAAATAATGTTGCAAAATTTCCCTGGGGCCATGTGCGGGAAATTAGCTTCTTAAAAGCGATCTAGATTTTTTTTTCCTCCTGCATCGAAATAATTCTGTGATGTAGGGAGAGAATTCACCAAGGACAGCTGATGGTCTTTCCCTGGCCATTTCCGCACTAACCTGTTATAGCGCGATGATTCCACTTTCAACATCCTCTGGAATCCTGGGGTTTGCAGTTTCGGGAGGGGCCGGCCTCTATAGAGTTGGAAGAGACCTCAAAGGACATCCGGCTGGCCCCTCCCTAAACTGCAAACCCCAGGATTCCAGAGGAGGTTGAAAGTGGAATCATCGCGCTATAACAGGCTAGTGCGGAAATGGCCTCTGTCTGCCTTGTTTCCTCTCCTCCTGTTCTGTGCTAGAACTGAGTGCAATTCCAGGACTCCCCAAGATTTTATTTGGTGTTGAACATTGACACACATTACGGCTGTCAGATAAGCTTTATTGACGGTACATGATGTGCCAGAATGTATGCAGGAGAGAAGTATTCACTAATGGGGTCCAGTGCTGCCTTGCTAGTATAGATTGGGACCCCTAAAAAACGGGTTGTGCCCAAACTATGGGCCTTTCCACACTAGACTGTTATAGTGCTATGATTCCACTTTCAGCATCCTGTGGAATTCTGGGGTTTGTAGTTTCCTGAGGCCCAGGAGCTCTCTGGCTGAGGATTCTAAATGCCCCTCCCTGAACTGCAAAACCCCAGGATTCCATAGGAGTTGAAAGTGGAATAATAGCACTATAACAGGCTAGTGCAGAAATGGCCCTATGCCTGGCCTGTTATCCTGTTATCCCCAAAGCAGGCTATTCCCCAAAGCAAGGCCCTAGGCTAGGATGAACCTCTTTGATTCAGGAAGGTGCAAGGTGGACACCCGAGACAACCCTAATAGTTAATTATTTGCAAAATAGAATCATGATCATTACTGTAAGAATTAAGCAAAAAAAAAAACACTTGAGAAATGGAAAGAAAGGATATAAAATATATATTCAAATGAGACAATCATGATTGCTATATGGCAATCATGGAAAAATTGACAGTGTTAATCAAAGAGGTTCAGATTAAAAAGTTTGTTAAAGGTTGGGATCCATTAATCGGATTTCTCAGGGCCTTTCCGCACTACACTGTTGCGGCGCTATTATCCCACTTTCAACCTCCTGTGGAATTCTGGGGTCTGCGGTTTAGGAAGGAGCCTTGAGAATTCTCAGCCAGAGAGCCCTTCGGCCTCAGGAAACTGCAAATCCCAGAATTCCACAGGAGGTTGAAAGTGGGATAATAGCACTTTGACGGTGTGGTGCGGAAGAGCGCTCGGAAACAGTTGCTCTAAGGGTAGTGAGTTTTCTAGCTTGACGTTTTATTCTCTATAAAAAATAATTAGAATAATGGCTTAAAATGTAGAAGTTATTAAGATTTAATTCTAAAACACGGCTTCCTGCAAACTGAATAGGACAGAATCAAAGTAATTAATATAATGATCTTCTGTTTTATAGAGGAAACAGCAACCAAAGGAGGTCAGTCTATATCTGTGTGTTTCATATATTATTGATCTTTTTCCTTTGCATTGTACATGTACTGTTTGTTTCTCTTAAGGTGTTTTTTTTCAGAGAATGGAAGCTAATTAGAGGGCTGGTATGAATATTGTTCATTGTTTATTTATGTGTGTCAATCTTGTATTAAAATATTAATAAATAAAAATGAATACATAAAATAATCTTGTATTAAAATATTAATAAATAAAAATGAATACATAAAATAATCTTGTATTACAATATTAATAAATAAAAATGAATACATAAAATAATCTCGTATTAAAATATTAATAAATAAAAATGAATAATAAAATAAAATTAATAGATAAAAAAGTAATACATTAAAATATATCAAATATAATAAAATATATGAAATATATTAATAAATAAAAATGAATACATAAAATAATCTCGTATTAAAATATTAATAAATAACAATGAATACATAAAATAAAATTAATAGATAAAATAAATAATACATTAAAATATATCAAATATAATAAAATATATGAAATATTAATAAATAAAAATGAATACATAAAATAATCTCGTATTAAAATATTAATAAATAAAAATGAATACATAAAATAAAATTAATAGATAAAAAAGTAATACATTAAAATATATCAAATATAATAAAATATATGAAATATATTAATAAATAAAAATGAATACATAAAATAATCTCGCATTAAAATATTAATAAATAAAAATGAATACATAAAATAAAATTAATAGATAAAAAAGTAATACATTAAAATATATCAAATATAATAAAATATACAAAATATATTAATAAATAAAAATGAATACATAAAATAATCTCGTATTAAAATATTAATAAATAAAAATGAATACATAAAATAAAATTAATAGATAAAAAGTAATACATTAAAAATATCAAATATAATAAAATATATGAAATATATTAATAAATAAAAATGAATACATAAAATAATCTCGTATTAAAATATTAATAAATAAAAATGAATACATAAAATAAAATTAATAGATAAAAAAGTAATACATTAAAAAATATCAAATATAATAAAATATATGAAATATATTAATAAATAAAAATGAATACATAAAATAATCTCGTATTAAAATATTAATAAATAAAAATGAATACATAAAATAAAATTAATAGATAAAATAAATAATACATTAAAATATATTAAATATAATACAATATATGAAATATTAATAAATAAAATATTAAGATATATTAAAATATATAAATAAAAATATATTACCACTTGCGAAGTGGTAATCAGACTGAGGGGGAAAACTAGCTTCCCATTCCCCGTATTTAAAATAAAATCGTAATTTTATTCTCCCCATTCAACACCTTGGGTGAAGAAACGCGGGAAGCTAACAATAATGGAGGGGAGAAATTCAGCCAATCGGCGCAGCCTCTGATGACGTTCAAACCCTTCCCTGCCAATAAGAATGCTCAGCAACCGGTGAATGACACCCTGTAGGCGGGTCCTTCGGTACGCGGATGACGCCGCCGTTTCAAACCAAGCCTCCCCAATCAGGAGCCGAAAAACCCGCCTTTGCCGTCCTACCAAGCCCCACCCCTTCTGTCGCAACGGCCCAATAGCGCGCGCCACTGGGAGCCGGGAAAGGAGGAGGAATCCTAAGCCAATAAGGACGCGAAGGGGGCGGGATTTCGGGGAGACGGACAGCGGGCGAGGAGGAAAACCTCTATCGGGAACGTGGCGGGAGGGATGAAGGGGCGTGTCCGCGCGCGAGGGAGGGAGCCAATCAAGGAGCGGCGGGGGCGGGGCTGGAGGGTTCTAGCAGGTTCCAGAAGGCGGGGTGGGAAGAGGAGGAGGAGGAGAGGCTTAAGTAGGCGAAGCGGGAGCGGTCGCGAGGAGACCCGGCAGGCGCGATGGAGAAGGTGGGGAGGCCCGGCTTGACTAGGCCGGCTTTAGGAGGCCTGGCCTCACACAGGCCCTCCTGGGAAGGTCAATGGAGGGGGGGGTGTCCTGAGGGGGGAGGCGCGTGAGGCCCTCTTGCAAAGGATCTCGGGAGGGCTATAATTGTCCTCTGGGGGGGGGGAGAAGGGAAGAGGGGATCCTAAATGCGCCTGGAGGGCCTTTCCGCACGACACTCTTGTAGCGCTATCGTTCCACTTTCAGCATCCTGTGGGGTTCGCAGTTTAGGGAGGGGCCTTTAGGGTTCTCAGCCCGGGAGCGCCTTGGTAAACTACAAGCCCCAGGATTCCATAGGAGGTTGAAAGTGGAACGATAGCGCTATAACAGGACAGTGCGGAAGGGCCCATCATGGGAAGTTGTGAGGGGTTGAGTCCTGGAATGATTTCAGGGAATGAGAGGTAGGGGGGGCTGTACCCCTGCGACGCGTTGTGGGGACGTCTAAAAGGGGTCTTGGGGGGAACATATAAAGTTTTCTTTTGCAAGGCTTCAGGGGAAGGGGGGCTTGTGAAGTGAGGGGGGTTGGGGGGATTTATAGGTGAAGGATATTGAAGGTCTTTGTAAAAGCACGATGGGGGAGGCCTGAAGAGGGGCTCATGAATTGAGAGTTTTGGGGAAGGTGACAGTAACGCATATTCTGTGAAAGCACCAGGGGGGAGATCTGAAGTGGGGCTCCTGAGTTGAGAGCCTTGGGGGAGGTAATAGTGATTCATATTCATGCAGACTGGCTATCTGAGGCTGTGAAATGGGGAGGTTGGGGGGGGGATTTGTGGGTGAAGGATAGAAATGTAGAGTTGGAAGAGACCCCGGGGGCCATCCAGTCCAACCCCCTGCCATGCAGGAACACCCTCAAAGCACTCCCGACAGATGGCCATCAAGCCTCTGCTTAAAAACCTCCAAGGAAGGAGATGCCACTACACTCCAAGGCAGCAGATTCCACTGCTGGACAGCCCTGACTGTCAGGAGGTTCTTCCTGAGGTTCAGGTGGAATCTTCTTTCCTGCAGCTTGAATCCATTGCTCCTTGTCCTGGTCTCTGGAGCAGCAGAAAACAAGCCCTCTCCTTCCTCTACGTGGCATCCCTTCAAATATTTAAACATGGCTCTCATGTCCCCTCTTAACCTTCTCTTCTGCAGACTAAACATACCGAGAGGTGGAGGTCTTTCTGAAAGCACCAGGAGGAAGGTCTGAGGGGGGCTCACAAGTCGAGTATCAGTAACTTATATTTTTGCAAAGTAGTATAGGAAGTGTAGTATCAGAGACCATGAAATGGGGAGGTTTTGGGGGGGGATTTTGTGAGTGAAGGAGGGTGGAGGTCCATGGGAAGGCCTGAAGTGTGAGACTCATGAGTTGAGAGTCTTGGGGAAAGTGTCAGTAATTCATATTTATGCAAAGTTAGTATAGGAAGCTGACTGTCAGAGGCTGGTGGGCTTATTTGGGGGGGGGGCGGATTGGCGATAGGAGTCTAGAAGTAATGGAATGATGTAAGGTGGGCAGGGTTGAGGAGAAGGTATACAGACACTGAGAGGCTGTGAGGGAATGCCAGTTGAAGGAAAATGAAATAGCATATAAAGAAAAAGTTTTACCTATGCTAGACATTGTAGAGGCACAGTAAGGGTCTTAATAGGATAGTAGGGCTATATGTGAGTAAGAGATGATGGGGAAGAAGGTGTTAGAAAGGGATTTATGGGATAAGGTCATGGAGTAGAGAAGGCCTGAGAAATTGCGGGGTCTGAATTTGAGGACAGAATTATGTATTGAGGCATAACACAGCTGTCTGGGACAGAGATACTGGATCTTTGTAATAAATCAAGAGAAAATGTGCCTTGGGTGAGAAGATGTGTCTCAGGTGGTGGTGGTGATCTAGGGATAATAAGGGAAGAAGGCAGCTGGAAGGATAAAAGAGCTATATATGTTGTATATTGTGGAAAATTTGATTTGAAGGGGAGGAAGTTATGGGGTGGACTGTTATGCTTAGCTGGAGGGGACTGAAACGGTAATTCGATGAGGCAAGGAAGGAGTGGGAAATGGGCAAGTTACTTCAGACATTACTATTGATCTTTGTGCAATGGCAGCTATGGAAGGAGGCTTTAGAAAGCAGCTTGCACCTGTGGTTTTAGTGGCACAGGTATAACCGTTATTGTAATGTACAGAAAGCACTGATGTGTATATTGTTTTGAAGGACAACAGCAGTAGCATGTTGGTGTTAGCCTTTACACAAGGAATTTTAAATTGTTAAGTGATTTGCATGTGTTATGTCTCATTCATTTTTATGATGGTCATCTTATTTTCTCAGCTCTAGGCATGGAGGTGAGTTGCTGGGGATGGGTTAGTCAACTTTTGGCCTTCCAGAAATTGTTGGACTGCAGCTGCTATTGTCCCTCACCACTGGCTATGGCCACATCTGGTAAGAGCTGCAGACCAGCAATATCTGGAGAGCCGTGAATTCCCTGGCCTTGTTCTAAAGGGAATGCATATGGGGAAAAAATGTATTTGAGAGGCACTTTGGATGAGAAACAGCAACTTGATGGATTTGAGTTGCCAGTATTGTCTACAGTGGAGGTTGTCATTAGTATTGCTGAAATGCCAAAACTTACTTTGGAAGTGGATCTTTGACATTTATTGAGACTTGACTTGGAATTTTTAACTCTAGAGATCTGGATTTGCAAGAAAAGGCAAGCAAAGTTCAGAAAGATGGTGAGGAGTTTCAGGAGATTTATGGCATCAGAGTCAGACTGCAGAATCAGTATAAGATAGCAGGCCAAGGACCATGGTTTTGTGTTAGAGCACTCCAGGTGTTTACAGGTAGCCTTGGTTTTAATCTCCAGCAGCACTAAGGTTAGAAAAGAATTTTTGCTGTCTCTCCAAAGAACACCTACTGGTCAGTTTTCAGTCTTGAGCTGGAGTTGGTAGAATACAGCTTCCTGTGTTAAGAGTTTCCATAGCTTGAACAAGTTGGACACAGTTTTTGAGTGTGAGAATAAATGAATCAGGGTAGGTGGAGTCCTTTTGCTTTTCAGGGAGCCTTCTGGGACACTCACAGACAGCATGTTGTAGCATGTTTGGCACCTACCAGAGGGATACGGTTTCAGAAAGGCAGTTGCCACACTCCCAAGTGATGGGTGAAGAAGGCATAATTGCAAGGGCGCAGCCAAACGCTCTGCCAGTAGAAGATCATAGGTTCATCTGTAGTGCTTCTAGGTAGAGTACAAACCCTGGAGAGCCGCTCCTATTCACTGTAGAGGCAACACTGAATAAGGTAGATCAGTGGTCTGAGCTGATACAGAGAAATTCCTGTCCTTCTCTGTCTAGCAGTCATCACTGAAAAATCTCTGGCAGAAAGATCTTGCTTCTGTGGATTTGTAGTGTATTGAACCTGGAGCTGTTTGTGTGCAAAGAAGATGCTTTTACTACTGAGCAATGATGCTGTCTGACTTTCTCCCAATAATTATACAGTTTCCCTCCCTCCAAACGCTAAATACAAGAATATTATTATTTTCTGTGTGTATATGCCTTTGCCACAATACTAGCAAGGTCACAGTTTCTGACTTCCAAGGGAAAACCAGAGACTGTAGGAAGGCCAATGAGTAAATCTGACAGAATTATACCATTACAACCTAGTTATTGCCTGCCAGCATCACTGCTTAAAACTGTTGCTTCAATTTTAATTTTCACTTTTCTCCAAGTTAAGGGCCATATGTTTTTCCAAAGCCATTCCCACACTAGACTGTTGTTATTCCACTTTCAACATCCTATGGAATCCTGGGGTTTTTAGTTTAGGGAGGGGCCTCAAAGGGAAAGTGGAATATTAGCACTATACCAGTCTAGTGTGGAAATGGCCCAAGAAAAGACAGAACACTTCCAGCTTGCTTCCAGAGTTCTCTGCATAGTTTTCCTCCATAACTGCTCTGAGTCCTATGCCAGGAGAAAGGTGGAATATAAATTATATTTTTTAAAACCGGTTAAATCTGGCTATGTATCACAGTGTACTGTATCTTCCTTAAAGCCAAGATAATAGCCTCTCTGAGTCTTGGCATACAGTCTGGATAGTGTTCCCAAATCAGTGCTTTTAAAGGTAGAGTTTCTTCTGTCAGCCATCTGTAATTTCAACCGTCAGTCCCCATTTGGATGGAACAGTGATTCAGAGGGAGCCGCCCCCATCTTGCCATTCCCTCCGGGATCAGCCTTGGATGCTACAGGGACACCACTTTATTTACATTGGCAGATTGTGGGCTGCAAATTCATGCAGGCTGCAAATGCTGCAGTCTCTCCTCCTTTCTCTGGAACTCATTAATGGAGGATGCTACCTGGGGAAGTGGTGACTCAGACCAAGTAACATGTCATGCCTCGGGCTCACTGCTTCTCTTTCTTGGGGGAGGGAAGGAGAAGTGCTGCGGCCATGTTATGTATGGATGCACGTGGTTAAAGGACATCTTGGGTTCTGGAAGCTATTGCATTTGATTGTGGAGGCTGGCAGCTTGTGAGATAGTCACTTGGTAAAGCCAGATTTACTTCTGGAACCCCATACCCACCCACACTTATGTCTGGAGAACAGAGCAAATCCTGGGCATATAGAAATTGGAACAGTCATTTGGGTTGCTTGTTGAAAGCATAGGGAGCATCAGCTTGGACTACTGTGCACTCAGACTGCACACATTCATGGATTGAAGTTTGTTGTCTTGAAACTTGATGTGGCCCAATGGCTAAGAGATGCATTTGGAGAACAAGGCCCTCCCTGTTGAACATTCACGTCTGATGTGAATTTTCCCTTCCTTGGCAATATGGGGAGATACTGCTGATTTACCTTAGAGGCAGAATAGGCAACTTGGTGGTCCCGAGATGTATTGGGCTGCAATGTCCCTAGCCAGCAAAGCCAGAGTTTGTGGGAGATACTGTCCTAAAGTTCCAGAGATTATCAATAGTACACATGAAGCACTGATACAAATATAAGTGACGATGGGTTTTTTCTTACTGCATTTCATATCGAAGAAATAACTATAGATGTGCACTACATGAATGTATATTTGGAGGTCAGTGTTTTATTCCCCCCCCCCGCAAAAAAAATGAAGGAACATTGTACTGGCAGAGAGGGTAATTCTTTTCAGTAACAAACAAATACCAGTTTGGAGTTTTGGTCTGGGAGTTTGGTGACAGCAAGAGTTACAGGATTTGAGAATCACTCACTCTGGATGCTTTATGCATGATGAGAGATAGTTCAGTGGAGAAATAGGTTGTCTTATTGGGTCAGTAGCACACGGAATCCTCAACAGTCATTTGACATTTTCTTCCCCTATTTTCAGGTGAATGAATTGAAGGAGAAGGGTAACAAGGCCCTCAGCTCAGGCAACACTGCTGAAGCTATCAAGCACTATTCAGAGGCCATCAAATTGGACTCTTCCAATCATGTGCTGTACAGCAATCGGTCTGCTGCTTACGCTAAGAAAGGGGAATATCAGAAGGCCTTGGAAGATGCTTGTAAGACCATTGAGCTGAAGCCAGAATGGGGCAAGGTGAGAAGATCTTCACGCTGGTATTTCATGATGCAGCTGATGGGGAAGATTCCCATTTCCTATTCTCTTTTGGTGCCACTTAACTGGTAGCTTTGCTGAATGCCTGGAAGTGTGTATAGCATGCCTTAGAGAGAAGTTATCAAACTTCAGGGACAGCCCTGTCATGTGATGTTTCTCTTGGGAGCATTCTTTGACTTGGTGATAGAGTACCTGTTTTGCATATAGAAGGTTATCCATTTGATCTTCCAGATAGGACTCTGGAAGGCTTGCCTGAGATTTTGGCAAGCTGCTTCCAGGCAGTTTTGATGATACTGAGCTAGATGAATGAGTCATCTGACTTTGTATCAGGAAGTTTCAGATGTTTCCACTATACTTTAATGCTGCCCTTTCTCCAAGGAGCACAGCAGCATACATGGTTTCCTTCAATCCTGATACCTCATCATGACACTGAGATGCTAATGGAGACTAGCAGCCTGTGGGTGGGCAATATGTGGCACTCCGGAGGTAATTATACTCTGACCAGTTCTGACCAGCATAATCTGTGATGAGTGATGATGGAAGTTGCAATTAATACCATCTCAAGAACTGACATTCTCCATGCTTGCACTAGCATAGGGTCACCCAGAGAAATCCATGATTAAGTGGGGATTTGAATCAAGATCTCTCTAGTTGTAGTTTTACACTCTGATGAAAACACACACTAGCTCATGTTTGCCTGTGAACATGTATTATTGATCACACGGTTCAGTGATTTCCTGTTTTCATCAGGCACCGCACAGATTAAGTATACATGACACTAATCCTGACCCTCTCCCAAACATACAAAAAATTACTAATTCATCAGACATGCCTGTAGAGTGATTTGTAATATACTGAGAGCCCACAAACACCTTCAGCTGTGCAGTTAGGTAAGTTTAGATTCTGGAATTAGTAGTCTTAAAGAAACCTTCTACCTTCTAGTCATGTGGTTGAGGGTTGTTTAGAAGGTAGCATATGTTACTACGCTAAGGTCAATGTTTAGTAACCAAGTTTTCCTGTTGTGTGCAGGATTCACTCACTATTGCACATTCATTTCTGTCCCAAGTCTTATCCTTACTGCACTCCTGAAAACACTGTCCTCCAGTGTGCAAAAGCTTTGCTGCCTGATTACTTGGGCACTGTTTATGTATTTTTTAAGAACTGCAGATTTTCCTCTCTTAGTCCTAATCTTGCAATGAACCGCTATACAAAGATAAAGTAAAAAAGAAGTGATGGTCTGTGTAGCAATTAGTGAAAGTGTTTTGATCTCTTCCCACCAGGCCGGTGGGATCATTCAGGAGATGGTTGATCATTCAGGAGATGGTTTATGGTCAAACATGCAACCCTGCTGGAACAGTCCTTCTATTGGTCTGAAATATCTTCTAGCCATTGGCAGTTTGGCACAGCCAACTAGGTGGATGTCCAAGTGTTAAAAGGATTATCATGTTCAGTATTGAACTTGTCAGTTTCAGTAGAAATTAAGACTGAGCAGGAACAGATCCATCTTTATCTCCTAGTATGCTCACTGACCTGGCCCCTTTCCTGTCATCCTTAGGGTTACTCCCGAAAGGCAGCTGCCTTGGAATTCCTGAACCGCTTTGAGGAGGCCAAAAAGACATACGCAGAAGGGCTGAAACATGAGCCAGGCAATGCACAGCTGAAGGAAGGGCTGCAGAACATGGAGTCCAGGCTGGCAGGTGAGGTCATGAGAGCCATGGCTCAGTTTGTTCCTTTATCTGTACATTGCTAGCTATAGTTTTGCCTTGAAAGGGGAATTTGAGATATTATTCTTTGACTTTTATTAGTTCTTCCATGTCCTGTTGTGGGACTGTGAAGCCCAGATTACAGTGGTATCCTCTGTTGGTAGCAAAAACATGCATGACTCTGGTGGAGGAGCAAGAACACAGATTGCGGGAGTTAGATGGGAGGGCATTGGATAGGATCAACATTGAAGTCCACATAGTTTGGCAGTTGGAGACACTTGTTTGAGACTGAGGATGCTGGGGAAGTGATGGATGGCGATGACCAGTTAAGGGGACAGAACTGTACGTGCCACACAGCCCAGCCTACAGCCGCCAAGCTACCTTGCAGTCCTCACTGCTGAATAGTGTTTCATCGTGACTGTCAAAGTAAGATTCGTTCGCCACTCCTGTTAGATATTTTATGTGGAATGGGAACAGGGAGGAAGTCTGACCTTTGCAGCAAAACTGTTTCATACCAGTCCCGATGGATTGGACTAACAGATTTGAGGCTTACTATTAGAGGGTGCAGTCTTCCTGTGTTTTCTCCAGCAGAAACATTCTTGCTTTTGAGTGCTGGAGCACCTCAGCATTGTTCTAGAAGCTGTGTAAGCTTTTAATTTGAGACAGTTGGGCAAGGGTAGAATAGCTGAGGAATTTTTCAAGCCTTAATGTACTATTTAATCCAGATGAGCTAGAAGTTCTGTTCATTTGAAAGGCGGATCAGGAAATAGAGATTCAACCTGTGCTGCAATAGGTTATACTTCCCCCGATAACACAGGTTCACAGCTGTGACCATGAGTTCCTTCACACAGTTTAAACCTGCCCAGCAGCTGTGCCCGTTCCTTGAGACATTGGATCTGGCTGCAGTGATACTTGCCTTAGTTACATCCCATTCAGATTATTGTGACATGGTCTGTGTGGATCTGCCTTTAAACAGTGCTCAGGAACTTCCTCTCGTGCAAAGAACAGCTATCAGATTGTTACTTGGAGCTGACTACAGGGAGCACATGATTTCCTTTGTCGCAACAAATCCACTGGCTAGTTTGCTTCATGGCACAATTCAGTGCTGGTTATGATTTTGAAGCCTTGTATGTCTTAGATCCCTATATGAGCCTGTGCATTTCATGAATTCTTCTTGCTACCTTCACTGTTACATCTGGTGGGACCATGGGAGAGGGCCTTCTCACTGGCTGCTGCAGGGCTCTGGAACTTGCTTCCTAGAGAAGTTAGGTTGGTGCCCTCCTTATTATTGTCTAGAAAACTTTTTTTGATCCATCCGGGCTTTAGGGCTGACTGCTCAGGGGAAGAGGACTATGTTGTTTTATTTAGATTTGTTGTTCTTTTAAAGGGCCGGTTTTAGTTTTGTTGATAGTTTATATGTTAACTTCCATGCAAAGTAAATTTTTAGCTTAATGAGTGTTAACATTTGTAAGCTGCCAGGAGTCCCAAATTGAGAATAATAATAATATCAGGTTTTCTGCACAAGAAAGAGGATAACCATGTTTGTCTGGAAGGTACTGAGCTGCTTTTTTGTTTGTTTTTTAGCCAACCTAATGAGGAAACTATGGGAGTAACATTTAATCTGTCTGTTTATTTTTAAAATATGTTCCGCCCACATTTAAATAAAACTGCAGGCATGTTGCAACAAAAGCCCAAACAATATATAAATTGTGTATTGCTTTAAAACAGAAAAATAAAAGGTAAGGACCTGAAAACTAGCTGTTTAAAATCTTAAAATAAGAAGCAAAATCTTAAAATCAGAGAAAGGGAATATAAAAGTTATGTAGCGGATTATGCAAGAAATTCTAAGCAACGATAGTATGTGAGGAAATACATGTATGTTTATAGTGGAATTTAAAGAAGTGCTGTTCATTTTGCTTATAAATTTTGTTTCTTTAAGCAGTATAGAAAGTAACCACATCTACCCTTGTTTCTTTTTTAAACTGTATTTTTGATTAGTTTGTATACAGCTTAAAGAAATAAAATTCTTTTACACCTGAATCAGCATAATATCTTAAAGGAAAAGAATTGAATTTTATACATTTGCTAACGTCCTAGAAAATGGAAATGGGTATTTGGATGGCCATCATATATTAAAGTAGAGTGTAACACTGCATAGTTACAGCTTCATAGCCTTACCCCTATGGGCAGCCCCCAAGCCCTGGGAGGCACAGGTTCATCCTGTTAAATGGTCTTGATGGGGGGGAGAGAGGGAGGGTTTCAAGTAGTGGGGACTGATCCCCACGCTGCAGTTCTCTGGAATAGGGGAAGGAAAAGATAACCTCATTCCTCTTTCTTCTCTGTCGAGTATTCCCCATCGCTCAGTCACCCTCCTCCTCCATGGCCATTTAATAATCATAGCAGTGCTCTGTTCCCTCCTTTCTTGGCTTGGCAGTATTGCTGGATGGAGCAGAAGAGGCTGTTACAAGTCTGCCGCTTCTGTGATTTGAAGACACAAAACTGTACAGAAAGACAGACAGGTTCCATTGGTTACAGGGCTCCAGACCTCACTTATAATTTGAATCCATACTGGGAGGCTGGGCTCCCTTATTTCTTTGGCAACAGAGCTGTGTGCATTTAGCAGAACTAGTACCGGTATTTTCTCCCATGGCAGCTTCCCAGAAGATGTGGGCAGTGCAGGCAGGTAAAGACAGGCTTCATGCTTTCCATGAGGTAATTCTCCACAGTTCTTCAGAGCTTGCAACTGTAAATGGCAGAGAGGAAGAGTACTCATTTCTTCCTTTTTCCCTCCCAATCCCAGAAAGGAATGTCATGAACCCTTTCAACATGCCCAACCTTTACCAGAAGCTGGAGAGCGACCCCCGCACAAGAAGCTTACTCAATGATCCAAGCTACAGGGAACTGATTGAGCAACTCCGCAACAAGCCTTCTGAGTTGGGAGCGTAAGTATCTTAAGAGAGGGAAAGGTGGGAAGGATGCTTGTACCACCGTGACATAAGAATGTGTTCTACAGTCAGACCAAAGGGTCATCTGTCCTCAGAATGCTGACACCAGCAGCAGATATCCACATGCCCCAGAAAGCGCATAAATTGTGAAAGTATCTGTCAAAAATACTTAAAGGCCAGTTGAAAATCTTGAACTCATTTCTGAAGAGCTGTAACACAACAAGATGCTATAAACTGCAACAGTATTTTAAAAAGCTAATGATATTAGGTTTTCTGGACCGCACAGAGTGGACTGCAGATCATGAAGGTATGGTCCATTGTAAGTTAGGCCATTTCTACACTACTCTGTTATAGTGCTATTATTCCACTTTCAACCCCCTGTGGAATTCTGGGGTTTGTAGTTTCCTGAGGCCCAACAGCTCTCTTGCTGAGAATTCTAAATGCCCCTCCTTAAACTGCAAACCTCAGGATTCCAAAGGATGTTGAAAGTGGAATAATAGCACTATAACACTGTAGTGTGGAAATTACCTTAGTCTTTCAGGTAGAGGTGGGAAGAATGCATATCAAGATTTAATAGATTTCTGAGTGATTTGCTTTAGATATGAGAAAACCAAGAGTGAACGTGTATGTGTGAAAGGGCAAGTGAGTGTAATCATGGTATGTATTACAAATTCCTGTCCAGAGCATATGCCTGGAGGCATCCAGTTGTTCTTGATGCATAGTTTCTTGCTGAGGTTACAGTTTTGTTCCTGGACTCTGGTTGATGAGCTCTGGGGTTGTCTTAAAAATGAAGTAGCTTTTACAAAGCCCTGGCTCTGTCCTTTGCTGCTTTAAGATCCTAGAGGACTCTGTTGCAGTAAAACAAAATACTTGGCTACCCCTCTGGTAGTTGGAAGCTGGCAGTAATTTTACAGATAGCAAATGAAGGCTGAGGATGACCAGTGGATCCCCAGCAGAAGCAGAACTCAAACCATTTATCTTCCTCTTAGTTTACTAGGCTGCACAAATATCATGAGTGTCAGGCAAACCCGTTTCCGCTTTTGCTTCATAATAGGAAACTGAAGGATCCACGAGTGATGACAACGCTAGGAGTGCTGCTTGGAGTTGACTTAGCTGGTGCTGATGATGAGGATGAAGCCATGTCTCCGCCCCCGCCTCCACCTCCCAAGAAGGAGCCCAAGCCGGAGCCCATGGAAGAAGATCTGCCAGAAAACAAGAAGCAGGTAGAGTCTGCTAGCTCTTGACCAGGAGACTGGGCTATACCAGCGTGTTTAGCATTACAAAGTCCCGGTGTACTGAGCTGTACTGATACATCTACTTTGTCAAAAGATTTAAAGCCTCTTTTTTATCTTAAACTTCTTAATCATAGCCATCTTGTGAGATTTTACGAATAATATATATTCCCCCACCTTCCACTCATAAGGTATACAGTTTGCATGAAAACAAAATTATCTAAAAGTCTGTGATGCATTGCACATCAAATCCTTTTAAAAAGATCCCTACATTTCCTGCTTAACGCCTACCCAGGTAGATAAAAACAGTTCACCTGTTGACTAAAAGTGTGAATCTGGTCAGTGACTAAGACGTAATTGTTGCTGCTGCGTCCTTCAGGTTGTTTCTAACTTATGGCAACCTTAAGGCAAACATATCACAGGGTTTTTCCTGACAAGTTTTGTTCAGACCATGGTTGCCCTTGTCTTCTGAGGCTGAGAGAATGTAACTTGCCCAGGGTCACCCAGTGGGCCTCTGGCTGAGCGGGAATTCAAACCTTGGTCTCCAGAGTTGTAGTCTAATGCTCAAATGTTTTCTGTATGTATGTATATGAGATGCTTGAACTTTTTATATATAAAAGAAGCTATCCACAGTCAGAAAACTATAGTTGAAACTGTCTCTTCCCCCTGGCTTTCTCTTAGCCACACACCTAATTCAGGAGGTCAAGGCTTCTGGTGCAAGGTGCTCAGCCACTCCAGAACTAGGGTGAACTGCTCATATATGCTGCACAACAGTCTCTGTCATGCACAGCAATTCACTGTGTTGCTGGACTAATAAGAGTTGTAGTCTAGCACATCTTGTTGAGACAAAAGAATATAATCATTAATAAAGATGTGTCTGTTGTTTCCAGGCTCTTAAGGAAAAAGAACTGGGGAATGAGGCATACAAGAAGAAAGACTTTGAAACAGCCCTGAAGCATTATGATAAAGCGAAAGAGCTGGATCCAACCAACATGACTTATCTCACTAATCAAGCAGGTGAGAAAATGGGTGGCATTACACCGTAGCTTTACATAAATCTGGGTTCCAGCTAATCTTTTCGGTAAAGTAAAGCAGGAAACTGGTGCCAAATTTAGAAGAAAGCAGGCTTTTTCAGGGTGTGGAACTTTCCTAGCCAGGCAGAATGAAAATGGGTTCACCTTTCAAGTATCAGAACCTGCATTATCTGTCTGAACAGATGGGTGCTTTCCAAAGTATCATAAGAACCTTGTCCTGTTATTTTATATTATTTAAAATATTTCCATATGCCCAATTAGCAGAAAGGTTCTCTGAGCTGTTCACAGACACTGCTGTGAAGTATATAAAAATAGAATGGGAATAGCAATTATTAGGTAAGATGAAACAGCTTGCAGGAAAAGAATGTGCAGTGTATTTCATAGTGCAGTGAATTTTAAAAGCACTAAAACTGTAGGCCTGGGAGAATGAAAATGTCTTCCCTTAATGCTCAAAATACCATAATGTAGATGATAAGCAAATATGTCTGGGGAAAGCATTCCACAGTGTGGCTTCTCCTTTAAAAAGGCCATCTCTTTAGTCCTGTCTCAACCTTTCTTGACAGAGTTGCTAGGAGAAGGCATCTAGGGAGATAGTCTGTTAGAGAGATCTTTGTTCACAGCTTAACCAAATGTTGAGAAGCCATGGGATCATTTTATTTATGTAAAGTATTTATACATTGCCTTTTAGCTCAACACTCTCAGAGTGGCTTACAGATTATTAATTTTGACAGTTTCCTGCTCTCAGGCTTACAACTAAGAAAAAGTCGGGACTCACAAGGAAAAGGGAATTGCAGTGGAGGGAGTGGATTAAATCCAACAGATGCTGGCTGCTCTCCCTCTTGGAGGTCAGAGTACTGGCAGTTGGAATATGGAGGAGAGGCCTCTTGCCAGCCACTTGGGCCAAGGCACAGTGTGGCTGTCCCGGCTGCCCTTCAGTTCTGTGTGTACCTATGTAGTCATTTTTCCTCTTCCTTTCCCTCCAGCTGTGTATTTTGAGAAGGGAGATTATAATAAGTGCCGAGAACTCTGTGAGCAGGCCATCGAGGTAGGGCGTGAAAACCGGGAGGACTACCGACAGATTGCCAAGTAAGTGGCAAACACTTCCAGAGTGGCAGGTCTCTCTTTTCAAAATCTTTCTGGGCTTTCTTCTGCTTGTGGGGCTTGGAGGATTTCCTAATGATTCTGGCTTTTTCATCTGCTTATCCGAGGGGAGAAGAGGGCTGTGCCGCTGGGTTTGCGTTGCATAATAGCTTCACAGTGAAATATGTGCTCATCCTTAAGCATCCCGTGTATCTTTTTTTAAACGAACACTCAAACTATTTTTTTTTGAGCATTACCTTTTTAACAACAAATGGGGTACTAGAGGCAAATGTAACATGGGAAGAATAGAGATGTTCCTTTCTTGTTGTTTGCCGTCAAATTTCCTTCAGACTATGCCAACCCTATGAATGAGAGATCTCCAAAATCTCTTGTCATCAACTGCCCCACTCAGGCCTTGCAGATTCAGAGCCTTGGCCTCCTATGACACACAAAAAAAAGAAGAGCAGTTCAGTATGTTTCAGCAGACTTTTTGTTCAAAACTAATAACATGCATATGTGACATGAAACAGTTAGATCAGGTAAGCCTTGCATAAATAAAGCAAAAACATTTTGAGCCTTCTAGAGACCACTAGAAGACTTCTTCCAAAATATATACAGGGAAAGCTTTCTTACCACCAGTCTCCACTTTTCCTATGATTTCCATTTGGCCCAACATACAAGGGTGAGTTTTTTCATTACGCTTTTGTTTTGACATGCTGGGGGTAGCTGATAAGGAAGGCTTATTTACTCTTCCTATTTCTCTCTTAAGGCCTTTCCGCCCTACAGTGTTATAGTGCTATTATTCCACTTTCAACCTCCTGTTGAATGTTGGAGTTTGAATTCTGGGGTTTGTAGTTTCCTGAGGCTCAGTAGCTCTCTGGCTGAGAATCCTAAATGCCCTTCCCTAAACTGCAAACCCCAAGATTCCTTGGGATGTTGAAAATGGAATAAGAGCACTATGACGGTGTAGGACAGAAAGGCCCTTAGGTGTTCTAGAGGCAGCTGCTGTTTTCCCTGCCTGTTGTTGGCAGGTAGATATAACTACAATAGTATCAGCTAGAGCAGAATCCCGTTGTTTTACCAGCCCACAGTTTGTTGCACTATTTATTGCAGATTTGCCGCTGCAACCTGCCGCTACAAGTCTGTGTTTTTCCAGCCCCCTTTTACCATCCTTCCAGTGCCGACGGTGCTAAAATATTTCCAGTTAGATAGAGGAGAAATAGGATGGGAGAGACTAGGCTAGCAACTTCAAAGATGTTTTCTTGAAACACACTCTAGAATATGTCATAGTGCTGACCCAGTCACAGCTGTGCTCTGAGATTGCTACTCCTGCCTAACCTTCTAGCTTCCCTGACAAAAAAGTAAGAGCAGCCCTAATGGATCAGACCAAAAACCTATTTCATCCAATATCTGATTCTCACAGCAGTAGGCACAGGCTTCTGGGAAGTTCCCAAGGAAATCATGGGGGATAGCAGCATCTTATGTTCCCCAGCAACTGGTATTGAAAGGCATCCTGCCTCTGATCATGGAAGCAACTTACAGCCATCATGACTGGTAGCAATTAATGGCTTCATCTTCCATGAATTTTTCTAATCTCTCTTTATTGATGTCTTGCACTGGTAGTCAGCATCACATCTTGCAGGGGATTTTTTTTTTGGATAGTTTTCACTGCATGCTCTAGAAAGATGTTTCTGTCTCTTCTGAATCTCCTGCTGTTCAGGTTTATTGAATGGCTCTATTTCTGTTGAAGCTTAACTTTATAAGGACTTCTCATATTAGCATTTTTTTTTCTAAACTAAAAAAAGCATCCCTCAGATTCTAACTTTCCACCATGTAGGAAGTGGTAAACCTCACTGCTGGTTTGGGCTTTTTATTTCTAGACTTTTTAGCATGACCACATCATTCTTGAAATGAACTGACAGATACTGTACTCACTACAGTACTGTATGTTAATTCCACAGTAGATTTGTGTTAGAGTATAGCAGTAGTGGCAGTTCTATTTTCAGTTCTTTTCCTACTGATCCTCAGTATGGAATTTGCCTTTTTCACAACTTTACTTGCATACTGTCCTCCATAATAATACCTTGCGAGAACTGTGGATCAGGATTTTTGCATCTGTTGGGTGCTTGCTTCATTTTTGGTATGTTCTCTTGCACCCAGAGCTTATGCCCGGATTGGTAATTCCTACTTTAAGGAGGAGAAATACAAGGAAGCCATTCAGTTTTATAACAAGTCATTGGCTGAGCACCGGACTCCAGATGTGTTGAAAAAGTGTCAACAGGCAAGTCATTGGTTTTGAGAGCCCATGTATGTGTATCGACGTGCCATGTAGTAATGCTTTTGTCAGAAATTCGAGGGGCTAATAGTGTTCAAACCGTGTACTTTTTCAGGCTGAGAAGATCTTGAAAGAACAGGAGAGGGTAGCCTATATTAATCCCGAGATTGCTCTGGAAGAGAAGAACAAAGGCAATGAGTGTTTCCAGAAAGGCAAGGAATTTGTACTTGTGTGTTGATTTATTACTGTATGTATTAAAAAGTGGCTACTGCAGAAGACTTTAAATACAAGTGAGGACTACCTTGGAAATATTAAGAATGATGATAAACTGTTGTGAAGCTATTCGTGCGACAGCCAGAGATTAATTATCCATTCATAGTGCCATAAGGTTTTTTGTAAGAATTATTGTAAACTGGAAGGATGCTGGTGCTGATGGAGTTTGCTCATCCCTTTGAACCAAAACACTACTTTCCGAGTAAAGCCTTGAGGAAATCTGGCCAGAAACTTGCTAGGTTGACCTCAATGAACCACTTTTTCTCAACCCACTTCAACTTTAGCTATAGTGTAGATGTGACAATGCAATCTTGACCATTCTGGTCTAAGAACATGGCCAAAACCTTGCTGAATGAGACTGTGGTGTCCTGCACACTTCCTTGAGGAAGGCCAACACAGAGAATGAAGGTTTCCATTGCTGTTCCCCAACAGGTGACATTCATTGAGAATCTCTGAACATGGAGGTTCCATTTACTGCTTATCCCAACTGATACACCTCCAAAATTGAAGCAGTTTTTGTAAGGATTAACAAACAAATGTGTGAAGCATGTTGAACTTTCAAAATGATATGTGGATGTATGTGTGTAGCAGACCTCTGAAAAGTCACTGTTTCGGACTACAGCTCTCAAAATGGCTTGGACAGGACATTCTGAGAGTTATGGCACAAGATACTAATTTTCTGAAGTTTTGTGTGTGTAGAACCATATAACCTGAGGATTATTTGAAGTTTTTGGTTTTTTTTCTTTCCTCAGGGGACTATCCACAAGCAATGAAACACTACACAGAAGCCATCAAACGCAACCCAAATGATGCCAAACTGTACAGTAACAGAGCTGCCTGTTATACCAAATTGCTGGAGTTCCAGTTAGCACTAAAGGCAAGTGTTGTAAAACCAGGGGTTTCCAGACTCTGTTCCCAAAATGCTGTATAGTATCCCAGATGATCCTAGATGATTGTGCCAGCACTTTTCCTGAGCTATGTGGCTCAGTGGTTGGAAAAGTGCCTAAACATGATTTTAAAAGTACTGCCAGAGACTATTTCCCCCATCAAAAATCTTGCTGTTCAAGAGCCATTATGCTGTTCCGATTATACGCTTATCGAAGATTCCTCTGGTGCACATGCCAGCTAATGTCAGTGAAGTGATCACTCTTAATTTTAAACACTCTTGTAATTTTTCTGCCAACTCAGCTATCTGATCCTACACAGCGCCAAGCTCTGTTTCTGGGTTTCTGCTATAATATCTGGTTTTATAGACCTTGGGAATTCATCCGATTTGTTGCCTGGTTGGCTCCTCAATAATACATTTCTATAAGATTTGTCCACTGGTCAAAAAGTCAAAGTGAGTAGAAATTGAGACCTGGGTGCTACAAATACCAGAAGAGGGGATGGTACATGTTTCTGGACCATAGACTTTCAGGTTACAGCCAGGGGAGGGCCCTGTGGATGAATGCTTTTAGATGTTTTTAATTCCCTTCATGCAGAAAACTGGCTTGTTAGGGAGAATGCTAGACTAGAGAGAATGCATCCTTGGTATACTGCTTTTTATGTATAAAGAATTTGTGGTGTATAACACACCACAATAGTCTTGGACAGTTCAAAATGAGATATGTGAGCTTACTGAGTTGAAACTCCCAGCACCTAGGTGAGGCTTTTTGTTTGACTTTTAAAATAAGAATTTCTTAAATTTCACATGTTTCTTTATAAATTGAGTGGAAAAACTTGAGAATTAAAAATGAATGTAAGAGAACCTAAAACTGACAGATTTACCCATCTTTATTTTTGTGCTTAGCTCTTGAAAGTCTGGGTTTGAATCTATGGTATACTCAGCCATGTTTGTGATGCTAAATCAGTATTACTGTTTTTTGTTGACAAGCTCCTCATCTTTAACAGCTACATGCCAAGCAGGTACATCAACATGTTTCTTTGCCTATTGAGAAAACTCCAGCCACTATATTAGCCTAGTTAAAAAACTGAATGTTGGAGAAAGTAAAAACTGACAAGTTTTTGATCACATATTGTGATTACCAGCTGGCAACCCAAGGGGCAGAGAGGGAGATACCAAAGATAATGAGGTGCTGACTAAGCTAGTCTGGCTGGAAAAGCTGATACTATAAAATCAAAATGTCTTCTCTTCCTCCTGCAGGACTGTGAAGAATGTATTCGTCTAGAACCCACATTCAGTAAGTACACGGATTTGAGTTGATTGACTTTGAAAGGTGGCATTGGGAAGGCTAAAAAGGCAGCAAAGAATCTAGAGTAGCACATCACACAGAATTAAGGATCGTAAATGGGGTTTTAAATTGTCTGCAAGTCCTTGGTAGCTGCTAGCCTGTGCTCTTGGAGAGCTCGCCTTCACGAGGACTCCTGCTTGAATTAAGGAGAGAAGAAAAAGGGGGCGGGTGTGGATGCAGGTGCTTGGTCCCATGCTTAAAGGACTGATGGGTCACTGTTGGTTTTCAGTCAAGGGCTACACACGCAAGGCAGCAGCACTGGAAGCAATGAAGGATTATACCAAAGCCATGGATGTCTATCAGAAAGCCCTCGAACTGGACTCCAATTGCAAGGTGAGCAATTGGTTAAATTCACTGATGTGGCATGAGAAAATAATGGGGATGGCTTCCCTTACTGGCAGAAGAAGCAACAAGGATTAGGTAGAGTTCTGTTCTTCTCCACTGTCCCCCTAGGAGCTAAATTTGAGCTTAGTAGTGAGGGTTGCCCTTCTGCCTCCAGCCTTACAGGGAATATCCATTTTCTGTTGTGGGAAGAGATTATTCCTAAATTTTAAGCTCCTTTTTCCATCCCAGAGTTGTGAGTATGGAAAGCAAGTGAGGCAGGGCCAAAGCAAAGTCTGTGGGATCTGATGTAATTGTCAACTTTGACATGTTTCCCACCAGACCATCTGAGTTCTAGGCTTGTCTCCTCAGGAGTAAGCTTCTAGTTCCAGCCTTTTGGTCTGTAAACTAGAGTTCAGCCCCATGCCTCAATCTCCTAACCTCTAAATAGTCTCTTAGATGTTCCAGTATTGATGGAAGACAGCAGGGGAAGACAGGCTGGGTGGAGAATCTCTGGGGGCCATTATCTGGGCCAGATGTTCCCCTTCCTTGCTTTATAAATGGATAAGTGTCCCTATTGACTGTTTCTGGCAAGAAACTATGAGCAATAAAGAGTGTTTGCAGCATCATGCTACCACTGAAAAAGCACCTGAGGGGGAACTGGTGGGCGAGCAGTGAGAGTCCCCAACTGCAGGGAGCTTTATGGTATTATTTAACTTCCACAGGAAGCTGCGGAGGGTTACCAGCGCTGTCTCATGTCCCAGTACAACCGCAATGACAATCCCGAGGACGTGAAGCGCCGTGCCATGGCTGACCCGGAGGTGCAGCAGATCATGAGCGACCCTGCCATGAGGCTGATCCTTGAACAAATGCAGAAAGACCCGCAAGCACTAAGCGAGTAAGTGAGGGCAGAAGGCCCCTGTGGAACTGGGCGGCCCAGTCAGCTTAAGGAAGTTGCTTTTTCGGGAGGGGTAATCCCAAGGAGGTGTGCTGCAGCTCCTTGTACATCTTTGTAACAGATAAATTTCTAGTTCTGAGTGTTAAACACAGGATAGAGGAAGGAAGATATGAAAACAGAAATTTCCTCCATTTTAGGGATAAATGCAAACTAGTACTTCTGTGTATTGTTTTGTATTTCATTCACCTTTTGCATGTTTCTTGCAAATTTACCTCTTGAGTTCGTAAGTGTTCAGCTTTGTTACAGACTCCTGAATTTTGGAGTGTAGAAGACTAAGTCTTCCTACAGCCTATTCTACTTGTGGCAAGAAAGAATCAGTAGCAAGTGGGGGGGGAAGGATTTTTGCAGGTGTTTCCTAGTTTGCTGTACCATTAGACAGAGGGAGATCTGGATAGAATCCACATTTATTATATTTATACATATCCCAGTAATAAGTATTCTCTTGGCAGGTTATGCGAGCTAAAAATAAAAATGCAGTACAGCAAATAATAGGCAACGAAAAGCATTAGTATCTCCAGACTTTGCAAGGAATAGAAAGATATTAGTTTCGTCTTTGTTACTGTGTGATTGCCCATTTCATTTAGTGCCTCTTCCTTTGATCTTTTGAAGCTTCGCTCCCAGTAAGGCCTCATCTTGGCACTGATAGATTTGTTATGATCTCAGTGGGGACATGGCCATGGTTCAGTCTTCTGAGTGAGGCAGAGGTCTTGAAAAATCCCTTTCTTCTCTTTCCTTCCTGCAGACACTTGAAGAATCCAGTCATCGCTCAGAAAATCCAGAAGCTCATGGATGTCGGTTTAATTGCCATTCGGTGATGATTTTGACTCTGCGCCCTCCCTCTTTTTCCCTGTTGAAAAGGGCAGCCTGGGACTTCGGATGCTGGCAATGCCATCCAAGGGCGCATCCCTCTGTTAGAGGCAAAGACTTGTACAGTCCAGTGGTGTGTTGGTTTTCCACTTGCACGCACATGTGTGTGCTCACACCAGACCACCCTGCCAGCTCCTTCTGAGCCTGGCCTGTCAGATATCATGACTCATTGTTCTGTCTGTTGCAGCAACTGTTCCCACTTGTGAGCTGCCCTCTTCTTCTCCCTCCCTTCTTGCAGGTTTTAATTCTCCTTGCCAGTGACTATGGCGTGGAGAAGCTCATCATTCATTTGTTGTCTGATTTCTCTCAGCTGTGAGGCTGACAATTTTTTTTTGTCTGCTGCACATGCAATAAAAGAGCAAAGTTAGCGGCCTTGGCTTCTTGAGTCACCTTCCTTCATCTTCAAGGTTCTGATCTAGAATCTGGATGTGCTAATGTTTCCACATGCAGCAAGTGAACAAAACCTGTTTCTGCATTCATGCTTGGGGTCAGAGATTTGGCTTTCAGAGCGTCAGGTGGTTTTTTGGAGTAACATGGACTCCATAAAATGTCCCCCATGGATATATCATATAATATCATATATTATATTATATATCATATAATAATATCATATATAAAGCACCTTGACAATGTTCCCAGCCTCTACCCCATGTAGCTGGCTGGCAGACTGCTTACCAGGCTCATCTTGACCAATAGCATTCATATCTATAGGCATCCTATTCTAAACTTACCACTTTGTGGCAGTTTTGACCATAGTGGCTAGAAATAACAGGATTGTAGTCCCAGCTTCTCAAGGATGCTGAGCTGGTGCCATGTGTGAGCAAATTCATTGGTTCCAATTTTTGTATAGCCAGAATGGCAACATCAATGCACAAGAGGCAGAAGTATTTGTAGGCCTGGGGGGAAAAAATAAAGGTTGTCCAGAAATAATAATTTTAAAAATAATAATAAAGGAGAAGAGATCAGAGGAGTGCAGAATTCTCCCAATTAAACTGAGCATGTTCAGTCACCACAGAATAAATTGCCTGCTGGAAGAGGAGAAAGTGCTGGAATGATGTATTCCTGAAGGGGGCAGAGCAGACTAGCTGGAACCTTGAAAGGGGCTTTCTAATAATGTCACATTTTGTTTTCAGATCCGCCTTGTACAATTTGCAACAAGACGATGAATTCTGCAACCTTTAGAATATTTTAGCTGTCTAGTTTGCTTAGTTTATTTCCTTTTTTAGCTAATTTTATAGGAAGGGGATAAGATTTTTTACAGGGCGCTGAAATTTCTCTAGCCCATTGACTGAAAACCTTTCGTGAGGACTCCTGGCTTGTGAGGTTTTACCAGCTCAGAGTTTCTTAATCAGAGTTCTCTGGAACCCCAGGGTTCCATGACAGATCGTGATTTCTAAAACAAAACATTTTTTGAGCTGTAGATGTAATAATTTTTATGCAGGAGTGCTCTGAGACCTGAAAAATATTTCAAGGTTTCCTCCATGGTAAAAAGGTTGAAAGACTTGTTGTGTGCCTTCAAGTAATTTCTGACTTACTGATCCTAAGGGGTTTTCTTAGCAGAATTTGTTCCGAGAGGGTTTGTCATTCACCTTCTCTGAGGCTGAAACAATGTGAGTTGCCTAAGCTCACCCAGCAGGTTTCCATGGCCAAGCAGGAATTTGAACACTGGTTTCTCAGTATACTAGTCCAAACACAAACTACTACACCTTGCAGAGATGCTGTACTAGGTCATTATCTGAGAACTTGGAAGCATTCAGAGCTAGAAATGTGTGTAAATATTTCTAAATGGAAGTCAAATCCTGATGTATTCTCATTCTGCACTTCTCTCAAACTGCATGTATGCTGATACCTGCTGCCAGTACTGGACATAAGTGGATAAAATGCTTTTTCATGTTCTGTCTGATCCATGCTTTCTTGTTTCTGTCCAGATATTCTCTTGATCAGTGCTGTGGTACTGACTCTCTGTCTCTGTTATGGGAGGGAGGGAGGGATTATTTTCAAAATATAAAGCGAACTTCACTTGCAGTTTTGAGGGGAACCAGAGTGCCCTGTGATTTTTCTGGTGCAAAATTGAACTTTTGGGAAGGAGTAGATCACCTTTTCCCTAAAAATGGGTAGGGCTGCAAAAGTAACTTTGAGGCTGCCTGTGGCTTATCGGTACTGCTTCGTGGACCATTGATGTACACTGTGACTCTCCGTTCACTAATCTGTGGCTGGGAAAGGTATGGCCCTCCAGCAGTTGACCTGCAACTCATATCATTCTCCACCATTGGTTATACTGACAGATTAATGAGAGTTGCAATGCCATAAACACTAGTTAGCCACAGATTTTTGAACCCTGGTCTAATAGTGCCATTCAGGTATGTAGAGGATAGAACCAAACAGGAGAAACAGGACAAACCTATCTAGGAGCAGTAGTTAAATGTGCAGCTGCTCTCGGTCACTTTTTTCTTCCTTCCTCCTCCAGTCCCTCCTGAGTTGTGGAAGGATGACAGGAATTCTCTTCTGCAGTCAGGTCTAGCTTAAGGAAGGCATGCTGTCATGACAAGACAATCTCCCCAAGCTAATTTGGAAGGAGACCGCCTTCCCCCCCTTTTTTTTGTGATACTTCCATGCTGTTAAAATTTTAAAATCTCTAAGCAATTCAAATTAGCAGTGCCACAGAACCACTACTAAAACACATAAATTGCAGTGTGATAGAAAAGGTTTCAAACAGCAGCAGTATGCCATTTAAGCCAGCTTGTGTAAATGAGTGGGTTTTTAAAGCTTGTATAAAACAAAGCACCCTCCATGCCACTACCGTTCTGCAGTGGTGGGATTTTGTGCTCCTTTGAGGCAAGAAGCTGATGGTAGTGGTGCTGATAGGGTCTCCCATGTCAGGTAGGCTTTTGATGAGGATCTAAGCTAAACGTGCTGAACTGGACAGCAGGAATGGAAGGATGGATGGACACTGGTGAAGGATCTCTCAGAGAAAATGGCCACAATGGTATAGTTAATCCTTAATGAGCTAGCTACCGCACGGAAGAAAGCAATGGTAAACCACCCCTGAAGCTTCCACCTTAAAAACCCTTTGATGAGGCAATCCAGAAGATGAGACTCCCAAGTGGGAAAGCACTCAACTGCGAAAGACAAATATGGGTAGCTCTGTGGCTAAGGATGCAGCTGCAGTCTAGCCACTGGACTGAGAAATGACTCACTAGAAAAGACAAGGATGCTTGGTAAGGCAGTAGGAAAAGAGGAAGAGCACATTACAGATGGATGGACTCAAAGAAGCCATGGCCCTGAATCTGCAGGACTTAAGCAGGGTGGTTAAGGACAAGGTGACTCAGAGGTTTCTCCTCTGTAGGGTCACCATAAGTTGACTTGATGGTAGTTAATAACAAAACAAGAGCACAGTTGTTATCATAAGCAGCAGCAAAGGTATTGTGTTGGAGATAATTTCGTAACCCCATCCACAAAAATGTTTGAGCAGAAACATTCTTCACTCAGCTCATAAAAGACGTTTGGAAATGACAGAAGATTTGAAGGACAACTTCTGCCACCCAATAGTTTGACTGTGAGTTGCTCAAGAGAGAGTTGTTGTGTAGTTGTCATGGGGAAAATTAAGGGTGGTGTGCTGGGCTACTGGGAGTAGGTGTGTGTCTGTGTTGGGGGGAGTGGCTTTTCCATTGGCAGGAGTGATGTGACACCAACAATTCATGTGTTCCAGACATGGAATGATTCAGAAGGAGAGACTACCAGTTGTTTTGCAATGCTTCCCTTTTTCTTTGCAGTTCTAGAGAAGTTTCATTGCAACAGTGTGGGGTGGGTGTACTTACCCTGCAAACAGGTAGGCGGACACATAGTCATTATTTACCCCACCCCACCCCTTTCCCCAAAGGTTAACAGAATTGACCCTATGGGCAGGCTTCAACATTATTACTCCACAGCAGAAGTGGGATTGGCTTAAGGACTATAGAAGCTTCTAAGTCAGAGCTTCCAAACTTTTCATGTTGGTGACACACTTTTTAGGCATGCGTCATTTCACGACACAGTAATTCAGTAAGTGGAGGCAGCCCCTCCACCCGAGCCTAGCCTGCTACCACTCTCTCCGGGACTTCCTCGGCCTGGGGCAAAGCAGCGGAAGCCTCTCCACCCAGGCCTGGCCCACTACGGCAGTGGGAGAGGCAACCCCTCCACCCGTTACATTCACACGATACACCTAGAGTTTGGAAAGCTCTGTTCTAAGTCAAGGATGGGCCACTGGTGAGAAGACCCATTGTGAGTTCCAACTGAGAAACATCTGGAAGGTTATATTTTGCCTATCCCTGTTTTAGGTAAACTATCCTGAGGAAGTAAATAATGCTTCCATGAGATGTTGTGTGGTGACCCATGGAAACACTTAAAATTTTAAGTTTGCCACCCTTTGTATACATTTAAACTGAATATTGAAGTGGTCACATTTTATTGAAAGATAGCTGGTGTTCTCTTTTCCTTTCCCAAGTGCATTTGTTGTCTTGTACCTTCAAGTTGTTTCTGACTTGTGGCAACCCTATCACAGGGTTTTCTGGGTGTGTCTGATGTGCCCAAAGTCACCCAGTGAGTTTCCATGGCTGAGCAGAGAATCAAACCCTGGTCTTCAGGGTCATATATCCCAATGCTCAAACCACTAGACCATGCTGACCCTCCCAACTATATTGCAAAGTTTATTAATAACAAACCATCAGCTGGGTTGCACCAGGGGGAAGCAGAGCCAGGAAGCTCTCATTTCAGAAGGGGAACCAACATTCTGAGGAACTACTTTTGCCTTCCCTTCCCTGAAAGTGCTGTTCTTCAAGTTCACACAGTCTGAGCACATGGGCGCATGCTGGGCTATGGTGTGTGCCACAGTCCAGAACAACAGTGTGGAAAAGAGTGAGCATCTCGGTTCTTGCCTTTCTTTCCCCTGGCCTTCCTCTACCTGCGTTCTGGCACACATGGACATCCTCTGTCCTCATAAACCAGCTTTTTTTTTTTAAGGGTTCTGTGTATCCAAATACAGAAAAAAGAAAACTTGAATCTTGCCACTGTGATGCAAATAAATTCACTTGATGACGGAAGGCGAGCAAAAAAGAGCATTCTTGTTTTGCTAGAGAGGGAGTAACAAATCCTGGGAACAGCCACCAAGAAGGCCTTCTCCCGTGTTCCCACCAAACCTACCTGGGAAGGTGGTGAGACTGAGGGAAGGGTCTGCCCCAGAAATCTTAGCTCCTGAACAATGTATGGCCCATCAAGTAGCCTGAAGCTGGTCATCATTGTGTGTCTTCAAGTCTCTTCCAACTTATGTCATGCAGGTCTTTAAAGCTCATAACTGGCACTTTGCATTGTGGCTGGAAACAGACTGGCAACTAGTGGAGCTATTGCAACAAGGGAGTTGTATGCTCCATATACTCAGCACCAGTTGACAATCTGGTTGGAACTCATTGGCCTAGATGAAGTTTCCAAGCACTTTCCAAGGCAGCCCCACATGAAGTCCATTAGAGCAGTGCCTCTCTGAAGTGGGAGACTCTAATTTGCCAAGGTCCTATAACATGTTTTTTTCCGTTGGTTGCAACCTTTTCTAGAAACTGGATGCAGACTGACACTGGTCCATAAGTCACCACTTGTGTATTCCACTGCATTAAAGTACTCACAATAGAGTGTAACAAAAGCATGGGTCACCATAGACAGATCAAATCTTTTCAGGAACAAGTAAAGTTGGCACACTGGCTTTTAAGCGTGCAAATGCACTTCTGGCCACTACTGAAAGCACCTCGCCTGTGAGACTTCTGGGCTAAATCCAGGATCACATCTATACTGCAAACCTATGTCCTTGGCGGGGGGAGTGTATGACCCCAATCCAGCACATTTTGCTCTCTGAGCAAGGCGATGGTAAACCCCCTCTGGACCAATCTTACTGAGAAAACTCAGTGATAATTTTGCCATAGAGTCACCATAAGTAGGAAATGACCTGAAAGCACAGTAAAGCAACAGAGGAACTGTTTTAATTTGATGCCAAGAAGTATAATAATGTCATAGCCAAGTGAATCTCATGCCACAGATGGTGGAGCCACAAGCAAAAAAGCCGTTTTCCCCGTCACTATCATCCAAGTCTTTCTGGCAGCCTCAAACAGCAACCTCGGGGAACGGCTGATTCATGACAGAAAAATAATTCTAAGAAGGGCATGACATATTTTTTAAGTTAAGATCAATACTTTGATGAGGAACCAGGAATGTATTCCTTTTCCCCAGCAGCGCTTTTTAAGTTATATTTTTAATTGTTCTTAATTAGCAACAATCTTTTAAATGATGCTTGAATATAATTTATTGTCTTTTTAGCTGTATCTGTTCTCAATGGTGTCACAAGCTACTTTTGGTTCCTGTACCACTGGGCAGGAAATTCTTATGCCTCCAGAGACTGTTGGACTAGAATTCCCATCAGCCCCAGCCAGCATAGTCAATAATGAGGAAGGCGGTGGGTTGCAATCCAGCAACATCTGGAGAGCTGCAAACTCCCACCTTGTGAGACTGGAAGAAAAAAATCTGGGTATGAAATCAGTCAATGAATACAATAGTAGCAGCCAGAAGAGGTATTATATGAAATTAATGGGCAAATTTTCTATCTGCAGGGAGACATGTGTAATATCTAAGATGTGGATTTAAGAATTATTCCTCTGCTTGCAAGCTGAATTATATATATCCACCCACACTATCTAGATCTGGCCATGCTTGTTGGGAGAATCTGGAAGATATAGACCACAGACAACCCTTCCTTGCGTTGCACTACTCATTTTGCTGCAGCGGTTGAGTCAGAAAAGAAAAGGTAATAAAGAATACGTTTTTGGTTGTATCACCCCAGATATCTGGATAAGGCAGGCCACAGCCCCACACTGGATTGTGTGTTTGAAAACAGACGTGATTAGCCCTATTCAAGTCAACGTAGGTGCTTAGGTGTTTTTTGAGGAGGGGTGAATGCTCATGCTTGCGTGGGTGCAAGCATGAGAGAGGGACGGGCAGGGCCATAAGGTTCACAATACAAACCTTGCAAGTGCAGCTTGGCTCAGAGCCCAGGCGGCGTGCTCCTGCTTCCTGCCTCATGCAAACACGAGGTTGCATAAAAAGACTTCCACTTTTGAGCAAGTGGCGGTTCCGGCGTATGTGTGTGCATATGTGTCACCCACAGGGAGGAAGTTGATAAGTGGGGAGCGGGCAGGAACGCCTAAATTCGGAGCAGAGGCGAGGGCCCTGGGGAAGCGACCCGACCGAACGGAAACCTGGGCTCACTTTCTGGTCCACGACAGCGTCCAAGAAAGTCTTTGGGTCCAAACCCCAGGCTGAAGGTACGTATGCTCAACTCTTTTAGCTCTGAAAGTCCAACGCGGCATGAGAAAGGGAAAGTCCCCCTCATTCCAGGGGAAGCCTGCAGCCCTCAGGATGTTGCTGATTACAGTTCCCATCATCCCTGGCCACTGGGAGTACAGGTCGGTGCTGAGGGTATTGCAGTCCAGCTACCTTTGGAAACCACAGATTCCCATCAACTCCTCTTGGTCCAAACTCTTGCCTAGGTTGGTTGGCTTGATAAAATTCCCACTGAAGCCAAACAAAAGAGGAGAATGGATCTTGAATTCAGGTCCTTTGCTGGGTCTTCTCGGGGCATCTGGTTTTCCATTTCACTAATCTGGGGCTTGGAATCTGATCCAATCTATTTTTGGAGTCTTCTGAGATGGGTTGCAATATAGCCCTGTTATAGCAAATACAGAAGCATTATTAACATTATGTAGGCAAAGGCTTCCAAAAATCAGTGCAGATCCATGATGGCTTAAGCAGTACAGCTTAGGCAGTTACTTTTGTAATTAATTCGTGTTGTTTGTTACAGCAAGGTCCTTTTTTAAAACAAATATTTCAGCTCCTTGTTAGCATGTTTTTAATTGGAATGGGAATCGTGTGACTCTCCAAGTGTCACAGGACTGCAACTTCCAGCATTCCGCACCATTAGCTAGGATGGATGGGATGGTTAACTCATTGGAATATTTGTAACCCGATCGGATCTGAGGAAATTTGGAACGGCTTACCATAAAATGAATCTGAACAATTTAAAACCGCTGTTGTTGTGTGCCCTCAAGCCATTTCTGACTGATGTTGACCTTCCAAGGAGAACCTATCATGGGGTTTTCTGAGGGCTGAGAGTGTGTGACACACCCAAGGTCATCCAGTGGTTTTCCATAGCCAAGTAGGGAATCGAACTCTGGTCTCCAGGGTCATAGTACGACACTCGAACCACTACAGCGTGCTGGCTCCCAAGAATAGTTTAAAGACTACAAATATAGAAAATTACTTTGCATTGAATGCAAGACAATTCAGAGATTTAAAATAGGTCCTGGGCAAATTTGGATGAAATCATGCTTCCATCGCTTTAGTAAAGAGACATGTTTTTGCTTGATGACAGAATGACAGCAGTGTTGGCACCTGCTGGGCCTTTAATGGGAGGATATCCTACAAACAGGGTGCCATAACAAAGAAGGCCCTCTTCATATTAAACTTAAAGGAGCTGCCACATTTCTTTTTTTTCCCCAGGCCCTCCTTTTTATGCTGCAAGAGACTAACACCACTACTTCGGGGAGTTGTCAAATTAATAATTGTAAGCCTCTCATGTAAAGCACCATGTATGCTGATGGCACGGCAGTCATCCCTCCACCTTTGCTAGGGTTGGGGGCACAGGACCCCTGGGAAAGTGGGAAAACCGTGAGTAACTCTAAGCCTCCCAAACCATCTTTAACACACAAAAGTATGATCACCGTATTCAACCCACTTTGAGGCATCAGGGGTTCCTTCCCAAGGCAGAAGTGGGGGGCTGGTGGGGCTTACGGCCCCCTCCATGGCTGCCACACAGTAGTTTTAAGAAGGACTTACAAGCCTCGTTCGCAGTTTCTCAGTCTCACAAGGCTTGCGGTCCCTATTAAAAACGGCCTAGGGAGGCAGCAGAGGGGAGAGCAAATAATCTGTGAATAATCAAATCTGCAAAAGTGAAACCCGCAAATGTGGAGGGCTGACTGTATATAGAAGGAGAAGGAGGAGGATATTTTATATTAATAATAATAATAATAATAATAATAATAATAATAATAATAATAATAATAATAATAATATAGTAGTAGTAGTAATACAACATCTGGAGGGATATACAGTTTGGATTTCTCTATTAGGAAGTAATTTCTTGCCTTGCTATTTGCATTACAGTGTTAGTCAAGATTGATGAGACTAGCATAAAACTTGGAAATGTTAACTAATTACAAGGTAATTAGTACTCTGGTAACACTGGTTACACTGCTCCCTCTCCTTGCATTAGTTTTGGAAGCACGACTTCGTTGTGGCTTCATTACCAAAAAATAAAAAGAGTGACTTATTTCCAGGGAAATAAGTTACTTTGGGGAAGCCACACCCTCTTAGCCTCGGTTGAAGGCAAAATCAGCCCCCATCTGAGCAAATCTTGCCAGGAGACCAACACCATGATAGGTTCACCCTTTGGTCACCATAAGAAGGACATGATTTGACACACATACAAATTGCTTGTGGCTTCGAATATATCCTAGAGAGAGAAAAGAGAATGAAAACAATGCAGAAAATAGTGACGACGACAATGGCATTGTTAACAATGGCGATTAACAGTTTTTGGGGATAACTCAAATATCCTGGCAGTCAGTAAGACAGATCACACGTATAGTGTGATAAAAGCATCTCTTGTCCAATACAAAACTTGCGCTCAATAGTTTCTTGCTGTTTTGTCACTTTTTAAAAAATGGCCTCCTTCCATCATGTCACAGTCCTTAAAAGTCTGCAACGGACAGTGTCGATAACATTTTTTTATGCCATGCTTAGTGTGAACAAAAGAGTGGAGCTGTCAGGTCTGGGAGGACTGGAATTATATTGGGGAAAGTGGGATGCAAAGCAGGGGCCGCAGTCTCGGGCCGTCACGATTCACAGCGACACGGACCGAAGGCCAAATCAGCAGAGTCGGCTGACGAGGGCAAGCCAGTTGCACCGAGAAGGGAAGGAAGTCAAAGAAGGAGGAGATTACAGTAGTCTAGAAAGTGAAGGTTTGGCAGGAAGCAGCAGAGGTGAGGGAGGTTGAGCAGGAGAGCAGGCGGTATGATGGTTTTGGAGTCCGTCCCATTATTGAGCTCCTGGTGCAAGGCAGAGTGAAGCAGTGGCCCTGAGCAACCAATTTCGGGGGCTATAAAAGCGAAGAAAAAGTCTTGTTGAATTGGTTGCTGCTGTGCTTCCCTTGTCAGAAGGGAGGGTGTTTGACAGATTGAAAACTGGAAAGAACAACTATGCCTTTAGTGGTGGTGTAAAATACCACCCAGGCATTTAAAAAAGCCAAAAGCGCTGCTGTGGCAGGGAAAGTAGAAGGGGTCCGTGGTTCCAAGCTCCCACCTTTCGCCACTCTGCTCAGAAAAGGCAAAGATTCCCTTAAGGTACCATACTTCCATTGACCCATGGATGGCAACCTAGGGCAGAGCTTTCCAAACTTTTCATGTTGGTGGCACGCTTTTTAGACATGCATCCTTTCGCGACACAGTAGTTCAGTAAGTGATTCAGTAAGCATCGGCTGCAGTGTGTTGGCGTGTCACAGGAATGCAATGGGTGGAGGGGCTGCCTCTCCCACCACCATGATGGGCCAGGTCCGGGAGAAGGGGCTGCCTCTGCCACTGCCACCGTCCCTCCACCCAAGCCTGGCCCGCCGCTGACCTTGCCAGGGTCTTCCTCAGCTCAAGATGGAAGTGCCAGAAGAGGCAGTCCTTCTGCTCAGACCTGGCCCACCGCCGCCGTTCTCGCCAGGATCTTCCTTGGCCCAGGGTGCGGGGAGAGGAAGCCCCTCCACCTGACACTGGTCCACCACTGCTGCCACCCTCACCGGGGTCTTTCTCAACCCAAGGCAGTGACGGTGGCAGAGGCAGCCCCTTCATTCGGATCTGGCCCACTGTAGCAGTGGGAGAACCAGCCCCTCCACCTGTTACTTTCATGCAACACATCTACACACTGCAGCCAACACACTAATGTGTTGCGACACGTAGTTTGGAAAGCTCTGACCTTGGGTTTTGGGGTCAGTTTCTAGACTTATACATGACCATAGACAGAAACGACTTTTGCACCTCCAAACAATGACACCGAGGAAGGCAACCCACACACACACATACTTTCAAGGGTAATGCTCCAACATTGTGAACAAAATGTTTTGTGCAATCCACTAAAGCACTTTTTACATTCTGACGAGTGGTCTCAAGCCCTTGTCTTCGTTCTCGTTGGCCTCTCTAGGGCTCGCCATGGCTGGTCTGAAAACAGCCAGCGGGGAGTACATCGATGACTCCTGGGAGCTCAAGGTCTCCGTGGAAGACCTGGGACCTGACGCTGACCCCGTCACGCTCCGGGTCTCGGGCAGCATGCATATCGGAGGCATCATGCTACAGATTGTGGATAAGCTAAGTAAGTCTGCGGAGCTATTTTGCTTAGTGCTTTTCCCCTCTGCCTACCCTGGTGCATGCAGCATTGGAGAAAAAGCCATTTTGCCTTGTGGGCTCATATGGGAACCACAGTCCAAAGCAGCAATGTTTCCAACCTCTCTCGTGTGACATTTATTATTTAAAAATAGCTCTGGGCAGATGCACAGTCCTTCCAAGGTACAGCATGCTCTAAATTGGGAGGCTTTTGCTGCTCCTGTGGTCACATTTCTGAGAAGGTTGCTGCAGCTTTCCAGTAAGGGTTAGCATGTTGGACTAGCATGGTTTCCACACTAAGCTGTTATAGCGCGATGATTCCACTTTCAACCTCCTATGGAATCCTGGGGTTTGCAGTTTCGGGAGGGGCCAGCCGGCCCCTCCCGAAACTGCAAACCCCAGGATTCCATAGGAGGTTGAAAGTGGAATCATCGCGCTATAACAGCTTAGTGCAGAAATGGCCTAGGACAGGTAGAGCTGGGTTCAAATCCCCGTTAAGCCATGGTGCTGCGTGACTTTGTCACCATCACCCACTTTGAAGAGTTGTTGTGAGGCTAAAATATACATTCAGTAGGATTCAACTATGTTAGGTTTTATTTGTTCAGAAAGGGTTAAGTACAAGTGTACAAGCAGATAATGTAACGATATCAAACAGAAAACAGAAGAATCATTAAATCAGATTGCAAAATAAATCCAAGAAAGGGAGATGGGAAGTATATTAAATTGTTTTATATTTTGTACTGTAAAGATAGGGATTTCCACCCTAGAGTGTTATAGTGCTATTATTCTACTTTCAACCTCCTGTGGAATTCAGGGATTTATAGTTTACTGAGGTCAATGAGTTCTCTGGCTGAGAATCCTAAATGTCCCTCCCTAAATTGCAAACTCCAGAAATCCATAGGAGGTTGAAAGTGGAATAATAGCACTACAACAGTGTAGGACAGAAAGGTCCTAAGGCAAACCTATCGTGGGATTTTCTTGGCAAGATTTGCTCAGAGGAGGTTTGCCTTTGCTTTTCTCTGAGGCTGAGAGAGCGTGGCTTGCCTAAAGTCATCCAGTGGGGTTCTGTGGCTGAGCGGGGATTCAAACCCAGGTCTCCAGAGTTACAGGTCATTTCTGCACTACACTGTCATAGCGCTATTATCCCACTTTCAAACTCCTTCGGGGAATTCTGGGATTTGTAGTTTACTGAGGTCCAAGAACTCTGACAGAATTCTAAACTACAAACCCCAGGATTCCATAGGGTGTTGAAAGTGGAATAATAGCACTATAACAATGTAGTGCAGAAATAGCCACAGCCTAATGCTCAAACCATTATGGCTCTCGAAATATTCCTACATCTGGGTCTGGTTATCAGCCACCATTCTCCAAGGAGTGGTGAGAGGGGATCACTATCAGCCCCCTGGCCGTGGCAGCGGCTGGACGTCGGTGACTAATCGGAGGGATGCCAGGAATCCGCAAAGGGAAGAGGCCTGACCACAACGCCCTGGCTGAGTCACAGCCCTCCGCCCGCATGGTCAGTTGGACTCAGGCTTTTCCTAAACCCCTCCTATTGCTTTCTTTCCCTTTTGCAGGGTAAAGGCTGTTGGAAAAAACACATGTGGGAAGTGAGAGAAGGAGGAAGGGAGAGGCCTTTTCACTTTGGGCACGCCCTCCCTTGTGCATATGCCCCCTTCCAAACAGACAGACACACACATACATTTTGATATTTGCAGTTTTTCCACTTTTGTGGGGATCCAGTGCCCCTAACCCCAGCCAATGTTGAGGGCCGACTGTACTTCTCTTCCTCAGTACGAACTGTTCAGAATTCTCTAAAAAGTTGAAGGTATAAATACTATACGTAATGTCCACCTGTCCCAGTTGGTAGGGACAGTCCCAAGTAATCCTCTGCTGTCCCACTTTTCCAGCTGCTTTTAAAATGTCCCAGTTTCTCTGTCCTCCTCCCACTTTCCCCTTTTGTCCTCAGCTTACTTCAATTGATGCAAACTGACTCCAGAGTACAAAGTTACTTTTCACTCCATTAACACAGCAGGGTAGGATAGGACAAGAGCGAGTGAAGTCTTGCTCTTCTGCATAGGTGCAGGTAAAAGGAAACTGCTGCAGCCTTCCAAGCTTTTGCATTCTTCCTCATCCGTAGCTTTTGCCATCTTGATGATGCTCTGGTTTTGCTTGAAGACACACACGCTAGTCATCATCTGCTGGAAATGCTGGAGAGTATGCCATGCTGTGTCTCTTTCTCCTTTCCTCCAGAACTTCAGAAGGATTGGTCAGACCATGCCCTGTGGTGGGAACAGAAGAAACTTTGGCTGCTGAAGACTAGCTGGACCCTGGATAAATATGGGATTTTGGCAGACGCCAAACTCTGGTACACTCCTCAGCATAAACCAGTTCTTCTTTCACTGCCAAACCGCTGCAGCGTCCGTGTCCGGGCAAATTTTGCTCAACCTGTCTTCCGCACGGTTGCCGATATTTGCAGGGTGCTTGGTGAGTAGCGAGCGAATTGCCCTGGGCTTGGACTTAGCATCGCAGCATCTGTTCCAGAGCCCAGTGAGGAGGCTCTGAAAGTATGGCATCCCCATGCTGAAGCTAAGTAGAGGCAAACTGAGCAGTGCTTAGATGGGGGGCCACCTGGGAATTCCATGGCCTCCAACTGGAACTCTCCACTTTTGTGAGGGTTCGGGGAGCAGAGCCCTGCAAAAGTGGAGAAAACATGAATAACTCTCTCCTGTGCTCCCCCTGCCATTCCCTTCTGGGGTTCCCCCATCCCATTTCCTTGCCTTTTACCTGGCTGGGGAGATGGAAGGCACAGTGAGCCCAAAGCAAAAGGCAAGAGAATGAGAGGAGAATGGCGGGGGAAGGCACGTGTATCCTCATGAATAATCAAACTCGGGAAAGTCAAACTTGCAAATATGGAGAGAGAACTATATAATATTCAACTTAATCACAAGATCTGTGTGTCAATTCAATGTCAGCAGGTCAAAATATACTAATTATTATGTCTGTTTTCTAGTTATAAATGGTTAAAATGTGTTAATGCCAAAGTTCAAATATTTTTCCAGAGGTTCAAATGATCTGGTTTTCAAATTTTGCATATGTGAACATTCTATGCACCATAACTTTGGGAACTGAAAGACTCTTTTTCTGTCTGGTTCAGGCAGAAAAATGTATTGGTTGGGCCGGGGAAGCCAGATTGTTCCCTCATAGAGTTATGGTTGGTCTGAGTAAAGCTACCGGTGGGAATCCTCGCAAGAGCAAACGCAGCTCTCCTTTGCCTCTCCTGCCGCAGGTATCCGCCATTACGAAGAGCTGTCCTTGCTTCGTGCCCCAGAAGAGAAGGACAAACGGAAGCAGAAAGAGAAGGAGGGAAATCGGGTAGAAAGCTATGACTTGACTGGAGTGCGGTTGCCAGCAAGTGAGTAATGGGGGCAGACAGAGCTAGAAAAAGTTATTTTTTCTGACCAACACTCCCAGAAGCCCCTATCAAGCATGGCCACCAGGAATTGGCTACAGCTTCAGTTGCAGGCTCTGAGTATGATATGGACTTTCTCTCCACTCATCATTTCATGATGTGCTCCAGCATTTTAATCTGCTAGGGCAGTGGTGGTAGTAGGGCTCAGGTTATTGGTTCTAGAATGAATTCTATTTTAGTTTCCCCTTCTCCTGTCGTAGGCACCAGCTGTCCATTGCCAGGCAACAAAATGCAGGGCTAGGGAGGCCGTTTGCAGACACACTGAGACAGCTTAGCAGTTCAGTAGAGCTTATCTGTTCACATGTAGTTGAGAGTCAGCCGAAGGGTCCAAGAATCCAGCGGGCACCAAGGTCAGACAGTCCAGAGATCAGAGAAGCCAAGCAGACAACAAGCAGAGAGTCTGTAGCACACAAGGCAAGGGCCGGTGAATACACAAGTTGTTTCTGGCATTGGGCCACTGCCCTCTGCCTTCCTTAAAAAGGCTGGAGCCAGCTGGCTCTCATCCCAGCCTGGCTAGCTCCCAGTGCACTTGCATTGGCTTGGCCTCTTTTGAGGCTGCTGTTCACTTGGAGAGGTTGATTCCTGTCCATGTCATGTACTTCTCTGAATATATGTACTCTAAGAGTTTATCAATATCATGCTTACAAAAACAGTTGGCCATCCGCATTCGCTGGGTTTAGGGGTGCAGGACTCCCACAACAGTGGAAAAAACACAAATATCAAAATGTGTGTCTGTGGGAAGGGGGCCGAGGCAGGGTGAGGAGAATGGGCACGTGGGGGTCCAAACCAGGTCAGGAACAGAGGAGAGGAAAGGGAGTGAGTTGGCATGGTGGCCCTTTCCTTCCTCTCTCTCATGCAGCTAGGATACTGAGCTGTGAAACCTGAGGCAAACCATAGATGGTCCAGTAGCCCTCTGCAAGAGGGCAAGTTCAACCTGCCAGCCTTGGCTGCAGCCATGATCCTTCCTCCATTCTGTTCTGATGCCAGGTGCCGAGCAGCAGCTCTTCCGTGGGATGCCTGCTCACTTCTCAGACAGTGCTCACACAGAGGCCTGCTACCGGATGCTGTCGGTCAGCCAGACTGGGATTACCCCCGAGCAGATCGTGAGAATGCATCGGCCAGGATCCCTCATTGAGAAGACACAGATCAACAGCAGGTGCGGATGAGGAGAACCAAGAGGGTTGGCAGATCCCAGAGCTTGGAACAGTTCACATCAGGACTGCAGCTGCCAGAATCCAACAGGCAAGATGGCGGCTGTCCTGTGTAGGACTTGCAGTCCCTCAGAGCAACTTTTCCAACTCTGGTGGTATACAGATGGGAAGGCATAGAACCAGCCACCTGGAGTGAAACTCAAAGGTCATCTGAACCATTCTGAGTGCTCCAGGAGGACAGATTGGGCTGGGTGTCTGTAGTACCCAGGGCAGACCACGTGGTCCTGGACACAGCCAAGAACATTGCTTTCCCAGGTGAAACCCAGGGTCCATCTGACCAAGCATTCTATCTCTGAGAGTGACCAGTCGATTGGTCCAACGGAGCCCACAAAGATACAAAAATTCTTTCATTGTTTGCAAGTGACTGAGAAGCAAAGCTACCCTGAGAGAGGGAGATTTTCAAATTATGACGAATTGCTGTTTTTTTGTGCCTTCAAGTTGTTTCCAACGTATGACAACCCTAAGGCAAACCTATCATGGGAGTTTCTGGGGCTGAGAGTGTGTGATGCACCCAAGATCACCCAGTGGGTTTCCATGGCCAAGCAGGGAATTGAACCTGGTTTCCAAGGTCGTAGTCCAATGCTCAAATGCTGGAGGAGGAATATGAAGACCTTAATAAAACTCTCATGTCCTACACGATTCCTCCTTCCTCGGTTTTGGGCCAATTGCCCACTCATTCAACCCCCCCCCATTTTGCCCTGCTAAAACCAGCAGCTCAAGGACACCCATCACTAAAGATGAGGGCATCTCCTCCTTCCCCAAATAAGTGAGCACCGGATCCACCCATGAAAGGACTGCCAATTGCCAAATGCATAGTTTTTATACAGTGCCATCTCTGCGCATGGGTGGCACGGAACTGTTTTTTTTTTAATCCATCCCAAGGCAAACAAATTCTTGGTAGCTGGAGAAAATGCAAAGGAAAGGGGGAATGTAGGAAATATAGGAGAAAAGGAAAATACTGTATTATTACTTCAGGAAAAGAGGTTCCACCTAAATATTAGGAAGGAAGGAATATCAGGAATGTCCTGATAGTAAGAGCAGTTTGACGATGAAATATGATGCCTGGGAGTGTGGTGGAATCTCCTTCTTTGGAGGTTTTAAACAGAGGCTGGATGGCCATCAGTCAGGAAGGCTTTGATGGTGTATTTATGAATGGCAGAATGGGGTTGGATTTGAGGACCATGTGTTTTTATCCAGATCTATGATTCTACGATTTTAACTCATTTTATATGGATTCCTATTGTTCTGTGTTGCAATAAATTATATATTTGGGTTGGCAGTCCAGATATTTTAGTATAATAAACAATATATGAATAACATATGAAATAAAAAGGTAAACAGTACAATAAGATTGTCCTTTTCTCTAACTGAGATAGACTCAGCAAGAAATGGGGTGCAAAGTTACAGCAAAGCTATTTTTATCACAATGTTTTCCTCCTTTCCCCATCTTCCAGGTGGTTGGATTCATCCCGGACTTTGCTGCAACAGGAAGTGAAGGAAAATGACTGTTTATGGCTACGTTTCAAGTATTACTGTTTCTTTGACTTGGAGCCCAAGGTGAGCGTTCCTCGGGAATTGGCCCAAATCTTAATTTCTTCCTATTTGTTTCTAGGGGGAAAAAATCCCCTTCTCCACTGTCCTTTAGGGCAAGACAAGGACAAAGAGCCCAACAGCTGCTGAAAAATCTTGGGGATCTCAGTTCCAGTTCTCCAAGTGTTATTTAAACAAAGGAGTTAGCCCTCATGACTGGGACTAGAACTTGAATGCACATTAGTATTTTTTTTTTATTAAAGATGTAGTACTGCTGTTATCATCCATGAGATGTGCTGAACATGCTTGAAAAACATATAAATATCACTTCAGTATATGCCAAAGGGAAATACAGTTGGCCCTCCATGTTTGCTAGGTTTAGGGGTGCAATGCTCCTTGAAAAAGTGGGAAAAATGCAAATATCAAAATGTGTGTGTGCATTTATGGGAAGAGAGTCCAAGCACAATGGGAGGAATGAGCACCTAGGGTCCATACCAGGTGAGAGAAAGCAGGTAGATTGGCAGGGTGTCCCTATACTTCCTCCGTCTTCCCCTTTTCCTTCCTTGGGTGTGTGAAGGGCACTGGGAGAGGGTTTGTGGTACTGAGAAACTGGGCTGCCGTTCATCCTTAGCTGGCCAAGCAGTGTCTGGTGAAGAAGAAAGATGACCAGAGGCTGATTTTTTAAAGGGCTGCATGGCCTGATCAGAGCTGCTGGGAGGGAAGATTCCCCCAGAAAAGAAGCACTTGAGGTGAGGAGGGACAGGAGTTGGAGAAACTTGCAAGTAATCAAATCCCCAAATGCGGAGAGCCCACTGTATTAATTTTTAGGGGAAGTCTGAAAAATAAAGTTACCTCCTCATTGCCCTTATAATGTGTAAAACTTTCTATGCTGCCTCGAGCTCTTTGGAAGAAGAAGAGGAATGGACTGCAACGTACGGAGCAGAGGTGAAATTCAAAGCTGGGGCTTGCTGGTCAGTGACTGCACCTCTCAAGTTTCTCCTTCCCTCTCTCTTCCATGCAGTACGATGCTGTGAGGATCAACCAGCTCTATGAACAGGCCCGCTGGGCGGTGCTGCTGGAGGAGACAGAATGCACCGAGGAAGAGATGGTGGTATTTGCAGCTCTGCAGGTAATATTTTCTCCCTGCTGCAAAAAAAAAACCACCCAGCTATCAAATGCATGGATGGGCACCCCTCCTAGATTTTTGTGGGAACCTCTTGCAGCCTTTCCTCATTTGGCAGCCTTGAGTTGGACCATGCTCACAGAGGATGATGGGAGTCATAGTCCAACACGTGTGAAGGACCCTGGCTTGGAGATGGCTGCCTTATTGCAGGGCTGCTGCTGCATGCGTTCAAGTTCTTTCGGACCCAAAAGTGAATCTACCCTGAGGTTTTCTGGGGCTGCGAGTGTGTGATGTGCCCAAGGTCACCCAGTGGGAAATCGAACCCTGGTCTCTAGGGTCATAGCCCAAAGCTCAAACCACTACACCATGCTAGCTCTCCTTATTGCAGGCTATGTTTCTGTTTTTAAATTCTACAGTTAGACATTCCTGCATGGCAAAGGGGTGGCCTTTGCAGTCTTTTCCACCTCTGTGATGCTATGATTCTACGTATTCAGAGTTTTGTCTGGAATGTAAGCGTCAACCACCCTGTCCCCCAGGCACAAAGCTAAACCATACCTTGCCTGTGTGGCTTTGTTTCAGTATCGCATCAACGAGCTGTCCCTGAACGCCAACCCTGCAGAGCAGTCTGGCGATTCTGGCCTTGATGACTTAGACAAGGCCCTGGCCAGCCTAGAGGTCAAGCTTGAAGGATCCTCATCAACTCCCAGTGTTCTGGTAAGTCCCGGACAAGAGAAGCGTTTGCCCTGTGCCAAGGCTGGGCAACTGCATGCATGGCTCTTGAGGTGCTTTCCGACTGCATCTCCCATAACTTCTTGTTGCTGGCTACACAGAGTAGGACTGACCAGACTGATTTCAAGCCAGCGTCTGGAAAGGACACAGTTATGCCCTCCTGCCTTTTGCCAAGAGAATTGACAGAACTCTTTCCTTCTCCAACTGAGAGATTTTTACAGCAGTGCCCATTCTGAAGTTCTCTTTTTGGTTTGTGCTGCTGTTGTCTGGTTAGACATGATTTATGACCTCTTGCTTTGTTTGATTTTTAATTATCTTAAATTATCTCAACCGTGGCTTGCTCTAAATCTTTCTGTTTTTAAATCATAAGATGTCTTGTGAACTCTATACCTGGACGGCAGCCTATAAAGACTGAATAAAATCAATTATTTTTTCTCGTTTCTCCTACAGGAAAGTCTCACAGCTATCCCTGAGCTGAAGGATTACCTCCGAATATTCAGGTGACTTCCTAACACTACCTTTCATGAGATCATGCCTCTTGGAGAAACATTTTGAGAAGCACTTTAAGATCTAAGAGGAGAGGAGAGCTGCTCTGCCACTGTTGCCCATGGAAGCCCATGGTCATGTTATCCATCTCCCCAACACAGGCCTCGCAAGCTGACCCTGAAGGGTTACAAGCAGTACTGGGTGATCTTCAAAGAGACCTCCATCTCTTACTACAAGAGCCCCGAGGAAGCACTGGGGGAACCCATACAACAGCTCAATCTCAAGGGTGAGTCTGGGCACATCCTGCCACCTGGCATTGGAAGGGCCCACAGCCCAGGTGCCACAGCAGAACCAGGTCCATATCCACTGACTAGGTCTTTACAAGACCCTCCCTGCCCCCTGAGCCCTGTAGGAGACCATCCTCCTCCTATCAGATGCTGAGAACTGGTATGAAATGGAGGTTAGGGTGTTACTTTGAAGGTTGAGAGGTTACTCCACATTGAGCCATGAATGTGCTTCGTTGGCCTTAGGCTGACCTTAGAGGGAGGATAAAATACTGTCTCTCTCTCTCTCTCTCTCAGCCTAACTATAGTCGCTATTGGCTAGCTTGATATATTCAACTACCCTATTTCTAACCTATTTCCATCCCACTCCGGGCTGTCACTATTGGGTAGCTTGATCTATTCAACTACTCTGTTTCTAACCTATTTCTGTCCCACTCCAGGCTGTGAAGTGGTACCAGATGTCAATATCTCTGGCCAGAAATTCTGCATCAAGCTGTTGGTGCCTTCTCCGGATGGGATGAGCGAAGTGCACCTGCGTTGTACAGACGTGAGTTAGGCAGGGAAGAAAAACACGTCAAGTTTGGAATCACAAGAGTTGGGTTGGTTGTCTGGTGGAGGGGGGACATGTTGTCCATGCCCTGCTCACAATGCAGGATGTGCAATGCAGGCAGCAGTCATAGCATCCCTTACAGATGGCAGTCTCGTGTCTGTTCAAATGCCTCCTTGGAAAGTGTGCCCATCATTGGGGTGGGTGGGTGGGATGTCCCTTATCAATAGTGATTTGTAACCTGGATTCGTTGCCAAAATATCTTCTGATGCATGGAAGCGCACAGTCCCCTTTTGGGGAGAAAATTAAGCAAAATAGATATTGAGCAGTTCTGCCTTTTCATTGTGACCTGCTAGCATTTTACCATCCTTCTTGAGCAGCAGTCCCAACATTTCCTTCCATCATTTGCTTGCCTTGAACATACTGGGGGAAAACATTTTTGTTGCTCCTTGCTTGCCTAGCCAATTTCCACTCATTTTGAGCTTCAGCTTTCCTAACACTGTTCCTGCAAGCTTGGGCTTCATATCTTGGGCTTCTTTATATATACTCCTTTTAATTTTCACTTCCTCCCTGAGTTTACTGTGCCGCCCCATTGGCTTCTTCAGATGTTCCCCATTCTTCTTCTTCCATGAAACTGTTTGCAATTGTGCTTTAAGCAGTTCCTTCTTCATGACACCCCACCCATGCTGGGCATCTTTTTCCTTTAGCATCTCTAGCCATGGGATTCTGCCCAAAACACAACACCACAAAATTCTTAAAACACACACACAGAGTCAAAGGCCATTTTCACACTACACTGTGCTATTATTCCACTTTCAACATCCTATAGCATTCTGGAGTTTGTAGTTTCCTGAGGCCAAAGAGCTCTCTGGCTGAGAATTCTTAATGCCCTTCCCTAAACTGCAAACCCCAGGATTCCATAAGAGGTTGAAAGTGGAATAATAATACTATGATAGTGTAGTGTGGAAATGGCCAAAGAGTCAAAGATGGCCCTCAAAACACAGCTCACTTTCTGGTCTCTCCTCATCTCATCACACATTCCTCCCTGGGCAGGGATGGGGAATTTGTGGTCCTCTGGGTTCCGTTATACTACAGTTCCTCTCAGTCCTAGCCAGGGATGATGTGAGTTGTAATCCACCAACATCTGTAGTCCATCCTCTCTCCTCAGAGCCCTGTCGCAGGGTTTCCACAGACCCTTCCCTCCAGAGAGGAGGGTTATGAGTTCAAATATACTTCAGGCATGGCCTCCCGGCTCCATCTTTCTCCCCTCTCCAACCAGGAGCAGCAATATGCCCGCTGGATGGGTGGTTGCAGACTGGCGGCAAAAGGCAAAACCATGGCGGATGCGTCGTACCAAGCTGAGGTGGAGAACATCCTCTCCTTCTTGAAGCTCCAACGGACCAACCCGGAGGCACCCCTTGCTGCAGATGCTGAGGGGGCCCAGTGGCTTGTGTCCCCTCGCTACCAGAAGAAATTCAAACCCAAGCAGGTATCTTTCAGCCAAGCTGCCTGAACCCATGAAATATTTTCCACCTTAACTGATTTACAAGTCAGGTAGAGCCATTTCACAATGCTTCATAAAGATCTTATGTTAGGATTACAGTTAGATTCCAAGAAGATCCAGGAAACTACAGGCCAGTCTTCAATACCAGGAAAAATATTAGAACCAATTATACAAGAATCTGTCTGCAAGTATCTAGATGACAATGCAGTCATTAGTAGAAGCCAGCACAGGTTTCTTTAGCACAAATCCTTCCAAGCTAACCTTGTCTCTGTTTTTGATGGAGTCCCTAGGTTAGTAGATGCTGGAAGTTTTAGAGAGGTGTTCCCTTCTCTTAGAGACGGCTAAAGGATCACACCTATAGTCGGCAAGGTGTAGCGCTTGTAGTTTTGGACTAGGATTTTCGGAGACTAGGGTTCGAATCCTTCTCAGCCATGGAAACCCACTGGATGCCCTTTGGCAAGCCCCACTGTCTCAGCCTTAGAGGAGGAAAATGACAAAGCTGTTCGAAGAAATCTTGCCAAGAAAACCCGGTGACCGATTTTCCTTAGGGTCACAAGTCAAAATCCACTTGAAGGGACGTAACAACCTAGATGATAAACTTAATTTAAAAGGTATAGAAATGCTAATGCCAGTTTCTCTAAGGCAGGGGTGGGGAATCTCCTGGTCTTGTTGAACTTCAACTCACAACAGTTCTTCCAGCCAACGTGGCTAATGGTTACAGATGATGGGAGCTTGTATCTAGCAACATCTGGAGGACCATCAAGTCTTCATGCCCGGTTAAGGGTTTTATAGTTTAGGAACAGAAGCTTTCAAGCTTTGTCTCTACTTTCTGCAATCCTGGAGACCTTGTATGACATGAGAATGTCCTTGGAGTGTAGGTAGACACCCCCCCTTCCAATAGACCCAGTCTTCCTACCCCCTACTAATCTGTCTCTTTCCATTTATAACATCTACAGTTAACTCCACGTATCCTGGAGGCCTACCAGAATGTGGCCCAGCTCTCTCTCATGGACGCCAAAATGAAATTTATCCAAGCTTGGCAGTCACTTCCAGATTTTGGCATCTCTTATTTTGTGGTCAGGTAAGAAACTGTGTTTGGCCACCAATCATAAGAAGAGATGCCTGGTTTCCTAAACTGTCTCACCTCCCAATTGTGTGCCATCTAAGTGTGTTGGACTACAACTACCATCACCCTTCATCCACATAGTACTCTGTTACCCAGAACACTTCTAAATATTCTGCAATATCCAATCGTTCTGCGATTACTTGATGTATTAGCTATGTTCATAATACAAAAATTGCAGGTAGATGCATTATACCCCAAACTCAGGTGACTGGGTGAAAAGATATGATTCCTTTACACAAGGAGTGGGAAATGTGTGGCTCTCAAGTTGTTGTTGGACTGCCACTCTCATCAGCCCTAGCCAGCACAGCCAATGGCACAGAATGTTGGGAGTGGCAGTGGAACATCTGGAGGATCCACACAACTCCTGTCCATCTCGGAGCCATTGACCCACAGCAGAACTGGCTGACTGCTTTTCCTTTTCTTTGCAAGTAAGAGGACTAGTAATTTGCTTTCTTTTTTTGAAAGCGACCAGTGAAAAACCAGAAGGCTATAATATCCTAGAAAGCAGAGAGGACCCATAATGCCCAACAGAAGGGATATAGAGAGGAGGCAAAGTCTTGGGGTGTTGAAAAAGACTATTTTATTTTTCCAGTGAGCTCAACGCTTATGCCAGGCATGAGGTTGGAAAACACACTTTTTGGAATCGCTGCAGTTGGTTTTAGAGTTGCACGTTAGCTATAGTGCCACTGCTGTTGGGTCTCCACCAGTGTCACCCCCAACTGCTGCTGCCCAGTAGCTGTTTGGCACATTTAGGGCCTTTCCGCACTACACTGTTATAGTGGTATTATTCCACTTTCAAAATCCTGTGGAATTCTGGGCTCTCTGGCTGAGATTTCTAACTGCCCCTTCCTAAACTGCAAACACTAGAATTCCACAGGATGTTGAAAGTGGGACTAACCATAGGGTTCAGGCCAACTGCATCATGAAACTATGGGTACAAAGCAACCAAAGTTGTTCACTGCCTCAATCCATGAGGAGAGGCGGGATAGAAATAAATAAATTATTATTATTATTATTATTATTATTATTATTATTATTATTATTATTATTTATTGCTGTTTAAAAAGGTTCTGCCTCCTGACCTGAAATGAGGCAGGTTCACACAGAGTGAGAAATCAGCATGCATGGCTTTGCTGTCTTTCTGCAGATTCAAAGGCAGCCGGAAGGATGAAATCTTGGGCATCGCCAATAACCGCTTGATCCGCATTGACCTGGCTGTTGGGGACGTGGTGAAGACCTGGCGGTACAGCAACATGCGCCAGTGGAATGTCAACTGGGATATCCGGCAGGTCAGCCCCTGCAGCCAGTGGGGATTCTGATGACTTGAGGACCCAGCTGACTTGTCCTACTGGGACAAGTCCTCCCTGCCTCAAGTTTGTAGACTATGGGTGGGATTGTCTTCATCGGGTCTGCAATCCTGCACCAGCTACTAGATGGACACAAAGTCAGAAATAAAAGGGCTGTCCTCCATCTTATCTCCTTCCCTCTGAAGCTTACAGAGAAAATTACTCTCAGGTTTCTTGCTTGCCTGTATGAAATTTCTATGCACCACAAATGATGTGATTAAATTTGGCCTCTATGTTTCCTTCCCCCAGGTGGCCATAGAGTTCGATGAACACATTAACGTGGCCTTCAGCTGCATCTCTGCCGGCTGCAAGATTGTGCACGAATACATTGGCGGGTACATCTTCCTGTCCACGCGCTCGGCCGACAGGAGCCAAACCCTGGACGAAGAGCTCTTCCATAAGCTGACAGGCGGCCATGAAGCCCTCTGATCTTCTGCCACCAACGGCAAGATCCTCCCTGAGAAAGAGCACCCCAACTGCCTCCTTAAGGAACTGTCTGGCCACTGGTGATGGGTAAAGCCACTAACTTGTGTCTGGAGTACCATCTAAAGGTGTGGAGAGGCGCTAAGAAAGAAAGCAGGGGAGTCGATATTTGACAGAAAAGAAAAATCTCTCCTAATATGATAGAAAAGTAGACTCCTGTGAAGGAGGAAGGTGGGAACAGGTAAGCAGAGTAGTCACAGTAGGGAAGGAAGGGCAATCTCTTTCTATGCCATTTTTGTAAGGTTTGGGGAGACTGTCCTGCCACAATCTATTACTTGCCCTTTCCACCCTCTTGGAATCACTGCAACACATACAACTTTCCCAGTTCTTCGTTTAGTCATCAGGACTAATTTTTATATCCGCAATAGCTGAGTTGAGGTACTTTTAACTGTATTTTAATGTCACAGGATTGTATACTGTTGCTGCTTCGGCAGCAAGGGGGCTGTATTTGTTGCTTCTTTTTTGTTACCTGCCATGGGTGCTACAATTAAAAAAAAAACTTTTTGGAAATGTCTCCCTCTGTGTCTGTTCTCGAATTGGGCATGGCTGTCCGGCTGGAACACTGAACAAGAGCGCATCATTATGATTTCTGGGATACCCACATTAGCCAAGCTGGTTTGCCCTTGCTGGGAAGAAAAGCGTGGGAACTCCTGGCCTTTCTGGACAAGTGTTTGTCAGGGTTTAGATTGTGTATTCCGTTGCTTCTGCAATCACAGGGCTAAAGAGAAAAGTGTCCAAATGCACAAACTCAGCTGGCAGAACCATGTACTTCAGCTAAGAAGGTACCCTTGAAGTTAATAAATTAATAAAAGCGTGGGAACTCCTGGCCTTTCTGCCAGAGATTTGTCTTTGTCTGTATGTATGATCTTTGTTTTTTTTCTTTTATTTCCTTACCTTATATTTTCTACTTTGTGGTTTTCATATAATCAATAAAAAATTAATTAATAAAAGAAATATAAGGTGACAGACCCTGACTCAAGACCTACAGGTTCCATCACAGCCAAAGTCACGCAACGGGAGAGGAGATTCCAAAGAGGCCTGGCTTCCGTGGGGGAATATTCCAGTCGCCTCCACTGTTCTTTTTTCATCTTTCAGTAAAAGAAAGCTGTTAGTTGCCTTGCTTTTGAAGTTTAAGGAAAAGCAGATAAGAAGCTGAAAGCACTGGTGGATGGGGTGAGACCAAAAGTTGGGGACTCCATCCTTCCTTCCGCTTCTTCATTCCCATCTGGAAAAGGAAGAGTTCCCTCCTGTAGATGCTGTTGTGGGGAGACCAGGCCTGCTTTTCCTTCTCACAGACTGGAATGACAGCTTCCCTCCCAGTTTGCTAAAGCACCCTGCCCCCTTACACAGCCCTGCTTTTCCCTTTAAAACCACCACCTTTGTGCATAAAGGGGTAAAGCCTCCCAGCTGTTATTTAAAATGGTCTACCGATCTGTGGTGGTGTGTTTCTGGTTTCCCTTTGGCTCAAAGGCTTAATTCCCAAATCTAGGTCACACCTTCTGACCCAACTCAAAAATAGTTTGGTTACTCCTCTCCTCTCTCTCTTGACCTCTGGGAAGACGACCTCTCTTATTCAGACAACCCCCTTGGCTGACTCAAGGACTCTGTCCTAAAGCTCTCTCTGGGAATATCAATGAAGGAATCTCCAAAATATCCAAGTCACTGTGCCTTATATAGAGACCTTCTCCTCTCCAACCTCAGCCATCTCCCTCATCAACGGGCAGCATTTTTCTCATACAGAGCCACTTTGGTTACATGGCAACCTATTGCTAGGGCAACCTGTTGCCTTGCCACTCAGGTTAGCCGCATCCCCAGGCTCCGTCACAACCGTTAACTGATAATCACTTGCGCAAGCCTTTTCAGATGAAGGTGAGGGGCATGCACAGCCCTGCGACAGAAGGTTGTCCACTCCGGCTCAAGATCTGGTTCACAGCCTACCTTGCTTCACGAGGCTGGTGAGGAGGTTTTAAGAGTGAAGTGGCAACAGTCAACTTGTGAATAATTTAATGGAAGCACATCCTTGCCTTACAGGACCGGTGAGAGTCTTCCATGATAGAGAACTTCACCCAATGCAAACACCCACCTCCACTCACTGAGGCTTGAAGAAGCATTCCAACATGGAACTGGAAATGCATGGTGCACAGAGAGAAAAAAGGACACAAATTACATTTAAATAGAGAGGTTTCTAGTCTTGGTAATAAATAATCCACCCAAACTCCATAAATTACGGTCTCCGGGGAGAGACGAGGTAGAAGAAGAGGCACCCAATGGCTCAGGATAGGATCACTCAAGAGACAGAAGGCACCCTGAGGAGTTAAAAAAAAAAAAAAGAGCAGATGGTGAGAACATGGAAGGTATTCCTCATAAGAGCTTGAGGAAGCTTTCTGAATGTCAGCACCTCTCCCTTTTTTAATGCCAGAATTGATCTGTAATGCAGGTGGTCTTGAGTTGGCACAGAATACACTGTGGTATTTCATAGGAATGGGTAGTACGTAGGTCTGGATCTACTGGTAGGTCTATGACGGATATGCAGTAGATAGGCAAGGATTTTTGGCTTCCAATAGATTAACAACAGCAGCCAAGATGACCTCCCATCCTCAATTATACTATAGTAGTGAAGAAAGTTTGGTTAATCAGGGATAAAAATTTGTGCAATGTGTTCCGGTACTCGAAACAAATTCCTGGGTCATTTTTTAAACTTTCGAGTATCTGCTATTATGTCGTTAATATTAACAACAATTTCCTGCAGTCACTAGAGCTTAGACAGTGACCTTTCACAAGCGTAAACTTACGCTTCGGCCGAAGCTGCAGGACTTCTCGGAAGTAGCAGGGGAGAAGCAGCCCCCTGGCATCACCGGGAGTGAGGATGACTCCGTTGGCGGAGCGGAAAAAGGAGATTCCATCTGCAAAAGAATATACAGGTCAAATATGAGGCATGCTGGAAAAGTACAAAAACATTGCCTTAGCCCTGCCCTAGGAACATGGTGTGTTTGGAATGACTCTAACCAGCTTGATGCCCTTTAATTCTCCACGGGGGCGGGGGAGCTCTGAAGGCTCCCCAAAAGCCAGGAGCTGGGATTTCATTTCCATCTGTAACAACTAAGCAGCAGGACATAAGGACCTTTATTTCTTCAGATGTTTTGGCCTACAACTCCCATCATGTTTTAGCACTGGCCAGGCTGACTGGGATTTTGGGGAGATGAACACCAAAACAGCTGAGAGTCAATGATTTCTCTTTGCGTGTTAAGATGCAATATAGCATCACACATCAACATTTTATTTTCCATTGCTCTGACTGTCCCTGATTGATTTTTGTTGATTTATCCGACCACTAGGGTCAGCCCTCCACATCTGCTGGTCTAACTTTCACAAATCTGATTATTTGCAACTTTCTTCAATCCCAATTTCAGTTGCTTCTTTCCAGGGGAACTTTCCTTCTCAGTGGCTCCAATCAGGCCACACTGCCCTTTAAAACCCCACCTCTGGCCCTCGTCCTCCTCCACCAGCCACTGTCTGGCCAGCTAAGGATGGCTTGCAGCATGATTTCTCAGCACCCCACTGATCTGACAGGCCAGAAAGAGGAAATGGTCAAAAAGTGGAACCCAAAGCTCCCTTGCTGTCTTCACGTATGGAAAGGACACGGTGTTGTCACTGCATCAAAGTTAAGATTCGGCTCACCTGCCAGAGCTTTGGCAACATCAATTACTACGGCCACCTCGCAGTTCCTCCTCATCCCTGCAAAGCAAATGAATTATTTCAAATATATCCAGAATGAAACAAAGCATTCCTCTCTTGGCTGATGTTGTTGCAGAGTCCCAGGGTATGCTAATGCAGACAAATTCAGGTTCTGCTGTTGAAGAACATAATTCCCGTGGGGCTTGTACCTGGGACTTTTATTTACTTGAAGCATGTGTATTCCTCACCGTTTCTTGAAAGGAGGAAAGTGACAGACAGAAATGACAATGCAGGGCACACCTTTCTAGGGAAGGGATTCCACCAGCCGAGGCCCAAATATAACTGTTAAGTAGGTATTTTTTTGTTGCGTGGTCCAAAATTGGCAACTCTGTGCTGTAAGGGAGACTGGCCCTTCTTCACTTTGCAAAGCGCCATACTCACCACTCAAGACGGCTGCATCCTCCGGCAATCCTGGGGCTAAATGGATATGGGATCGCCCCATCCGAGAAAGGCCACCCTGGCGAATTGCAGGCCAGTGTCGCAGATATGTGCCATGGGCCACAACCTCTGGAAAATCCGATGCGTTCAGCAAGGGAGTCAGCTCCAGTTCAGACACCTGGGGTAGGATAAGGTGGATGGGTGGAAAGAATTGGAACACTGAAAATGAACACTTTCTTATTCCCAATTTCTTCCATCCCTTTTAGAAAAAGAATTGCTCAGGCCTTCCCCAAGCACTGGTGGTGCATTTCTTCCAAATGGCAGATGGACTGAAATGTCTTCTTCCCCAGTCCTGTCATAGCTAAAAGTGTGGATGAAGGATAATGGGAGCAGCAGGCAAAAAACATGCAGTGTCTCAGTTGGAGAGTCAATTGCAGTTCCACTTGCAGCTTACAGCGGAAGGGCAATATAAAATCTAATATCTGGAACACACCTTGCTCTCCATCTTTCTGGAGCCTCAGTTTCTGAGGTCAACAACGTATTGCAAACTCTTCTATATACTCCTGTTACATGTAACCAGAGAATACAGCCAGCCCTCCACATTTGCGGGTTTCACTTTTGCGGATTTGATCATTCACGGATTATTTGCTGTCACCTCTGCTGCCTCCCAATGCCATTTTTAATAGGGACCGCAAGCCTCCTGGGACTGAGAAACTGCAAAGAGGGCTTGTAAATCCCTATTAAAAATGGTGTGGTGCAGCAGTGCAGGTGGCCGTAAGCCCCATCAGCCCCCTACTTCTGCCTTGGGAAGGAACCCATACTTTTTTGTGCGTTAAATATGGTTTGGGAGAGCCTAGAGTTATTCACGGTTTTTCCACTTTCACGGGAATCCTGTGCCCCTAACCCTAGCAAAGGTGGAGGGAGGACTGTACAAAGCTCCTACATGGACTTCCATGCTATTGGTCCTTGTAGTCCAATTCATGTTCTCAAATGAGGTAGAACACATTTGCTTTGGTTAGGCTCCATCTTGAATCCTGTGTCCAGTTCTGGGCACCCCAATTCAAGGATATTGACAAGCTGGAGCAAGTCCAGAGGAGGGCGACCAAAATGGTGAGGGGCCTGGAAGCCATGAAGCCCTATGAGGACAGACTTAGAGAGCTGGGGATGTTTAGTCTGCAGAAGAGAAGGTTAAGAGGGGACATGAGAGCCATGTTTAAATATTTGAAGGGGTGCCATGTAGAGGAAGGAGAGGGTTTGTTTTCTGCTGCTCCAGAGACCAAGACAAGGAGCAATGGATTCAAGCTGCAGGAAAGGAGATTCCACCTGAACCTCAGGAAGAACTTCCTGATGGTCAGGGTTGTCCAACAGCGGAATCTGCTCCATGGAGTGTAGTGGAGTCTCCTTCCTTGGAGGTTTTTAAGCAGAGGCTGGATGGCCATCTGTCAGGAGTGCTTTGAGGGTGTTCTTGCATGGCAGGGGGTTGGACTGGATGGCCCCTGGGGTCTCTTCCAACTCTAAATTTCTATGATTCTATGAACACCACCCCGCGGCTTCCACGCTCTCTCACCTGCAGGGAGTGCCCCTGGTTGGCACGGATCTGGAGGCCTCCGCCAGAAGGATGGAGGCGCAGGGCAAAACGCTGCTTTTCATTTGTCTCCACCATCCGCTGGACGTCTTCCAAGGACCAGGCCTTAAACTGGGGCAAGCGAAGGATCTCTGCCACATCCACAAAGCCATCTGCCATGTGCGAGGAACAAGACGGTCAGGAACTCCTTCCTTTAACAGCCCCGTAAGTCAGCTCATTTGGGGGAGCAGAAGTGTGGCTAAACTCTTTGAAGCTTTAGAAAATCACAATTTATTAACTGCAGCAAGGTTAAGCCTATCAAGAAAATGGAAATCTCAAGGAGATTTTCAAATAGAGGATTGGTATAAAGAAGTGTGGAAAATTGCAATTAATAATAAGTAAACATGTGGAATTAAGGTCAAAAAAAGGAACAACGAAAGGGAGCGATTTTGATGTAATAGGGAAGATATTTGCGGAAAAGGTGTTAGTAAAAGAGGAAGGTGTCACCCCTTCATAAGAAGAGTTACAATTTTGGAAGGTGGAGTAATTTGAGGTATAATTGGCTCTGGGGATGGGGTACACTTAGCAATAGTAATAGGTTTAATTTAGTTTGAAAAGGACCAAAATAAGGATGAAATCACTAATCGTACATTTTGAAAATGTTAACTATGGGAATAAGTAATAACAATGCGTATAATAAGAATGAGATTCAGATACATATAACCAAAATATATAACCAGCATGATTTATAATACATTGAATAAGTAATATGATGTAAATGGATCTGGAGAGAAATAGGAATGTAAGCTCTGATTGGGAGGTGAAACTCTTTGCTATGATGCAAAGAGGGGGGGAAATTTGATAAATTCGTCAAAGTTTGAGATAAGGTGATACTTTATTTCAAGAACAGTTGGAGTGATATTAAGATGGTCAATATCGATTTTTAAAAGAGCAATTGCACAGATAAAACAGTCATATGTGATTAAATTCCAGGCATAACGGTTTAAATCACATTCTGGCTGTCTCTCACTTGCGGGAAAGTTTGGTGTGATCCTCACTCAACATCGAGAAGAAAAGAAGGTAAATGATATGTGATAAAATTAAATCTTCGCCCTTTATTTTTTGCTTCTGTCTAGGGCATTGCCATTCTATTGTGTATGTATAATACTTACTTCTCAATTGAACATGTGATCTTTATTATATGGTTTATTTAATTATTTTTAATAAAAATTAAAATGTAAAAAAGAAAAGAAAAGCAGAACCCCTGTACTGCACTGTCGGGAGCATGATGGAGGCCACATCTCTGCTGCTTGCAAAGTCTCTCATTCGGCTCAGCACCGTTTTCCCCCACTCAGCTTGCTTTGCAAGTGGCGCATATGCGCGGGCATTTCCCAGCAAGCCTCTGTAGGCAAGAACCAATGTAAGACTGGAATCCTCAGCTAATTAATGGAACACGTCCTTAATTTGTAAGCATCAAAAGAGCAAGTCATCAGATAACAGGGTGTCAAAAGGTGTGCCTACAAAGATTTGCTCTGAAACAACTTCCGACAAAGCTTTTGCTGTCTGCTGAGGTCAAAACAAAACTCTCCCTTGCAAAACCCCACTCCACACACGAATGTATGTACCAGTGGGTCAGTATTTCCTTGAACCAGAGCTTAGCCTAGGTTTTATTTTAATTTATTGATTCATAGAATCATAGAAATTCAGAGTTGGAAGAGACCCCAGAGGTCATCCAGTCCAACCCCCTGCTATTCAGGGACCCAAATCAAAGCATTCCCAACAGATGGCCATCCAGCCTCTGCTTAAAAACCTCCAAAGAAGGTTTATTTACTCTCTTTATTTGTATCCTGCTTTTTTTTCCTTGGAAGGACTCGAAGTGGCTTACGATACCTTTTTTCAAAAAGGAAACATGGTTAAAAAAAAATCATAAGATACAAAAGTTAAAACACAAATTAAACAAGTATGTAATAATTAAAACAAAGTTGGGATGCGTATTAAAAACAACAAACAAAGCACAATTTTAAAACCTCCTGCTGCTCCAGCAAGCTAATTTTATTTTATTTAATTTGCACACTTAAAAGTTGTTGTATTTTTTTTTCTGCTAGAGCTCTGGTGCCATAAAAGCACCCCATTGCAGGCAGAAAACAAGGAGGGGGAAGTTTTCCGAGCAGAGGTGGGGGAGAGGATGAAGAAAAGCAGAAGCGCTTACCCGGTCCCATGCTTAATCCCAACTTGTCAGCACCGTGACGGAGGGCATAAGAGAGGGCTTTGGACAGCTGAACATCCGGATCCTGAAAGGTTCAGAGAGACATGGTGAGTGTGATTTATATTTTCCCAAGAACCTCAAGGCTGGGTATAGACTTCTGTAAAGTGACACAGAATTGGTCAGTATATCTAAAGTGTGCCACTTTCCCTGCCCCAGACCCTCTCTGTGCCTCTTTCTGTCCCCCTCCCCTGTGGCCTCTCTGCCCCCTTGCCCCCCTCTGTACTTGGTGACCCCAATCCCCACACTGGGGACCCCTGGCTGCCAGTATTTTGAAGAGGGACCCAGCAGCTAGCACTCGCAATCTACTTCTACTTCTGACTGCTCCTCTGTCCAACTCTTGCGAGCCATGTGGAGAATGGCCATGGTAACCCACAGCAACACTCTGATGGCGAGACTTGGACAGAGGAGCAGTCAGAAGTAGAAGTAGATTGCAGGTTCTTCTTCGTGGTCTCTGTGCCTCACACACTAGGAGCTTTTGCGCGTGCGTGGTAGCGTTCGGAAAATTCTAGAGCTTAGGTGCTTGGCGGGAACCCCTCCCCCATGCCGGTACTGCGCATGCTCCTTCCGCCAAGCAACGGTCACTCCTCAGTTCTTTCTCGTCCGCCGTTGCGACTTGGACAGAGGAGCAGTCAGAAGTAGAAGTAGATTGCAGGTTCTGGCTGCTGGGCCCCTCTTCAGAATATCGGCACCTTGAAGCCCGCAATGTGGGGATCGGGCTCGCCAGGCGGGGGGGGGTGCCACAGCTGCAGAAGAGGTGCGAGGGCTACATGAAGTGGCCTGTCGGGCCGGCTTTGGCCCATGGACCTTGTGTTTGACACATGTGGCTTAAGTAATACTCACACCTATCTTAACTCATGTTCTCAGCTGTTATATTCAGTGTCTGAAATTGTGAGCCGGTGTGGTGGTTGGAGCACTGGATTACAACTCTGGAGACCAGGGATCGGACTTCTGATCAATCACAGAATCCCACTGGGTGTGCCTGGCCAAGTCACATTTTCTCAGCCTCAGAGGAAAGCAAAGGCAAACCCCCTCCTGCTGAGAAAACCCCAGGATAGGTTGCCTTAGGGTTGCCATAAGTCAGAAACAAGGCACAGAACAACAGCCAATATCCCTCATAGGGCATAAACCAGGGACTGATGATCCCCCCCCTTTACAGTTTTCCTTTTTCAAGCCAAGACCCTGGGGGATGGGGGCTCCTTGTGCTATATTTCCCACCTACCCTGACAAACCTGAGCTGCCCTCTTCTTAACCAGACTTCTGGATCCTTTTAAAGAGCTTTTAAGAGGGAGAGAATTTTCACCACCAACTGCAGGGACTGGGGAGAAGTTGCACGTGGCAGAATTCTCCCTTGCAAACAACTTTTTGCAACGCAGCATGAATTGCACTGCAAAACCAGTGCACTTCATGTCACCAGGAAACGTCACATTGCATCCGAGAATAAGCAATGCAGATCCTGAACAAGATAACGCGACAGCAAGGGAGGGTGGGCGCGCGATCCTAACCTGATCCTTGGGTTTTGCCCGTCTTCTGCCTCTTCTTGCAAAGTTTTGCGCGGCGGTCCCAGCCTTTCCTCCTTCCTTTTCCATAAGAGCATTTGCAAAAACAACTCCCCACTGGAGCAGGGAGGGGAAATTTTTCTCCCTTAATTTGCAAAATTCCTGATTGCTTCTCTGTCAGTTTCCAGCTGCGCCTTTGCAAACGATGCGCCCTTTCTGTCTGCAATTGCTCCAAGTGACTCCTTCTCTGCTTCTCTCTCCCAGGCTGCCAAGAGGAACAAGGATGGGCCGCACAGGCTTCTGGGAGTTGTAGTTCTGCTCCTCTACGTGCATTTCTTTTTCTCCCCCCTATAACTCTTGCACGTTTTGCTATTTGCTCTGCTGGTGCATGGCAGCCAATGTGTGCAAGGGGTTGAGAACTGAACTACTGACTTTATTGCAAGATGCAGATAAATCACACCTACAGTTGGATAATAGATTGTTTGGCTGGGACTGGTACATGGACCACTTCCGCACCACACTGTTATAGTGCTATTATTCCACTTCCAACATCCTATGGAATCCTGGGGTTTGCAGTTTGGCATTTAGGATTCCCAGCCAGAGAGCTTTTTGCCCTCAGGAAACTACAAACTCCAGAATTCCACAGGAGGTTCAAAGTGGAGTAATAGCGCTATAGCAATGTAGTGCAGAAATGGCCATGACCTTGTTCCTCTTCTGTTGTTCTCCCCGTGGGAGATCGTTCGGAAAGTCTTTCTTTTGCAAAGGAGGTCCTTAAGGGATTAAATGGTCTCCCACTGGAAGAACAACAGAAGACTTAGAAGATTTTATTATTGGTTATTTACTATATCTGTATGCCACCTTTTCTCCCAAAATATTTAAAAAACATTAAAAAGATTATATTGTCCTTCTAGAACTGCAATTTATTTGTCTTTTTTTGACAAAGCCCTAGGACTCCAGGAGCTGGCTCAGCCACGGAAACCCACTGGGTGACAGCGAGTACAGTCTTTCAGCCAAAGGGGAAGGAGGCCTCTGAATAAATCTTGCAAAGGCAAGCCTATGAGAGGGTCACCATACGTTGGAGTCAAAGGCGCACAAGAGCAACAATGCTGCGTAGAACCTATGGCAGCTGTGGCCAAAACCAGTTGTAGCGTCGAAAGCCTGTAGTGCAACTTCCCTTATCCTTGCTCTCCTGGCTGGGGCGATACAATGCAACCCTTCAGAAGTGTGCCTGGATGCAGAAAGCTTTTGATGCCATGACTTTCCTCTTCCCTTCCCCAGAGCTGTGCAGATTACATTTCATAAAATCATAGCATCATAGAGTTGGAAGAGACCCCAGGGGCCACCCAGTCCAACCCCCTGCTATGCAGGAACAGCCGTCAAAGCACTCCCTTTGACAGATGGCCATCCAGCCTCTGCTTAAAAACCTCCAAAGAAGGAGACTCCACCACGCTCCATGGAGGCAGCATCTTCCACTGCCGAACAACCCTGATCGTCAGGAAGTTCATCCTGGGGTTCAGGTGGAATCTCCTTTCCTGCAGCTTGAATCCATTGCTCCTTGTCCTAGTCTCTGGAGCAGCAGAAAAGAAGTTTGCTCCATCTTCAACATGACATCCCTTCAAATATTTAAACATGGTTATCCTGTCCCCTCTTAACCGTCTCTCTTCTGCAGACTAAACATCCCCAGCTCCCTCAGCCGCTCCTCATAGGGCTTCATGGCTTCCAGACCCTTCACCATGTTGGTCGCTCTCCTCTGGACATGCACCAGCTTTTCCATATCCTTCTTGAAATGAGGTACCCAGAACTGGACACAGTATTCCAGATGAGGTCTAACCAAAGCAGAATAGAGCATGGCACCATTACCTCCCTCGATCTAGACATCACACTCCTATTGATGCAACCAAGAATTGCATTGGCTTTCTTGGCTCACACTGCTGACTACTTTTTCCCTCCCCACTATGAAATATGTTGCCGCATTTCCTAGGAGAAAGGAAGTTAGGAAAAATTACTTTCTGGATTGCAACCCGCATTGGCCACACTGGCCTGGGAATTGTAGGAGCTGGAGTCTTGTGCAAACACCTTTTGGCCCTGGAGAGCTACAAAGGCGAGACAGACCATGGCTGAAAGACTGTATGTAAATGCGTCAATAAATAAGCACATGTTCCGATTTCCGTTTATTGCCGAAGGTGCAATTTTGGTGATGTCCCCAGCAGCGGCAAACTGGCGGGTGAGTCACAGACATCTGCGTTGTCATCGAGAGTTACCATCCTCATGCAATTGCATGGATGCGTTCAGAAAGGACTAAGGAAAACTGACAAAGGGCCTTATGTCTTCCGGGGAAATCCTAAAATTCTTAGTCACTGATTCATCTCCTTCTAACCCGAAGGAGATTTGATTAGATTGATGCCCCGATGAAATACACTTAGAGAAAGTTAGAAAACAAATAGAAATAACCTTGTTATTTCCTTGATTCTTGGTATGTCTCTATTAACGGATACTTTGCATTTTAAAAGATATTTTATTACCTTGTTTTATTTATTTTATTTTTTTAAAACTGTGTCAGGAGGTTTTAGAATAAGCAAAAGAGTTATAGATACATATTACTAACATTTCCACAAGAATAAAAGCAAAATATATATGCATATTTACATACAAATGCCTAGATACAAATCCAACTGCCAAACAATTCTTTTCTTCCTAAATTAAAATAAATATATCGAGGTTAAATATCTGTAGCTTCTCAACTTTATAAGATGAGTAGTTAAATGGTAACCAATTCCCAAAGATTAACTTTATCTATTTCTGGCTGTCCTACTGTTAGAAGTCGTACTGTCTAATTTCTATGTCTTCTCTTTACATTCAGACAAAGTTTATAATAACATTTCTGCATATTCAATACATACGCTCTTGTTTCAGTGTGATTGCAAAAAGGTAATAAATAATTGTCTAGATTGATTTTTGCATTACATGAGTAACTCTAACTGTGTTTTCTAGTAATCATGTCATTACCAGCGTCTTATAACCGTGCCATATTTTTTATTAAGAAATCCCTTACTGGTCCCCATTCTACATAATTTTCCTCCTGAGTTTTTCCCCTTAACCAGTAAGTGAGATTGTCTAGATTTTTCATCTCGATCAGCTTTATCAGCCATTCTTCGGGGATATATATTTTTAGAAAAATAGCACAGATTTTCTCCGTTCTTTAAAACCTGCCATCATATGACCTCCCCAGTAAGAGTTTAAGGACTTAACAAGAATTCTCCTGGATAAGAAGGTCATAAGGAAAGCATTCTGTTCCCACCGTTGCCATCAGGAGCGCAGTAACACCCTCCCTCTGTAACTTCCCCAAGGAAGCATTGTTATTTCCCTTGGCTTATTAAACAATAACCAAGTATTCTCAATACAAAACAAAACACAATCGTAATTGACAGCCTCATGCTCCATTAATTTATCTAATTTCCTTTTAAAAAGCTGGGTCCTATTGAAGACACCCCATGCTAGCAAATTCCACAATTTTGGTGTGCATTACGGGAAGCTATTGAAACAGTTAAAGATTTTCCATACATTTTTGACTCAGCCATAAATCAAAATAGTCAAGAAATCAGAAGACTAGAACTCAAAAGGGAAGGTAGAATCATAGAATCATAGAAATGTAGAGTTGGAAGAGACCCCAGGGGCCATCCAGTCCAACCCCCGCCGTGCAGGAACACCCTCAAAGCACTCCCAACAGATGGCCATCCAGCCTCTGCTTAAAAGCCTCCAAAGAAGGAGGAGACTCCACCACACTCCATGGAGGCAGCAGATTCCACTGCTGGACAGCCCTGACCGTCAGGAAGTTCTTCCTGAGGTTCAAGTGGAATCTCCTTTCCTGCAGCTTGAATCCATTGCTCCTTGTCCTGGTCTCTGGAGTAGCAGAAAACAAGCCCTCTCCCTCCTCGACATGGCACCCCTTCAAATATTTAAACATGGCTATCATGTCCCCTCTTAACCTTCTCTTTCGCAGACTAAACATCCCCAGCTCCCTAAGCCACTCCTCATAGGGCTTCCTGGCTTCCAGACCCTTCACCATTTTGGTCGCCCTCCTCTGGACACGCTCCAGCTTGCCGATATCCTTCTTGAACTGAGATGCCCAGAACTGGACACAGTATTCCAGATGAGGCCTAACCAATAGAGTGGTACCATTACTTTCCTCGATCTAGACCACAGACTTCTACTGATGCAACAAAGAATCGCATTGGCTTTCTTGGCTGCCGCATCACACCGCTGACTCACATTCAACTTGAGGTCCACCAAGGCTCCTAGATCCCTTTCACACATACTGGTATCCAGCCATATATCCATCCTATATTTGTGCATTCCATTTTTCCTCCCGAAGTGTGCGGCCTTACATTTCTGTTGAAATTCATTCTGTTAGCCTTGGCCCATTACCTGTATTTTATTTTAAACGTGTCACTGTTATGGCTTTTGTTTGTATTCTATTTTAATTGTTAACAAATGGTGATGGCGGATAGCTTTAAGCAATAAAGATATAGACGCTGCATGGAATCACCACTTCCTTGGGTTTCGAATGAATGGAGATTGTGCTTATGACAATATCAGTAAATGGAGTATCTGAGACATAGGAAGCGCCGTCTTCAGCACCGTGAAGCAGGAAGGCGGAGGGAGGGCTGAGAAATAGAGAGATGCATGTTATATCTTGGCAACAGATTTCAGAAAGGGTTGTAAACATTTGCTATCATCACTTCCGACCAGTGAGAATTAAAGATCTTGTTGTTTTGACAACATGCCCCTCTTTTGTCATACCGCTGCAGCAAGCTTGGAATTAATATGTATGCCCACGTGCACAGTTGCACACTGAGAGAATTAGTATTCAAGACAGTTATCACATATTGTGGAGAAACAGGAATAGGATCGGAAGGCAGGCAATGTTTCCGTGCAGCAGCGTTCTTCCGTTGCTAGATGGCACCATCTACCGTCTTTCTGTCGCTCCTGTGTGTTTGGTATTTGCAGCTGCTTCCCAGGCTCCCCGAAAGTCATTTCAAGGGCAAATGTGACTACATCTTGAGGAAAAAGCATTATCTCTAGATTTAGATGAGCTGTGGGGGAAAGTGGGAAGCAGAAACTGCAACACGAAGGCAAAATCTTTCAGCAACGGCTATCCGATTTATCTGAATTTATCTGCATTAATAAAAATTTCTGCCACCTAATCGAGTTCCATGATGGGAGAAAAAAGAAGTCTCCCTGAGAATGATTTAATTTTGCCTCTGCCCTCCTTGTCCTCTCCACTGATACAGTCATCCCTCCACATTCACTAGAGTTAGGGGCACAGGACCCCCGTGAAAGTGGAAAAAATGTGAATAATTCTAGGCCCCCCCAAACCATATTTAATACACAGAAAAGTACGATCACCATCCTCAACCCACCGTGGATTCCCTTTGAGGCATCGGGGTTCCTTCCCAAGGCAGAAGTGGGGGGCTGGTGGGGCTCACGGCCACCTTCACCGCTGTTTGCAGTTTTTCAGCTTCACAAGGCTTGTAGTCGCTATTAAAAATGGCACAGGAAGGCAGCAGAGGGGACAGTAAATAATCAGTGAAGAATCAAATCTGCAAAAGTGAACCCGCAAATGTGGAGGGCTGACTGTACTGTAAGCTGTCTGGGGCGGGGAACCATTTGCCTGTGTCAAGTACAGAGTCTACTGATGACATAAGTCTTAAAAAACCCATTGTGTAAAGCTGTCCTAATCTGATCGGTTGCCTGTTTGTGTTGACTCAACAACTGCCAGCTTTTCAAGTTTGCCTCAGCTTCCAACAACAGCTCCGTTTGCATGCAAGAGTGAGTTGGTCTGGCTAAAGTCTACTGTTAGGAAAAACTATCCGACCAAATCCAGTCACTGTTAAGCACACAGGAAAATCTGGGCTATTTCTTCCTCAATTGGTGGCAACCCTCTGTGGATTCAAGCCACGTCCTTTATACAAATGGAGAGGGCAAGATGTCCCCCTCTCAAGCAGAAAAGGAGTGAATAAAGGCAGCAGCTGAGCTCCTCGGGTCACGGCTCAGACATTAATCTGCTCAGGTGATGGGTGGAAGGCTGGATGGATTGGATGGGGGGGGACCTGGATCTCAGCTCATTAGTTGTCTCCAATCTGCCAATAATCCAGATAATCAAGGCTCTAGGGTTAGAGCAGCTAAATCCCTGAAATTCAGCTGCTTTCACGTCACCCTTCTTTCCCAAACTTCGCATTACTAGGAAGCAAACTCCACGAGACCCCCCGCAAGAAATGATTTGGTGCAAACGTGGTATGTAAACGGAGAATCTGTCCAGACCAAATTATTTATCCCTGAGCGAAGGAGGAAAGCTTTTTCTGAATCCCGTCCCTCCTAGCTTTCTCATGCATTTTTTTGGTGTGCTGTTCTTTGCACGTTTCCAAATCGCACGTAGAAAAAAGGAACACGGGGAAAAGCTGTCCTGAGGGGCACATTCAATGGCTGTGTGAAGACGTGGCAATTTGGTGGAAACGCAAGACAGTGCTTAAATCGAATGGGTCATCAAGGATTAATGTTAAAAATCCTAGCTTTTCTGGCTTCAGAGAAAGTGTATATTTATTTATTTATTTTTATTTATCTATTTGTATCCCGCCTCTCCATATGGATCGAGGCTGCTAACAACTTACAAATAGCATGTATTTCAAAACGTTTCTATACATGCCCCCAACAAGCTGGGTACTCATTTTACTGACCTGCGAAAGGATGGAAGGCTGAGTCAACCTTGGAGCCCGGCAGGGTCGAACTCCCAACCTTGTGGCTTGCAGTACTGGCATTTAACCACTGCGCCACCAGGGTTGATGTTGATATGATATGATGTTGATATGATGGCAAACATAATTTTGGAAGTAAAAAGGTTGCTGAATTAAATTTTACCATACAGAAGGAAGCAGTATATTTATTATTTCCTCACCCGATCCCCATTTAAACTTGTCATCAGAAGATACCCAAGTGGTGATTATAACATGAGTTGTTTCCTTTTGGATCCGACATTTAAGAACACCGTTGTGCTGGCTAGGGATGTTGAAGTGACAATTCAACCTATCTGGAGGGTACCAAGAGCCTTATTATGCTATGCTCTTGTATATATTCCACTTTAACTGCCATGCCAACCTCCTGTGGAATTCTGGGATTTGTAGTTTAGCAAGGCCAGAGAGCTCTTTGGCACAGAATTCTAAAAGCCCCTCCCTAAACTGCAAATCACAGGATTTCATAGGATGTTGCCATAGCAGTTAAAGTGGAATATAGCACTGGAACAGAATATTATCATGAAGCTCTGTTAGGGGAAGTTGCAGCTTGAGATAATTTTTTTTCCCCAGGAAGTACCATGATTTATGAATGCTTGATGCAATAGAGTGCATGAAATGAAAACCAGCAGAAAGGGAAGGGACCTGAGTTACCTCCCTATAAAACTTTCAAATGGCAACATTTTATTGCAGATGTCACTTGTAAACCGGTAACGCTGGTTGCACTGGGTGTGCACAGAATGCACCAGACCAAGAGGAGACATGATAGCCACGTTTAAATATTTGAAGGGATGTCAGATGGAATAAGCTTGTTTTCTGCTGCTCCAGGGACTAGGACACGGAGCAATAGTTTTAAACTTCAGGAAACGAAATTTCACATCAATATCAGGAAGAACTTCCAGACGGTAAGAGATGTTCAGCAGTGGATTATGCTGCCTGGGAGTGTGGTGGAATCTCCCTCTTTGGAGGTTTTTCAACAGAGGCTGGATGGCCATTTGGGGAATACTTTGATTGTGTATTCCCGCATGGCAGCGGGTTGGACTCGATGGCTCTTTGGGTCTCTTCCAGCTCTATGTTAAATCCCAGGTGCCAAAAACACATCTGTTAACCAGGCCAGGATTACAGACTATTGACATCAACATACATGCTATAATTTCATCAGCCATGAGAATGGTTTTTAAAAAATATAATCCCATTATTGAGAAATGGTTCAATAAGTTCAGCAACGAGCCAGGCAAGGAATTAAAGTGGGAATCGACTGGTCCATTTCCAAGGAAGGTGGAATAACCCACGATTCACACCCCTGGTATTAACATCTCTACTTTTGCCAAAGAGCAGCTGGTGATTTTGCATCAGGCAATGCTTTGTAAAAGAGAACTGAACAGTCCCTGAGAGTAGGTCATCTCTTTCTGAGAATCTCGTGCCAACGGGCACTCACTGGCCCTTGCCCATCACAACGGTGTAGAGCCTGACCGCCCCTTTGGCTGATGGGCACAGTTCTTTCCACAGCTCCCCTTCCTGCTCCACTGTCAGAACATCCTGTATGCAAGAGAGAAAGAAAGTAAGATGTCGGAAGAGATGTAGAAACACAAAGGCCATTTCCGCACTAGGCTGTTGTAGCGCGATGATTCCACTTTCAACATCCTCTGGAATCCTGGGGTTTGCAGTTTCGGGAGGGGCTGGCTGGCCCCTCCCGAAACTGCAAACCCCAGGATTCCAGAGGATGTTGAAAGTGGAATCATCGCGCTATAACAGGCTAGTGTGGACATGGCCAAAGAAATCTTGGTAGGAATGCCGATGAATGGGTGGGACTCCTCAGGTCTTGTCAACAATGGGAAAAGGGGGATGAAAACAGCTCTGAACTACTTTGCATTTTTGGAAAGCGGAATGCTCCTTTCTCTTTCAAGAAATACTGTTTGAACATCTCAAGCTAATGGACTTATTGAGGATTGATCAACAGTGTCTGGAATTAAATAGAACTATTTCATAGCAACTAATAACGTTGATATAGAAAGTGAAGGAATTTAGAATTTACAACAGTTAAGGAGTGATAATGAGCAACAAACTTAATAGTATTTTTGAGTAATGACTTTAAAGCCATTTCCGCACTGGACTGTTATAGCGCTATTATTCCATTTTCAACATCCTATGGAATCCTGGGGTTTCCGGTTCCGGGAGGGGCCAGGCGGCCCCTCCCGGAACTGCAAACCCCAGGATTCCATCGGATGTTGAAAATGGAATAATCATGGAATCATAGAAATGTAGAGTTGGAAGAGACCCCAGGGGCCATCCAGTCCAACCCCCTGCCATGCAGGAACTCCCTCAAAGCACTCCCGACAGATGGCCATCAAGCCTCTGCTTAAAAACCTCCAAGGAAGGAGACTCCACTCCGAGGCAGCAGATTCCACTGCTGGACAGCCCTGACCGTCAGGAAGTTCTTCCTGAGGTTCAGGTGGAATCTCCTTTCCTGCAACTTGAATCCATTGCTCCTTGTCCTGGTCTCTGGAGCAGCAGAAAACAAGCTTGCTCTATCTTCAACATGACATCCCTTCAAATATTTACACATGGCTCTCATGTCCCCTCCTAACCTTCTCTTCTGCAGACTAAACATCCCCAGCTCTCTAAGTCTATCCTCATAGGGCTTCATGGCTTCCAGGCCTCTCACCATTTTGGTCGCCCTCCAAAATGAATGAAGTTATCCCCGCAGCTGCTTTGCCCTTGGAGGAGCAGCCCCAACACATACCTCTCTGTTGACGAAGATAACGCTGGTGGATTCCTGAGCTTCAGGCCCCCCGATAGCGTAGTAGTGCCTTACTTGCTCCGATGTCAGGCTGCACCTGAAAGGCAGAAGTGAGACGGGACTGATCAGTAAAAAAAAGAAGCGGCAAATCCGGGAGCTATCAGATACTGGATTTGGTATGGACCGGAAGAAGACGTCTCATTGGCAAGTAGAGCAAACTGGAATCACAGCCTAGCAAAGAACATACAACAAGAGTTATGGCCTATTTATTCCAAGCTAAAATTTGGTTAAATGTCTTGGGTATTGAGGCTTGATTTTTAATAAGCATAGGGGTCAATTTGTCTAGACATTTTTCTGGTGGCTGTGTTTATGATGTCGTATAAGTTACTCTCTATTTAAATTCCAGCATCAGAGAGAATATTTGCTCCCTCTTTTCTCCAATATGGCTTCCACATAGACCTTTTAATTGCATGAATTTCCAAAATGCCAAATCTATTTTGTATTTCCAATCCAAACAGTCATTTAGTTTAATCTTCAATTTTTGACAGCCAGGATCTGTCTCTTCGTTCTCTCTGGGTGCTTAGCTTCTTTCTCTTTCAACTACTTTGTCAATGGAGACTTCAGTTCAAATATTTACTATGCAAATTGTTTGTATTCACTCCAATGTAATAAATGGGCTACCAAGCAGGGGGTTTTCTCCATCTCTGTTCAGCATGGGCCATCCAAGGTCCCTCGACAATGTTGTCTACTTTCTGTCTACCCGAACTTAATGAATCTTTGCAATTCTTCAGCTTTGCAGTGGTGAATGTTGTACTTTCCAAGGTGCCCGTCTCTACGGACCGTTCCCCAGCTCTCTCTTGAACTGGGGGATTATCTGTTTCTGCCCTTGCAGAATCCTTCCATATCTTTATATGCTTAAAGGTGATGATAATTACCCTGAAAAGCTAGGAGCAACATGCAAATTGTGCTACTAACGGGAGGCCACCCTGGCCGGAGTGCCAGAGCCTGAAAAGTTAATAACCCTCAGTACTAATGTTGTGCTTTCTCTCTTTAAGAAATATTTTATTGATTATTATCCCATTTCCAAGCAGATGGCAATGCAAGAGAGCTAAATCAACAAATTGGTATCCATACTGCAGACCAAGGGTGGATGACTGTGTCCCTTTCTGATGTTTTTGGACATCAACCCCCATAACCTTTACTACTGACTATGGTGTTGAGGAATGATGGGAACTATAGGACAAAACTATCTGGCAGGATACTATTGCCATCTTCCAGGGAGATGGAACATTTCTCGTTTCTCCTACTATTCAGCACATTACCTGACGTAGAATTCTGCACTGCATCGGCCCGCGCTGGTCTCGTTCCGTGCAATCCCCAGCAACACTGGGCTACTCAGAGTGGACGGTGGAAGGTTCACCTGGGAGAGGCCAAAAGATTGGTTCAGCACGTAAATGGGGGAAGCAATTCAAAGCCAGGCCCCTCTCTCTTTCCTCCATCCCCTCACCTCATCCTGGATCTCTCGGAGAACAGCAGAAAATAACTCCTTGACCACCAAGTCCCCTTGAAGATCTTGATGGCAAATGGGCCCCTCCAAGGCAGTGTGTCCTTTCACAACCTGAGAAGAAAAGGACGTGAGAGGAATTTAGCTTTATTCCCAGCGCCTAAATGGCCACTACGAGCCACGGATCTCACTCACTGGCCAGAATGGACCAGAAAAAGCTACTTGGGCACGCACAATTTAATGAGATCTATCCATGACCCCCATAGGAGCTCTTCTCAGGTTCTAGAGCTCCCCTGTCAAACAGGGATACAACACAGACAGAAAATTATTTATTACTGAACACCAAGAAAACTCGAGCATTCCAACAAACAGGACAAAACTTTTTTAAAAAGGCTGCATGAAATTAAACATCTCTCAGGCCTAATGTGATGTTTGAGCTTGTTGCTTTTCTGCAAGTTTCATGACACTGGGCTTCAAACAAGACCATGACGGTCAAAGATCACCATCAGTTCTGTCCCAAGGAGGCTGTCAAACAGTGTTCTGGAAAGATTTTACACATAGGAGGGAAACTATTGACTCCAATTAAGGTTGCTGCTTGGTTATTTCATCAGTTCAGCTACCAGGGCCCCCCATAAACCCCTGTGGCCCCCTTCAAATTGGGAACAGCTGATCTACAGAACTGGTGTCGCAGTCGAGAGCATGGCATTATGCTTAGAGAGATCTGGGTTCAAATCCGAAAGCTCACTGGGTGACCAGCCGTTTGGTTCTCTTAGCCCAATCTGCCTCACAAGCATTGCTATGGGAATAAAACTGAGAAGGGCAGTGCATGATGTCTTGATCTCTGTAGATGTAACAAATAAATAATAATACACATAACTGAACTTCCAGTGGGACCGTCTGGTTACTTAGAAGCTGAAGACAGAGGTCATTTCTGCAGTACACAGTTATAGTGCTATTATTCCACTTTCAACATCCTATAGAATCCTGGGGTTTGGAGTTTAAGGAGGGGGATTCGGAATTCTCAGCCAGGGAGGTCTTTGGCCACAGGAAACTACAAACCCCCAAATTCCACAGGATGTTGGAAGTGGAATAATAGCACTATAACAGTGTAGTGCAGAAATGGCCAGAGAATCTGACACACTCCCTTCAGGAATACAGCCCATACTATGCTTTCCAAAATTTTAATGTAATTGATGCATTATTGCTGTTTGCCACCTCGATCCATCTGGAGAGGCGGGATAGAAATAATTTTTATTATTATTATTATTATTATTATTATTATTATTATTATTATTATTTCAGCAGTGCCCTCTTCTCTGTACTTGTAGTCTTGCCGGACATCAACCACGCAAACACCACTAACCTGTGGCTCTGGATGTCCACCAGGAATGTCAATCTTTCCAGGCGCCTCCGCTACGACCAGACTCCGTTTCAAGAAGACAAACTTATCATCCGCCGTGTGCAACATGGCGCCCACCCCTAAGGGCTGGGCCAGGTAGGCTTGGCTGTCGCCAAAGTCCTTCTTCCCCCGTTCCTGGAGGTGCGCGGCATTATCGGCCAGATTGGTGCCCACAAAGTCCTTGTAGCAGGTGAGCCCCAGACGGAAAGTCAAAACGGCTCCTTCCAGTTGGACCGAATGGAGACGGAATTTCGCCCCATCGAAGAGCCACGGGTTCTGCCGGCAGCGTGCCACCCATGATGTCTCGATCTGGAGCTGGTCTCCAGGCAGGGGCTGCCGGTCATAAAGAGGGGAGAGCTCAACCCGGACCTGAGCCTCTGTGATACCCTCAGGAGACGGGCTTTGGAAGAAGAGGGAGATATCAGCATCTGCCTTCTCCATGTAAGGGCACCTGGAAGACAAAAAAGCACAAGTGATGCCACCATAACCTTTCCCGGAGGTTCAAAGGCTCAAGTCTTTTTCTTTGGCCAAGGTCAAGCCAATAATGGGTTTTTAAATATCCCTTTAAAGCAAAGCTGGCTGATGCACAAAAACACGTAAAGTTCAAAAGGCACAAGAGGGTTGCCACATTCTTTGTGGGCCCGGTGCCTCTGTTTTTAAGGCAGCTCAACACACTCAATTCAAGAGAATATATATATTTTTTTCTGGTATGGAAATTCAAAGAGAGGCAAAACATTTAAAGCCGAATTTTCTGCACGTCCGGCCGCCAGGCATGGCACAGAGTCAAATGAAAAAGATGGTAACCTGATTTCTTTAATTTAAAAAGGTCAATATTCGAGCACTTGGATCTATCCCCCATCACCATAACTGTGGCTGAGAAATGCAATCCCGACACATTTCTGCTTGAGAAGCAAGCCCACAGAAATAGTAGCGCTTGGTTAGAACAAGGGTCTCTTGGCCTCCCTCCTTTTTTGGGAGCTCTTACACTGTTATACGGTAGTGCTATTATTCCACTTCTAACCTCCTGTGGAATTCTGGGGTTTGTAGTTCCCTGAGGTCAAAGAGCTTTCTGGCTGAGCATTCTCAATGTCTCTCCCTAAACTGCAAACCCCAGAATGCCATAGGATGCTGAAAGTGGAATAATACCACTATAATAGTGTAGTGTGGCAATGGCTTAAGCTTAAGGCCTTGTAAAGTCCGTCTTCTTCCTTTCTGCCCTACTCCCTCCTAACAGCCCTGCAAGGTAGTCCAGGCTGAGAGAGGAGCACAAGATCACCAAGAGAGTTTCCTGCCACGGTAGGGATTTGAACCTGGATTGTCCACACCAGAACCTGGGAACAGCCGCCCACAAGTGGCCTATAACTAGTTCTTTTGGGAAGTCACCAAAAGCTACTTTTCAAAAGTAAGAGCATGGAAATTATTTTATAAGTTTGTATCATTATATATGTTTTAATGTTTTTAATTGTTTAACATGCTTCCCATTTATTGTTGGAAGCCGCCTTGGGTCCCATTCTGGGAGAAAAGGCGGCATACAAATATAATAAATAAACAAATCACTAAAAATAGTAAATAAATAGGTGTCATCAGAGCCAGAATAGTGCAGCAGTCTGAGCACTGGACTATGGCCATTTCCGCACTAGACTGTTATAGCGCTATGATTCCACTTTCAACATCCTATGGAATCCTGGGGTTTGCAGTTTAGGGAGGGACCTCAAACTGCAAACCCCAGGATTCCATAGGAGGTTGAAAGTGGAATTGTAGCGCTATAACAGTCTAGTGCGGAAATGGCCATTGTCACAAAAGGATGATTCGTGCGCGAATGTCCAGCCAAGACTCAGACCATCTCCGCACTACACTAGTATAGTGCTATTATTCCACTTTCAACATCCTATGGAATTCTGGGCTTTGTAGTTTCTTGTCACCAAGGAGCTCTCTGGTTGTGAATTCTAAAGGGCCCTCCATAAACTGCAAACCCCAGAATTCCATAGGATGTTGAAAGTGGAATAATAGCACTATAACAGGATAATGTGGAAATGGTCTCAGCTGGGTGCATTTGTTGATTCGCGCTGGCGGCAAAGACTGCACGCATTTCTGGTCATTACAAATACACACACGCATTTATGGCAATACAACTACATGCATGCATTTATGGCAATGCAAATAGATATTTATGGCAATTCAAATGCCATCGTTGCAAATAAGTGCATGCATTTACAGCCATGCAAAGATGCACGCATTTACGGCCATGCAAACAGATGCATGCATCTATGGCCATGCAAACAGATGCATGCATCTATGGCAATGCTGCCACACGGCCGAGGCCACGTCGGAGGACGCGATGCGAAATCGCGATGCCGCCCGGGGGTTGCAATGCGCCTCCCCGACCCCTCTTCGCACCTCCAACAGGATCGGGAAGCCTCCCAGCGGGAGGACCGTCCAAAAAGCAAAGGAAAAACCCCCTTCTGGCAAAGCAGATCCTCTTACCTCGCTGCTGCCGCCTCCCGGAAGGAAGTCCTTTTTTTATTTTTATTTTTTTCCCCTTTTTCTTTTTTTTTTTTTAAAGCCTTGACGCGGATCTGGATCGTTTCTAGTCAGTACGTCTGGAAGCCTAGCTCCTTTGCCAAGGGCATTTCTGCACTGCACTGTTATACTGCTATTATTCCACTTTCAACATCCTGTGCAATTCTGGGGTTTGTAGTTTCCTGGGAATTCTAAAGGCCCCTCCCCTAGACTGCAAACCCCAGGATTCCGTAGGTTGTTGAAAGTGGAATAATAGCACTATAACAGTGCAGTGTGGAAATGGCCATAGAGTACATGGTATTGTCACATTTTGTGCGTGAGAAAGCAAATATGGGAAACTCATGCTGGTACTGATGTGCCATTTTGCCACCTTTCCAAGTACAGGGAAGAGAAGATTTTTTAAAAACAGAACCCAGAACAACTGACTAGTGGGATAAGTATTATTATTATTATTAACAAGTGGCATCTGCAATAAAATGTTGCAGCGTCTGCACTATCCTGTTACAGTGCTATTATTCCACTTTCAACATCCTGTGGAATTGTAGTTTCCTGAGGCCCAAGAGCTCTCTGGCTGGGAATTCTAAATGCCCCTCCCGAAACTGCAAACCCCAGGATTCCATAGGAGGTTGAAAGTGGAATAATAGCACTATAATGGTGTAGTGTGGAAACGGCCACAGAGTGCTCCTGTTCAGGCACTATCTCTTTTTCTTCCCCACCAAAGACAATAAAAATTCTGTGTCTAGTGAAGTTTAAAGCCCTGGGCCTTGGGGAGAGCCAGGTAACAAATTAAAAAATATTATGATGATATTATTAACGTTAAAGGCAAGCCCTAGGCCATTTCCGCACTACGCTCTTATAGCGCAATTATTCCACTTTCAACATCCTTTGGAATCTTGGGGGTTTGCAGTTTCAGGAGGGGGCGGCTGGCCCGAAACTGCAAACCCCAGGATTCCATAGGAGGTTGCAAGTGGAATAATCGCGCTATAAAAGTGTAGTGCGGAAATGGCCCAAGTCTCTTTTCGATCTGAGCACCTTGCTTGATCTCTTGTGTGTTTCCCAAACTCTGCTCTTCCAGGTGTTTTGGACTTCAGCTCCCAGAATCCTTGATCCTTGGCCAAGGCAGCTGGGAGCTGAAGTCCAAAACACCTGGCGAATGAGAGTTTCAGAATCACTGGTCTATAGCTAGCAGTCAATGAAGTTTTTTCTAGGCTATTTCTGCACTAGCTTGCTATTTCCGCACTAGACTGTTATAGCGCTATTATTCCACTTGCAACATCCTATGGAATCCTGGGGTTTGCAGTTTCGGGAGGGGCCGGCTGGCCCCTCCTGAAACTGCAAACCCCAGGATTCCATAGGATGTTGCAAGTGGAATAATAGCGCTTTAACAGTCTAGTGCGGAAATGATAGTGCTCTTTCCACTTTCAACCTCCTATGGAATCCTGGGGTTTGCAGTTTAGAGAGGGGCATTTAGGACTCTCCGCCAGAGAGCTCTTTGGCCCCAGGAAACTACAAACCCCAGAATTCCACAGGAGGTCGAAAGTGGAATAATAGCATTATAACAGGCTAGTGTGGACATGGCCCTAGCTGTTGTCATATTATTTCTTTGCTAGTGCATGCCGCGCAACATGCTGCTGAAGTCAGAGCTGGTAAAGTTGGCAGCCTCTCCTACAAAATATACAACCGCTAAATGGAAGGAAACGACAGAAACTTGCAGCAAGGCCAAGGGGGGGGGGGAGCCATCACGCTAATGCACGATGCTGCCTACTATCCGAAATCTACATTTTAAAGGCTAAGAGCTCTCCAGTATTAAATCTCTCTTGGCTTTTGCCCTTATAATGGATGTTGCAAGTTCAGAAGGAGATAAAAACAAGTGAGCTCCCGGGCAAAGAGCTATGGGATTATAACACTTTGATTTAATTACGGAGCAAAGGCTTGCCGGTTTGCTTCTGCTACAACACAGCACGGCAATCTTCCTCGCAGTTTAATGGAAATCGCTTCCAGGAGTGAAAGAGAAGCAACCGTGTCATCTTAGCTGCCAGCTTTCGTCAGGCAGATGAACTGATCTAAAAAGGCTTTTTGTTGATTTAAAAAAAGCGCCTCTGATGAATCAGGAGGTTTTTTTTTTAAATGCTTATAATAATGGTAATAACAACCAAAGGCCGCTCCGAGGCCATTTCCACACTAGGGCCATTTCTGCACTAGCCTGTTATAGCGCGATGATTCCACTTTCAACATCCGCTGGAATCCTGGGGTTTGCAGTTTTGGGAGAGGACAGCCGACCCCTCCCGAAACTGCAAACCCCAGGATTCCAGAGGATGTTGAAAGTGGAATATCGCGCTATAACAGGCTAGTGCAGAAATGGCCCGGAACTGTTATAGTGCTATTATTCCACTTTCAACCTCCTATGGAATCCTAGCGTTTGCATTTTAGGAAGAGGCATTTAGGATTCTCAGCCAGAGAGCTCTTTGGCCTCAGGAAACTACAAACCCCAGAATTCCACAGGAGGAGGTCGAAAGTGGAATAATAGCATTATAACAGTGTAGTGCAGAAACGGCCCGAGTGAATGCTGAGCGTCTTTTTGTATCCTTCATATTGTGAGAGGGGCTGGCAAGGTTACATCATGGAAGACTCTTCCAAACATCAAATGCTCCTGGAAAGTTCCTTCATCACGAAATCTAACTTTTTGTGTGCAAAATAAAATAGATATACAGATATATTAAGCAGAATTTGCTTACGTGGCCAGGCCTGCTTCTTCTCTTCATGGACTGATATAGCAGCTTGCCCAGTCTGCACCAATGTTAATCATGATATTATTCCACTTTCAACATCTTATGGAATCCTGGGGTTTGCAGTTTAGCTGGAGACCTCTTTGGCTTCGGTAAACTACAAACCCCAGAATTCCACAGGATGCTGAAAGTGGAATAATAGCACTGTAACAGCGTAGTGCGGAAAAGCCCCTGGTGGCTCCGCTCCGCTCTGCCTTCCCTTTTTAACCACCGTCTTTGTGTAAAAACGGGGAAGCCTTTCAATAGTTATTTAGAACCCCCTTTATCATTCTAGGGTAGCCCGGTTCTGTCTGGTTTTAATTACTGTATATCGTTCAGCTGAGTCAATGTTTATAAAAATATACCATAATCGTACTTAAAGTCATGAACGGAACAAAGAATTCAATCCTGTATGTATGTCAAAGCACAAACGGTTCTTCAGAATTTGTTTAGACAGGTTCTTTACAGCTTTACATCGGCACATAAAGCACAGATGACACAACCAGCCCTTTGGCTGCCCTTTTACCCAAAGACTCAATTCCCCAGATCTACAGGTCAAATTCTACAGAATGTTGAAAGTGGCGTGAGAGCACTATAACCGTGTAGGGCGGAAATGGCCAAGGTTATGCATAAAGACAATTGGATGTTCTGGTACCCCTATTTAGAATCATAGAAATGTAGAGTTGGAAGAGACCCCAGGGGCCATCCAGTCCAACCCCCTGCCATGCAGGAACACCCTCAAAGCAATCCCTTTGACAGATGGCCATCCAACCTCTGCTGAAAAGCCTCCAAGGAAGGAGACTCCACTACACTCCGAGGCAGCAGATTCCACTGCCAGACAGCCCTGACTGTCAGGAAGTTCTTCCTGAGGTTCAGGTGGAATCTCCTTTCCTGCAGCTTGAATCCATTGCTCCTTGTCCTGGTCTCTGGAGCAGCAGAAAACAAGCCCTCTCCCTCCTCTACGTGGCATCCCTTCAAATATTTAAACATGGCTCTCATGTCCCCTCTTCACCTTCTCTTCTGCAGACTAAACATCCCCAGCTCTCTAAGTCTATCCTCATAGGGCTTCATGGCTTCCAGGCCTCTCACCATTTTGGTCGCCCTCCTCTGGACTTGCTCCAGCTTGTCAATATCCTTCTTGAATTGGGGTGCCCAGAACTGGACACAGTATTCCAGATGAGGTCTAACCAAAGCAGAGTAGAGTGGTACCAGTACCTCCCTCGATCTAGACACCATACTCCTATTGATGCAGCCGAGAATTGCATTGGCTTTCTTGGCTGCCGCATCACACTGCTGACTCATGTTCAGCTTGTGGTCTATGAAGACTCCTAGATCCCTTTCACACGTACTGCTATCCAGCCACGTGTCCCCCATCCTATATTTCTGTATTCCATTCTTTCTACCTAAGTGTAGGACCTTACACTTCTCACTCTTACACTTCTCTCTGTTGAATTTCTTTTTGAGCAAACCATGATTTTTCATGACCTACAGAGTCAGAGGCTTTGATGTAATCTTTAAAGCAAACGTTGGTTTTTCTTCTGAAATCCCTTGGTGCATTCCACATCCACTGCATGTTTGCAATATGACTCCTAGTGCCTCTTCCTTTTCTTTACCCAGCTTGGGCATCTTACATTTCTTGCTCCATATCCGGTAAAAGCTTTTCTTGTAAAAATTTTATCCTCACTTTGCTGGCGTGGAAGATCAGTGCATCCTGGGCTTGGCGTTATTTAACATCTTTGTACATTACTTAGATTCTGCTTTGGTCAGACGTCGCCTGGAATACTGCGCCCACTTTGGACACTGCAGATCAAAAATGCTATTGACAAGCTGGAACGCGTCCAGCGAAGGGTGACCAAGATGGAAACCAAGGTATATAAGGAACGACTTAGGGAGCTGGATAAGTTTAGCTTGTAAAAATGACACCTGAGACATAATAGGATCTAAAGGAATGTCATATAGAGGATGGAACAAGCTTGTTTTCTGGTGCTCTATTAACTAGAACATTATCCAGTGGATTCAATTATGAGAAAAGATCGTATCTCTTGTGACACAAAAGCAAAATATTCTTGTTTCCCCCTTCCAAAGGATCATTTTTACGCTGTCACAGATGTAATTTATGACTTGACTTTGGTTTGCTTCCTTTCCTCACTTTTAAATCAAGCAACTCCCAACTTTTCTCAAAACCCATTGCCTCTGCAGAACAAAATTACGGTCTGTTGGAACCCCACTCTCAAACCCCAAGATAATAAGTGTGAGCGATCCTGGCCGTGTGGCTTGCCGTTTGTGTCACAGTTTAATGGGATGAGAAGAAAATAGCTGCTGAAGAGCTCATTTGGGGTGCCAAAGAAGAGGAGAAAGCAAATCCAAGGAATCTGATTAGGATTCCGACAAGATTAACAAGGAGATGGATGAGGCCGTCAAAATGGATCAAGAAAGAGATTATTTGTGGCAAAAGCTCCAGGGAGTTGGCCGGCTTGACACATAATCAGCAAAAGTGTGCATCACAACTTTATCCTTTTATCGGTGCTGGGTTCCTTCATGTCGGATTCTGTCAAATTCCCCAAATTGGGTACCTTCAGGACTACAACCTCCAGCGCACAAAATGGGGAAGGCACCAAGTTTGCTATAATCACCAAAACTGCCGGCAAGTTTCTGTTATGCTACAATGCAGTCAAACTACAATAAAACCCAGAAGGGTCTTGGAGTCCTGGGCCATTTCTGCACTACACTGTGGCACCTCTATTATTCCACTTGCAACATCCTATGGCATTCTGGGATTTGTAGTTTAGAGAAGGACATTTAGAATTCCCAGCCAGAGAGCTCTTTGTCCTCAGTAAACTACAAAGCCCAGAATTCCACAGGGTGTTGAAAGTGGAATCATAGCACTATCACAGTGTAGTGCAGAAATGCCCCTGGATGCCACTTCTAGACCTTGGACATTTCCATACGACACTGTTATAGTGCTATGATTCCACTTTCAACCTCCTGTGGAATTCTAGGATTTGTAGTTTACTGAGGCCAAAGAGTTTTCCAGCTAAGAATTCTAAATCCCCCTCCCTAAACTGCAAACCCCAGGATTCCAGAGGATGTTGAAAGTGGAATCATTGCAGTATAACAGGCTAGTGCGGAAATGGCCTGAGTTATTGAAAAGGAATTATCTCCAAGTAATTAGTTAGTTTTAACCAGTTACTTCCCAATTTTGCAGCTGCTGGATTAATCCCCAATTTAATTCCCAGACTCGAAGGAGGGGATTAGGACGGTTTGGTATGTGTGAAAAAGAACATTGCTTTTCCATTTATTTGTGCTAAATACCCGGATGCCTCTCCGGCAATAGCTCCATTCAGTAAGAGATTTCCCCCCAACCCATGAGGATGTGTGTAATCTGATTAGTAATTGGCACTAATTAATTTTAATCTTAGTGGGAAACACTGGGGGGGAAAGAGATAACAGGGAGGAGGAGGAAAGTAGAGGAAGAGTTCCTTGGAATATTCCTACAAGGTGCGTTTATGATTCCCAAAGGAGAGACGACCAGGTGGTCATACGGTGGGCTGCTCCTCTCTCTTGGAACAGCAATTTAAATCAGCATGTGATTTGTTTTCATTTTCAGATCTTTTTATTAAAATTCAAATTACAAATTCGGGTTTCCCAAAGTCCACTTCAATCTTGTTAAAATTATATGATTCTGAAAGTAAAGAGAGATAGATCTAACTAAAAAAAAATAGTCATCTACATTCTGTTTTGCTTCACCCGTATCCTCAACTTGACCATATACACCAAATCAGTTCATCCCCTTATAAATGGGCTTGTTTATCCAAATCAATTCAATCTCCAATCTTTCCTTTTGAACAAATAAAAACTCTTCCCTTATTTTCTTTTCCCTATACTAGCTGGTTCCTCATTCGTTTTTCCCGTCCAACAATAACTCAGACATAACCGTTCCCGTTACTCCGCTTACTTCCAAAATGGTCGATTTCGCTATATCCCTCCTATTTCCTTTCCCTAGATCCCCCTTTTTCATGTGATTGGGATGCTGTGGATAAACCGAGCTCCGAGACGTGGGGAAAGTTTCCTCTGCCAATTCTACAGTAGCTGAAAAGAGATCTTAGGAGGTATTCCCAGTAATGTGTATGGTTATTTTTCTGGCCAGTTGGCAACCTAAGAACCAGATGATACGGAAAAGGTTTCCAGTCTCCTTGGAACACCTTTCGCAGACCCCGTAACATATGGGCTAAAGGAAGGTCACTCACGGAAGGTCACTCACGCTTGCTGGTCCCTTGGGAATGCAGGAAAAAACAAAATACAGTCTTATTCTTCACTGATACTTCTGCCTTCCTCACCTGGCATGGAAAGAACACTGTTTGCTGGCGTATAAGACTCACACCATTTCTGCACTGGACAGTTATAGCGCTATTATTCCACTTGCAACATCCTATGGAATCCTGGGGTTTGTGGCGTATAAGACTCACACCATTTCTGCACTGGACGGTTATAGCGCTATTATTCCACTTGCAACATCCTATGGAATCCTGGGGTTTGTGGCGTATAAGACTCACACCATTTCTGCACTGGACGGTTATAACGCTATTATTCCACTTGCGACATCCTATGGAATCCTGGGGTTTGTGGCGTATAAGACTCACACCATTTCTGCACTGGACAGTTATAGTGCTATTATTCCACTTGCAACATCCTATGGAATCCTGGGGTTTGTGGCGTATAAGACTCACGCCATTTCTGCACTGGACGGTTATAGCGCTATTATTCCACTTGCAACATCCTATGGAATCCTGGGGTTTGTGGCGTATAAGACTCACGCCATTTCTGCACTGGACGGTTATAGCGCTATTATTCCACTTGCAACATCCTATGGAATCCTGGGGTTTGTGGCCGGCCCCTCCCGAAACTGGCCCCTCCCGAAACTGCAAACCCCAGGATTCCATAGGATGTTGCAAGTGGAATAATAATAATAATATTTATTTATTTGTATCCCGCCTCTCCACACAGATCGAGGCGGCGAACAACATGAAATACATTATACATTACAAATAGCATGTATCTCTATTCCGCTTATCAGCTAAGTGCTCTCTAAGCGATTTACAATGTGTTTTAGCTAATTGCCCCCAACAAGCTGGGTACTCTTTTTTTTTTAATTATTTATTTGTATCCCGCCTCTCCATATGGATCAAGGCGGCGAACAACTTACAAATAGCATGTATTTCGAAATATTTCTATATATGCCCCCAACAAGCTGGGTATTTTACCGACCTGCAGAAGGATGGAAGGCTGAGTCAACCCGGAGCCCAGCAGGATCGAACTCACAACCTTGTGGCTGCAGTACTGGCATTTAACCACTGCGCTGTAATAATAATAATAATAATAATAATAATAATAATAATAATAATAGCACTATAACCGTCCAGTGCAGAAATGGGCTCACTTTCCCCACCCTCCCAAAAAATACTATTTGACAATGGGGTGCATCTTATACACTGGTGGGTCTTATGCACTGGCAAATACGGCACATAACTGCTTTTATGCTTTGCCTGACATGTTTGAAAACAAACAAAATATTGCAAAAATATCTAAAGTCTCCAGTATTCTTTCCTTTTCAGAGGAAACTCAAACTTGAGTAACATTGCTCTTGGATCTCTCCCCTGATCTCTGGATGGCAGGGACCACATAATGATAATATTCTCCCTTTTTCCTTTTATTCTTTGACCTTCCCTTTGCACCATGTGGGGGTCGTGCCCCTCGTGAGTTGTCCCGCTGGTCCCCTGGCAACAGTACCCCTCCTCGCTTTCAGATGCTCCTGCAAGGCAGTCCTGACTGGGCCTATTGTAGGAAGACCCCCCTCCCACATCCAAGAGAAAAGGATCCATTATCCTCTCCACTTTCCCTGGTCAAAGAAAGAAGCCACTGTTGCAACTTTGACAAAAGTGGGTTTTGTTGGTAAGATCCCCTTGCGCCTTCTGCTCTTGGCTACTGGTGCCATTTCCATGAGCTGTTCCTTCTGTTGGGAGGGGTATCTAAGACCCCAGAGGACAGGATCAGAATTCAAAATGACCTTAACAGATTGGAGAGCTGGGCCAGGACTAACAAAATGAATCTCAATAGGGAGAAATGCAAGGTACTACACTTAGGCAGAGAAAAAAAAAATGAAATGCACAGATATCAGATGGGTGACACCTGGCTTGACCACAAAACATGCAAAAGAGATCTGTCTTAATAGACCACGAGCTGAACATGAGCCAGCAGTGCGATGCAGCGGCTAAAACAGCCAACGTGATTCTAGGCTGCATCAATAACAGTCTGGTATCTAGGTCAAGGGAAGTGATAGTACCTTTGTATTCTGCTTTGGTCAGATCTCATCTGTAATACAGTGTCCAATTCTGAGCACCACAATTCATGAAGAAAACTGGCAAGCTAGAACTTGTCCACAGGAGTTTTTTTGGGAACTGGGGTTGCAAAGCTCGCCCTGGTGATATTATTTAATTTATCCTTTCCCCAAGGAGACCAGGGCAAAATTCATGGTACTACCTTCCCTCCTGAACAAAGGCTTTCCGCACTACACTGTGATAGTGCTATTATTCCACTTTCAACCTCCTATGGAATCCTGGGGCTTGCAGTTTAGGGAGGGGCATTTAGGATTCTCCACCAGAGAGCTCTTTGGCCTCAGGAAACTACAAAGCCCAGAATTCCACAGGAGGTTGAAAGTGGAATAATGGCACTGTAACAGTCTAGTGCGGAAGTGGTAGCGTAAATATGTTATGTCATATATGCCATATATTAACATATATATTAATATATATTAACATATGTTATTATACATTATATATATATATATATATATATATATATAATATAATTATACACGTTAGCTTTTAATTTAAGGTGAGGGAACCTTTGGCTCTCTCCACATTCTGGGAACTATAACTCCCCTCAGCTTAAGCTATAGTGGCCAAGAATAAAGGACTGCACAACCTGTTGTCAATATTTATTTCAGGGACACCTTTTTATCTGGAATATACGCATTCCAGATAAAAGACACAACAAAACAGGAGGAGCACGGCCGACACTAAAATAAACGTTGGGCCTAGTTTGAAGGCCAAGCTCCACACCAGGGTAAATTAAAGAGAACTAAGGGCATCTGGAAAGTGCCCGGATGGAGCTCATTCCCTCCTCCCTTTCCGAAAGGGGGCGGGGCCAGGCGCGGCAGGAGACTGAGCGTCGGCCTCAAAATGGCGGCCGCGACCCGCGCGGGGACTGTAAGTTTCCATGGCAACCGCCTCCCTCCCCGCGGCTGCCATTTCCCTCTCTTTCTCCGCAAGGCCCCTTCCCTTTAATCTGTGGTGGTGGTTTATGGTCATTTCCCGTTTAAAATACATTTAAAACGACTGTTTTACCTTTCCCCCCGCCCCCGTTCCTTGCTCTGTACCTTCTTTTTACGCAACCTCCCCGGTTGTTTCTCCCACAGGTATGACCCCGTGTGCCTTCGAGTCATTTTTTCCCCATTTGGGGTTTTCTTGGTAAGGTTTGCTCAGAGGGGAATTGCCTCAGCCTCCCTCTGAGGCTGAGAGCGTGTGACTCGCCCAAGGTCACCCAGTGGGTTCCCATGGTCGAGGGAGGATTCGAACTCAGGGCCCCAGCCTGGTTGTCCTGCAGACCCAGCAAGGCTGCCAGCAGACGAAAAAGCTCCCTCTGCTCCCATCACAGAAATGCTAATGTCCATCCTTTGTCCCGTGTTCACTGACCCAGTAGCCCAGAGGCCAGTTGGAAGGAATTCAGATGAACAGAAGCATTTATACCAGACCTGGAAACAAACAAACAAACAAAAAAGGAGGTTTCTGTGTTACAGCCAAGTGTGAGGATCAGCATAATCAGGCCTGTTCCCTTGCCTATCTCTGAAAAGGGCTCCAAAGCGCATATAATATAAACTCTGGGTGGCTTGCAAGATTTGAGTCCTGTGGTTTGGGACTGACTTTCTGAATGAGCTGCAACTACAGTTGGTCTCGAGCCTTGGAAAGAAGCGGGTAACAAATAAAATATTATTATTGTTATTGTTATTACAGTCAACCCTCCAGATTTGTGGGTTTCACTATTGTGGATTTGATTATTCACAGATTCTTTGCTGTCCCCTCTGCTGTCTGCCATTTTTAACAGGGACTGCAAGCCTCATGAGACTGAGAAACCGCGAACGAAGCTTGCAAGTCCCTCTTAAAAATGGTGTGGGGCAGCCGTGGAGGTGGCAGTCAGCCCCACCAGCCCCCTCTTCTGCCTTGGGAAGGAACCCTGATTCCTCAAAGGAATCCATGGTGGGTTGAATAGGGTGATCATACTTTTTGTGTGTGTTAAATATGGTTTGGGAGGGTCAAGAGTTACTCACGGTTTTTCCACTTTCATGGGGGTCCTGTGCTCCTAATCCTAGCAAATGTGGAGGGATTATTGTGTTATTATTATTAGTTGGCCCACCAATTGTTAGGGGCACAGGACCCCTGAAAGTAGATCACATATATCAAAGTGCGTGTGTGTATCTGTGGGAAGAAGGTGGAGAGAACGGGCACTCAGGGTCCAAACTAGAAAAAGAGGTCCATTGACATGGTGGCCCTATACTTTTTCTCTCTTGTCTATGTCTTTCCTTGGGGGCATTGGGAGGGGGGTTGTGCTGCTGAGAAATCAGAGTGTGATCTGTCCTTAGCTGGCCGGGCAATGGATGGTGGAGAACGAGGACCACAAGTGGGTTTTTAAAGCCTGCGCAAGCAGATCAGAGCTGCGGAGAGAGAAAGTTTCCCTGGAAAAGAAGCACCCGGGGGACAGGAGTTGGAGAAATTTGCAAGTAATCAAATCCATTAAAGTGAAACCCACAAATGTGGAGGGCCAACTGTAAAGTGTTTGCCACTCGCTGAATGAGGTCAACACCCATAGTGCCTGATACTGCAGCATCGCTGACACTGGCAGCAGGTTAGAGAAATGTTAGGGTAATGCTAAAACACCTCCTGACAAATAGCACAGCTTTGTCCCAGGAAGATAAAGGAAAAGTCTGTCTACAAGAGAGAGAAAAGGGAAGACATTGAGATTATAATTGGGGCAGACCGTTTAATTTAATAATAACATTCTGTTGTATAGTTCGTTAGAGGCTTCAAAGCACTTGTATCTACATTAGCTCCACATGGGAGCACTCATTGGAGGAGTAAGATGTTGTTTGTACCCAAATCTTTCTCACTTTGTCAGATCAGAGGAGCTGAACTCTTTCAGTTCCCTAGTAGGTTGAGGAAATAAAACCAAAGAAATACATAAAGCTGAAAACAGCCTCTTCCCAGAGATTACTGCCTTTTATTGCTGTCGTACTTGTATCTTCATTATTTGTTCCTTGAATGCCAGGAATAGCAGCCAGCAGGGTGACTTTGAAGTCTTAACATTTTTCTAAAACTATAGTGGATTTAACCATGACACTGGTAGGACAAATGAGGTTACTTGGCTTTGTGGCATACAAAACAAGGAACTGAGAAAAGCCAAGAACATTCTTGACATTGTTGCTGCTTTTTTTCTGTGTTTGGAGATAATTTTTATTTTATTTTTTTGCAACTCATAGAGAGTTATGTCAGTTTTAATTACTTCACTTTGACAACATCTGTAGCCACGCCTCTGTTGTGATATCTCTCCCTGTTTTCTTCTAGCTGCACAGATTGCACTAAAATGTTTATGGCTATGTTCTATTTGCAGTAATATCTTAATATGTTGGAAGGCTACAGAAAGTAAAGTCACATCATTGGGCTAGACAGGTAAATTGATACAGCTTCCTAACTCCAGGGGTTTCTAGATTAAATGTATTATCTAGATTCATTTCAGTCTGGTTTCAGGTTTGGCTATGGGACAGCCAAAGTTAGAAAAGGTGACATGGGTTATCTAGTCCAGCCTTCTGCCAGGAATGGGGAAATACACAACTACAGTGCTCCTGACAGATGCCTATCTAATTAATTATTTAATCTTCTTTATTCCTCTACTTCTGCTTTGTTTGCTGCCTTCTATGGGTGTGGACCAGAAAGGCAGCTTGTATTTTAATTCTATGTATGAATAAATATTAAGTTGATAGATAAATAAATGTTAACACCACTTAAGGCCCATGACAGTAATGCAAGTCAATATCAAAGCATCTTCATGTAGCCTCAAAAAGATTACAGAGTAATCCCAGGTAGCTTTTTTGTGAAGAGAATTCCAGATGTAGGGGGCCACTGCTGAAAAGGCATTGGCTGCCTTCTTTCAAGTGGCAATAGAACCCCCAAAAGGGTTGCTTCTAATTTTTATATGTGATATTCACTTATACCTTATTTTTTTAAACTTTTTGCAGGGCCTTACGGTTTTCATCAGCCAGAGTTGCTCCTGCAAACAGCTTCTGTGATGATAATTCTTATCTCCTGGTATCTCCATTTGAAACCTGTCAAAAGTGCTACTCTTTCCACAGTCTGAGATAAGGTATGTCAATATTATTCCCCTTTAACTAAAGAGGAATCGAGGCTGAGAGAATGAGACTAAACTCTGTAACCACTAACAACATAGAGTGTAATTGCCTATCTCTTTATTCAGAAGGATGTCCCATTGAGTTCAGTGGAGCTTACTCAGATATAAATGAGTGTAGGAGCTTGAACCATAATCTTTGTCAGTGAATAACCTGAGGGGCTTTTACTGGAAACCTCTACAGTTTTCTGCTTTTAGTCACTAAGAACAGTATTTGAGATATTGGTATGGTGGGATATTGGTATGGTGGCAGATCACTAATCAGCAATCAGAATTACCTCAGCCAAATGAGAGTAACTATTCTGCCATGGCACCACACTTTCAATAATCCATCCATCTTCCAAGTGTGCTGTTAATGTCCCTTGCTCCATTTTCTCAGGCTAAGCATGCCGGTTGCTTTCCTTGTAGGATTACTATTCTGTATCCCGTCTTTGTCTAAACCCATTCCAGTTTGCTCATTGTTGTAGTTGTGTGCCTTCAAGTTGTTTCTGACTCTAAGGTGAACTTATCATGGGATTTTCTTGGCAAGATTTGTTAGAGAGTGTGTGCCTTTGCCTTCCCTTGAGGCTGAGAAAGTGTGACTTGCTCATGGTCACTCAGGAGGTGGATTTCTGATAGTACTACTGAAATGCGTGCAGACTTCTTCACTAGGTGAGCCTAGATATTAAAATCACAGAACACCTAGGAGTCTACCCTATGCTATGTCAGAGCATTGGTCCATCCAGCTCAGTGTTGTCTGTACCAGCCTTTCCTAACATGATGCCTTTTAGAAATTTTGGAGTTTCATTGCTCCTGACTGCTAACAGTATTGTATGGGGTTGATGGGAATTACAGATATAAATAAGCAAAAAACAAAAGAACCTAGAGTTTCAGTCCTTGCTATCTTGAAGTAGGACCAGGGAAGACATTGTCCTGAAACCTATGAAAGCTGCTGCTAGTTAGTACATCTAGCAGTAGAATCTAGCAGTAGTTTATAGTTTGTCTTGATCCTACCAAAAGATGCTGAAGATTGGAAGGACTTTTTGGATGCAAAACAGATAGAGGCAGGACATTTCATGGAGTAGAGCATGGGAGCCACCCAAACCATGTCAGGAGGCCCACATAAAACCTGTAAATTATGTCCCCCGGTACATAGACCAAGGGTCTGACTTGAAATAAGGTGACTTCCAATATTTCCTTCACAAATGGCAGCTGCCAGTCAAATAACTTTGTAAATATACTTTTAGGTCAAGGGTGGGAAATATGTAACCCTCCAGATGTTATTGAACTGCAGTTCCAGGGTGATCTAGCCAGCACAGCCAACGGTAAGTAATGCTGGGGTTGCCATTCAACAACATCCAGAAGGTCACACAATTCCCATCTTTTGTTAATGCTGTCACTTGGTTACATACAGGCAGACTGTCAAATTGTTATGGGCAAATGGGTTGTTTATACTTCTGTGCCAGCATTCAGTAACCTATGCCTGAGCTAATCTAAGACCTCTCCCCTTTGAATAACACTCCATGGACCCTGTGCTCATATTACGGAGGGGAAAGGGAGCCAACGCTAACCACAAGTTGCACAAGTGACTGCTTAAACATCCTGTGCATGCATTGGCACACGCCCTGTAGGTTTACCACCCTGTGCGTTTTTAAGAGCATCCAGATATTCAAAATATTCTTTTTTGTTTTGCTATTCTTCATTTCCATTTTATTTTAAACGCTTGTTGCTTGAGCTTCATTGGTCCTCAATTCTTGTATTCTCTTCAGCTGGGGAAGATGTCCCCAGGGCAGGACTGACCCTGGCCTAGTTTCATAGGTGGTGCTTTCTCATAAATGGTAGGATTACTACAAAAATAAATGGTCTGCATCTCTTTGTTTGCTTGTTTAAAAAAAAGGGGGGGCAGTGTCAGGGGAAGCATACAAAAACAGAGAAACTGCTTTCAACAATAATACTGTTGAAGGACTGGTTCTCATTTGTTCCACGAAGCTGAAAGGAACGACGAGCTTTCAAAAGTGAAGAACAGGCTTGTGTGTGAGCCGTTTGAATTAGTTTTGATTAGAGTTGGCAAACTTGCTGGAGGGCTTCCAGTGCTTCAGGCATGGTTCCAATCAGCCTGTGAGATGCCAGTGATTTGAAATTTCTCCTTGGGGAAATGCTGTGCAAATTGATATCAACTTTGCAGCTTCTGCTAATCTGAGTGCCTTTTGTCAAACTCTCCTGTTTGCCAAATCCCGACCTTGTTCTCCCTATGCATATACAATCCTTAGCCATGTTTTCTTTTTCTTAAATAAGTTGAGGGGCAAGGGAGGCTGGCAAATGGGGCACTGCTCACCCGTGCTGAGTTTTCCCCCCAAAACGAGCTCCCTCTTTCATGCTGAATTTAGCCTTCATGCTGAAATGAGTTCTCCTCTGTTGTATTCTGCAAAGAGGATTATCCATTATCTTCTTTTATCCATATGCAAACCTAATCATTAAAATGTTAAATCGTTAAATTAAATGAACTAAAGCTTATAGATGCCCACCATGGCACTACCTTCTGTAGTGTGGGATTGTGAGGCAAGATGGTAGCACTGCTACCAATAGGATCACCCATATTAGACAGGCTTTTGCTGAGGAGCCAAACTAAATGTGCCAAACAGCTAAAGGGCAGTAGCGATCCTGTTAGAGGATCTCTCAGACACAAAATCAGTGACACCATAACTAACACTTAGTACTGCACAGAAGGAGGCACCGGTAAACTACTTCTGAATGTTTTTTGCCATGACAAAATGAAATGCTTTACAGATTATAGCAAAGGATTTGATTATATAAATCATGCAAAACTGTGCATTACTCTTAAATAAATGGGTATGCAACAACATTGGATTATCTAATGCAGAAGCTGTACTCAGGACAAAAGATTACCATCAGGACAGAATACAGAGAAATGGAATGTTTTCCAGTTTGCAAGGGGGTCAGGCAAGGCTAGATTTTGTCACCCTATTTGTTTAACTTGTATGTTGAACATATCATAAGTAAAGCAGGATTAGAGTCAGAGGAAAGCAGGGTGAAAATTGGAGGAAGGAACATTAACAATTTAAGATACAGAGATAACACTATACTATTAAATAGCAAAGACTTCAAACAATTACTGAAGAAAGTCAAGGAGAAAAGTGCAAAGGCAGGTTTACAGTTGAACATTAAGAAAAGGAAAATAATGACCATAGATTTACAGAACTTTAAAGTAGATGATGAAGGTATTGAAATAATTCAAGATTTTTCATATGTTGGCTCAGTCGTTGATAAGAATGGAGACTACAGTCAATAAATCAGAAAATTAGGACTTGGAAGAGCAGCTATGAATGAACTAGACAAGACCCTGCAGTATAAAGATCTATAATTGAATGCTAAAGTCAGGATCATCCAGGCCGTAATATTTCTTACTTCCGCACATGGTTGTAACAGCTGGACAACAAAGAAAACTGACAGGAAGAAAATGACTTGAAATGTGGTGTTGAAAGAGAATTCTGGAGATACCACGAACTGCCAAAAAGACAAAAAATTGGTTCCAAGAGCAAATCAAGCCTGAACTGTCGCTAGATGCCAACTGAGACTGTCATAATTTGGACATGATCCAGTAGAAAAGACAAGAATGCTCTACAGGTACAAGGAAGTAGGAAAAGAGGAAGACCACATAACAGGTGGATGAACTCAAACAAGAAAGCCCCAACCATGAGAGCTGCAAGCCCTGAGAGTTGCGAAAGGATGACGTAAGTCAAAGTCAACTTGATGGCAGTTAACAACAAAAAGCTAGTATATGAGAAATCAGATATTTCTTTTAATTGGGTGACAGCCGTACTGTATGGCTGAGAGAACACTTTCAAATATCTCAGAAAGTTTTGGTTTCAAACTCTGAAGACAACCTACAACTGCCCTTTTTGGATTCTGAGTTCAGCATCCTTTAATCTTTCAGTTTGTGTTTTTTTGCAGTGGTTAATGATACAGAATTGATTGAGTGAACTCCACATGGTAATGAGCCAGATGGTGTTTGCTTGAACTCCAGAACGAGAACAAATAAAACCCTAATAGTGTAGTGTCAGCTGAACAGTGGCAGAAAAGCGTGGAGTGTTGGAGGTGTGTGTGTGTGTCTGTACGTATGTGTTACGCTAGCCCTCCTAGGTCTTCTGAGGTATTGGCTAGCTGGAAACGAGCAGGTTTAGAGGGAGAGGATTGATATTGTTAGCAAAACATTTATTTTATGTATCAATTACATTGACAGAATGCCTCTCTGCTGAAATCTTCTGGTACTGTTAACTACCTCTACGTGCTTTGCACTTTTGAATTTGTTTGGCTGTAGTGAACTGCTAATAAGAGGAAGAAATTCATCCAGACTGAAAGGAAAGCTGCTTTCCTGCAATCACAATGAGACTGCATTTGGCAGCCTTTGAGATGTAATGGTTGGAATAGGGGGAGGCCTCAACCAGCGTGATCCGTGATTATAGGAGTTGCACTCCAAAACATCAGGAGGGAAGCAGGTTGTCTCTCTGGGTCAGATAGGTTGTTACTTGGAGAGCAACTTTGAACCCATCATTGTAGTTCTATTCAGATAAATCGTGGCCTATTACGGCAGGAGTCAGCATCTCTCTTACGTTTTCATGCTCCCTGTCCTTTGAAAGAAAAAGAAAAAGAAGGTGAAAGAATTAGATTTAAGGCCTTTCCGCACTACACTATTCTAGTACTATTATTCCATTTTCAACATCCTGTGGAATTCTGGGGTTTGTAGTTTCCTGAGGCCAAAGAGCTCTCTGACAGAATTCTAAATGCTAAACTGCAAACCCTAGGATTCCATATGATGTTGAAAGTGGAATAACAGCACTGTAACTGTGTAGTGCAGAAAGGCCCACAGAAAGCTTAGCTGAGTTGTGGTTTGCAACACTGACACTCAGTTGCAGAAAAAGGTTACTGTAAATCAGGGATGGGCAACTGTTGGAGGGTCTGTTAGCCTACCGTGAGATGTTGGAGGGCCACACCACCTCCGCAACTCCTTAAAAAAAATATTTGCCTCAAATGCCCCCAAATTCCCTTTGGGGTGGAGGATATTTTTGTCATGTTTTTAGCCCTCCCAGGGTGTTTTAGGCCCAGAGTGGGGGCTGCAACTTTTACATTTATACTTTTGTTAATAACTTTGTATAGTTTTAAACTGTATTGTTTTTAAACATGCTGTTAGCTGCCTTGAATTCTGTTATTGGGGGAAAGGCAAGATATAAATGAATTAAATAAAATTTTAAAGTCTCTTTTAGTTTACTTCCTGTTTTTGAAAAAGGCCTCTCCTGGGCCGAAAAGAGCCCATCCTTCCCCAAGTGGCAAAAATGCCTCCCATGCCCACAGAGGGTGTTTGGGGCAGTTGTTTGACCCCTGGAGGACCCTGCAGGCTATGTGCTGTTGGGGGCCTCACTTTGCCCACCCTGAACATAAATAGAAAAGTGTTGGCAATGCCAAGTGAGTTGTATGTCGAACTTTACTTAAGAATGTTTATTTTTTCTGTTTTTGCCTAACTTGGTGTAAAAAAAAAGTCCCAAGAATGGTATCTGAGAAACAAAACTCTGTGTGTGTGTGTGTGTGTGTACACATACACAAATACATACACATGGCAACAATGTTTTTCTCTTTTCTATGGCAATATTGTATTACTGATATTGTAGTAGTTATATTTAATTTAAAAAAGCAATCTTTATTGATACAGAAAAATCTCTGGGAGGGCTGCATGGAGGAGACCAGAACTTTCTACCTCCATTTAAAATTAGCTTGAGAGATTTATTTATTTATTTATTTATTACATTTATATGCTGCCTTTCTCCTGGAATGTGACCCACAGCAGCTTCCAACAATTAATTAAAATATAAAAACATTTAAAACAAAAGCATTAAAAGGATATAAAATCATATAAAATCATATAAAATCATAAAAAACCTAAAGTAGTACAGCATCCTAACAAATTAAACGTTAATTTGTAAGCCACCTGAAACCCCAAGTTTGGGTGAAAGAAGGGTATAAATAAAGTTAATAAAACTGTGGCTAGTCTTAGCTGTGCTTTGATGAAATAAGATGGCTTTACAACCCGGGATTTGAACCTGGCTTGATTCAGACAAACCACAGTTACGACTAGCTGTGGTTTGTTGGATTTGGGCAACATGAGAAGCTATAATTAATCAAGCTTCCAGATTCTACAGGAGGCAAACCTGACTCCTTCCTGTCACAGTAAGCCAGACTTTATTGTGACATTTGAACGCTGTCTCTGCCTCTCAGTCTAGCATACCCCCCCCCCAGGTTGTAGCAAGGATAAAATCAGGAGTGGGGAATGTGGGAAAATCTTGTATAGTGTCTTGAACTCTTCGAAGTCCTGGGTAGGAAAATATATTGGAAAAGAAAGGCAAAGTACTATGTATCCAGGAATGATTTTAAGAAGTGAGAGGGCTGTGACTCAGGGAGTCCAAACTATTTGCTAAAAATATATTGACAGTGGAATCTAGGCAGTCAGCTGGTGCCCTTTCTCTTGTGACAGTTTGCTGAAACAAGGGAAGACAACTCCTTCAGGAAAAAAAGCTTTCCCCTTAACCTTTAATCATGGGCTGCAAATACAACTCCCCCCATAGAGAAAATGAGATGTAGCAGGGATCGGGGAGAAAGAGGAAATTGAATCTGACACCTCTTTCCACAGACATACCCGGTAGCATTTTGTTCTTCTGATCACGAATTGCATCACTTCTCTATTCTGTTTTGTATTGAAGTTCAGAAAAACCAGTATTTGGGGTGTGTATGGAGAATTATGCAGAAAACATAAAGAACTGTAAAATGAGCTGGGAAAACAAACAGGCAACCAGCTCTGCCATTATCTGAGAGAAACCCATCATCTACCCCCCCTTTTTTTTTTTTGGACAGTTTGCCCATTGCAGTAGATGGTTTTTCTTGATCCCAGTTGTTCTGTTTGCTTTAGCACCGGTGCCATCCTTTTGAGGGCAAGCCATGCATGAATTTTGGTGTGGCTTTCTGATTTCTAAACACGCCTCTTCCCATCCACCCACCCCAATCCCACCAAGCAACAGGGCAGCTACCGAGGCTTGGCTCCCAAAGGAGACGCAAGGCATCGTTCGGTGAGAAAGGGCAAGGGAGGCGCGTTTGCCATTTGCAGCAAGGGACCGTGACAGGGAAGGGGGGCTCGCTGGGTGGTTGCCATAGCAACAAATCAACTGAGTGACAGGGATGCAGATGGAAAACTGCGTCCTTTATAATTTTGCCTCTTGATTAAGGTTCCGCCTGACTGGAGACAGCTAGCTGTCTGCTTTGGGTGCTTCAAGGTCACAGCACAATGTGGCCACGCTCCCCCAATGGTCACTGTGGTGCTTGGATAAAGTGTGATGTCCTGGTTGGCACCGGACTGAGGAACATTTGTGGGCAGCTGACAGGCCATGGGGCAGATTTGGCATGTGAAAAGAGAAGGGTTCAGCCAGCCTAGGCTTTTGCCTGATAACCTTTTTTTTTCCTATAATGGATCTGACCTGTCTCATCTTATGGAGCATTTGAATACAAGGCCTTTCAGTCAAAGTCAGAAACCAGCAAGGCTGAGCAGGTTCTGCAACTACTGATTGCCCAAGCAACCAAGGTGCCATTTTGGAGCACTCTGTTTGTTTATCTTTGTCTGTCTTTTGACTCACTCACACACACCCTTCTTTTTATTTTCAGCTGGAGCAGATGTAGAGCAGGAGTAGACAACCAGGAGTGCACCAGATGTTTTGGACATCCCATAATACCATACTATTGGCTATCCAGCATGGGGCTTTTTGGCATTGCAGTCTGAAAGATCGCCAAGTTACCCAGTTTTGGTTTATAGAGGTAGCACTGTATTCTCCCAGCTTAGTCTCTGAAGTTGGTTTTGTAAGGCTCTTAGAGCAGTCTGCTGTTGTTAGTCAGCAGTTGATCTGAGGACCCTCTTTTAGATAAAACTAGTGGGGTGGCGTTATCTACCTCCTGACATCCTTCCAGGATTTACAGAGCTCTGGCCAAGCATTCAGACCATTGTGTTGTACTTGGCTTCCTTTGGTTTTTTTGGCCTTTGTTGGTTCTCTTTTGTGTTGCTGCTGTATCAGCAACCAATACTTTACAAAGCCCTTGTCTCAGTCTCCTATCCATCACCACTGTATACGCAGAACCAGCCAGCAGAGAAAGCAGGCAGAAGGTTGTCCTGTGTAGTAGCAGCCTTTGTTTGCATAAGACTGGAGACAAATTGTGTTTTCTTCCATGTTATGTAGATCAGTCTTTCCTCAAAACCACTCTGGCGGCATTCAGAAATCTCATGTCCTCACCCCCTACATTTTAACCCTGTAACGTATTATTCTCAATAGAAAGATCCATATTAGTCTGTGGCAGGAGAAGCAATTTGTAGCCCAGGATGAGTATTTGATGGAGAGGACGGTGGTCCATGGAAACTTTTCTCTCACAGTAAACCTGTTAGTCCTTAAGGTGTTTCTGCCAATTGTAGGGTCAGGTTAAGAAATGGTGACTAGGCCAGAAGTTTACTGCTCACTGAAGTTTCATGGCTGTGTGGGGATTTGAGGCCAGGTTCTCCCTTTCTGCCCCTTTCACATGATTGCAGAAGTGAGAGTCTCCTTCACATTCATTGTCACAAGCATTTTTGGGTAGAGAAAGGAGAGTATATGGGGATCAGTATGATGTCTTTCTGATTAAATATTTGTTTCAGTTACATGCCTCCAAGTGGACTCTGACAACCCTATAATAGGTGTGTTTTTTTTATTGCCATATTTGTTCAGATGAAGTTTGCCATTGCCATTGGGTGTGAGTTGCCCAGGGTCACCCATGGCAGAACAGGGATTTGAACTCTGGTCTCCCAGAGTCCTAGGATAACGTTCCACCACTACATTTTGGTGGGTTGAAATTAAATATAAATACGCATTTTTACTTACGTATTCACCGTATCATGCCTTTCCTCCAAGTAAGCTCAAGGTGCCATACATGGCACCCCTTCTCCTGCTTTATCCTTGGGCAGTTGGTGCCCAGGGTCGCCGAGAGAGTCTCCTGGCTCAGGGGGAACTAATATATAGATTGTCCAGCACTCTGGTCACTATACCACCTTCTTCTTCATCATCTTCTTATACTATTTTTCTTTATATTTAATGTTGCTCTTACTCCAAGGAAGGGTGTGTGTGTGATTCTCCCTCTCCTCTCTTTTAGTTAGGTTATATAAATGAATGTTTGATCCAAGGTCACATTGAAAGAGATCTTTAGCTAGCTGGAAATGTTAACATGCCTGTCTTGGATCTTAGTCTGAAACTTACACTGTAGGCCTTTTAATGTAAACTGTGAAAACTCCATTTCAGATAACCACAGGAAGCTCTGTAGGTGGCCTCAGCCATGCCACGTCTATCTTTCAGGCTCACCACCCTCACATTCAACATGGGAATATTAATAATACTAACCCACCTGACAGGGGTGTTGTGGGAATTACTGTGATCATGCATGCAAAATCCTTTGAAGCCTCCAAGTGCTTTACAAACATAAGGTATCCATTTGAAATGCAACCATCTGGAAAAGTATAAATCCTAACTGCTTCTTCTTATTTCTCTTTTATAGAACCTGTGGTCATCCCAGAACAAGAAAGTGGTACTCCTCAGGAAGTGTCCAGACATGACTTTAGCTGTTCCTTATTTTATCTGCCGTTACTGCCAGCAATGTCGAAGTGCCAGGCACAGACACCGGGCATTTTCAACTTCACTTTGCAGTTGGTGAGTGTTCTCCTTACACATCATTTGCAGTCTCATGGACTCCATCCAGGAACTACAGGGCCTTGACTGAGACTTAGGCCTACTGAACTACCTAGGGCTTGTAAGTGTTCACGAAGGGAAAAGGGGAGTGTGAGTGTGCGTGCGGGATGGGGATATCATCAGATTGTAGAATTATAGAGGTAGAAGGCTCATCTAGTCCACAGCCAGTACAGTTCTTGACAAAAACATCCTTTGCGGGAGGCCATCCAGTCTCTGTTTAAAAAAAAGAATGAAGAGGAGTCCAACACTTTCTGGGTTAGTTTATTCTAAGGAAAGGATATGCATGTGATATCAGCCATAATTTTTGGCAGCAATACAAATCTTTAACCAATTTTGCTATAAAGACTAGGATTTGGGTTCCATCAACTGGTTCCCGACACGCTGGGACCATGAACACAGGAACTCCCAGCCTCATCAGCTTTAGGCTGCAGGATATTCTCCCACCCTGTTTTCCATCCCCAGCCTGGCTGCCTCTGGCAAAAGCATAACACAGCCCACTCCCCATGGCCGCACCTGTTTAAACTTTTTAACAAAATTATTTACTCTAGTTGTGTTTTCAAGATTTATTCCCAAAACAAAAGGGAAGTATAGGAGAGGGAGGATAGATATCCATCTCTTTCCACTGGCAGTTTGTCCCGTTCTGAGCTTTCCTGATAAGAGAGACAGGCTTTGGTTGCCACGTTTCAGGGGATAATATATACACAGCTGGTGGAAATCTTGAGTTTGTAATGAGGCATCTGCTCTTTTATTTTCTTTTTGTGTGTGTGCGAGACAGAGAGATTGTCTTGCACATAGTTCACCCAACATTCTAGATTGTTATTCTTAAATTTTGTATAACAGGAGAACAGAATAGAAGAGCCACATAAAACCTGTTCCCAGTGCCATTTACTTCTTGGGGAATCACTCAATGTCTTGCTTTCTGTTTTGTCAAAGTGTCCATATGGACATTGTCACCTTCCGACTGGAACACAGGACTTACATAGGGGGATCCAACCAAAGCGCCATTAGCTCCTGCAGTCTTGTCTTCAACACCAGCTGTTGTCTGTGGGAAGCTTGCTTGCTTATTTATTTATTAAAATATTTATATTCCATCCTATATTCCAGGATAGCATATAAATAAAATCAGTTCAAACTGTTTAAGACAATTTGAAGTATAAAACAGTAAAAGATGGTAGAGAGCCAGCCTGATGGAACAGTTTGAGCATTGGACAATGACTCTGGAGGCCAGGGTTCAAATTCTTATTTGGCCATTGTAATACACTGGGTGACCTTGGACAAGTCACAGCCTCTCATCCTCAGAGGAAGGCAGAGGCGACCCACTCTGAACAAATCTTGCCAAGAAGTCCCTGTAATAAATAGGATTGCCATAAGTTGGAAGCAACTTGAAGGTATACAGCAACAATGAAAAATAATTATAAACATTGACTGCAAGCAAATGAAACAATTTAACAAGTTAAAACCATTTAAAACCATGTACATGTGCAGATTTTTGTTACAGTGTTTTATTGTGGTATTTATTTAGTGTACAAACGGGCCATGTTTGCATGCAACGGTAAGCCAGAATCCTGGCTTGTTATGAATATGCTGAATGCTAGTGCACATAGCATTATTACTTCTGTTTTTCCTCTTCTTGCTAGTATGACTGTTAAATAAAACAGGAAAGTTTGATTTATCATGTGTTGTCCAAACTGAGACTTTTGCCTTGTTGCTCCAAAACAAGACAGGAGTTGCAAACCAAAAACCAAACAGTGACTTGAAATTTTGGGTTGGAAGGGCAAAGCTGTGTATTCTGCATCTCTGGAGAACAGGATTAGACCAAATATTCCTACATTATAGAAGGATAGATTTGGTGGGTGTAAGGAGAAACTGCTTTTACACTAGAGAACCCTTTAGTAATGGAGCCAATTACCTAAAGGGTTGTGATGAGCTCTTCTTTATTGGAGTTTTTCCAGCAGGAGCTAAACAGCCATCTGTTTAGAAGATGCTCTTTAAATTTCTTGCATCAAAAAGAGAGTTAGATGACTGCTAAGATACCTCTCCAGCTTTATGATTCTAGGAGTAACCACAGCTGTGTCCTTGTCCTTATAGGTTGCCAACCAAGAACAGCAGCTATTATGACTTGCTAGGCATCAAGCAGGATGCTACCTTGGAGGAGATCAAGCAGGCCTTCTTCAGCAAGTCAAAGAAGGTATGTTACAACATGTGGAAGTTTGCCCCCTGGTCTGGTTAGGGTGAGACTATTTGCTGGACAAAATGGCAGTCCCTCAAATGAAAAAGGGAGCAGTGCAAGGGTGATGGATTCTCTACGGGCTTTGCTCACAGCTATGTTTTCATGGACTACAAAGGTGGGCTATGTATTATAGGCAATCTGGGACTCCTAGTCATCAAATGGGCAGTAGATGATACAGACAGATCCAAAAAATAGCTTTTAAAAAGCAGATTCTACAGATGATAAACATTTGAGGGCTAAGCCTGTGCTCAAGCAGAGGTGTTTTCAGTGAATTTCCAAATACTAATAGAGAAAGACCTTGAAAGGTCTCCTTGGGAAGGGTTGGTGCATTCTCAGAGCTACTACGTGGACGATGGCCCATCTAATCTTGCATAAAGGCAGGGCTGCAAACATAGTCTCAGATGCTTACCTTACAAGGCATGTAGAGTACTTTGAAAACAGACAGTTCCCGAAGTAAGCTGGACACAACCCTATTGTTTTTGTCATTCCAGTTCCTCCCCAAAACCAGAACTCAAGGCAAGTTGTGTCCAGCTTAAAATCAACACTTTAGATTAGACTAAAAATAGGCAGCCAAAGCAAGACAAGTATTTGTTCCTTTGTGTTCCAGATAGTAATCTGGTTACCAATTTAATTTCTATATAAAATCAAGAATATCAGGTGAAAAAAATGAACTGTAGGACAGCTTCAGATAAAAAGCTATTAAGAGATCTCTTATGGCAGGACAGAGAGCAGGACTGACAAGCACCTGCAGGATCATAGAATTGCTATCAGATAAGCGTGCCTGCAAGAGACAGTTCCACAATCGGACAGCACCACAGATTAGGCCCTCCTGTAGAGGAGTCACCCATCTAACTTTGTGTCCAAAAGCATTTTCACTCCAAATCATGCCTCCTTCCCTTTCACCATTGCAGATTGCTGTCCAGGTTTTGAACCATGCAGCAGCAGTGGGGAGTGCAGTTTGGAACAAAATTGTTGTAAATGGGAAAGGAGTTGATGTCTCCTCCATGCTTCTGCTCTTTCTGAGATCAACATGGTAAATTAAACCACAGTAATTTTGAACAGCCAGCCATGAAATACTCTGAGCCATGAAATAATTTTTATCAAAGTCCCTCTTAAGGCACTTGTGACTCACTCCAAGCAACAAGCTGAGTTACTTCTTGAAAAACCTGTCAGGTGGATTTCAACAAGCTAGGCATATTTCCTAGCCCAGCTTTCCGTACTTGCGTTCTTGTAAAATAGATGAGAGCCAGTTGGTGCAGTAGTTTGAGTGCTAGATTGCGACCCTGAAGACCAGGGCTTGATTCCCTGCTCAGGCATGGAAGTCCACTAAGTGACCTTGAGTGTGTTAGTCTCAGCCCCAAAAAACCCCATGATAGATTTGCCTTAGGGATGCCTTAAGCCTGAAATGACTTGAAGGCACACAGCAAAATTAGCAGTTGGCAACCTGTGGTTCTCTGAATGTTGGACTTAAGCTCTCATCGGCTCTAGCTAGCATAGGCAAAGGTGAGAGAGCTGCCATCCAATAACTTCTAGAGGGCTTCAGGTTGGTCATAACCTGTTCAAGATGAGGTGGATTACATCTCTCATCAGTGCCAGCTAGCGTTGCCAGTGCTGAGGGATGTTGTATTGCAGTTGTGAAAATCCAAAAGGATTCAGGGTGTTTGGACATTTTGCAGCTTGAAACACCAGTCTGAGATATTCATTTACAACAACCTCTCCTGTTATTGAAACTCCAGTGTAGATAAAGGGCTTGATCCATTACAAATTCTTCCTACTTCTTACCCTACCCTGGCCTCCAATTTTTTTCCTATCTTGGTGCAGGTAGCAGAATCTCCTGCTGGAATGTGTCCACGATCTAAGTCAAATAGAACTTTACTAAAACAGAAGTGAGTGTGGCTGATAGAGTAATTGCAGGAAATGTGAGGGAGAATGTGTTGGAGAGCAGCTAAGCTCTGAAGGTGTTGTAAAAAGTGACCCATCGAAACCTAGCTGAACTCTCCTTGGCATCCTGGAGAATGTGGGTTGTCTTTGATGATTTGTCTCCTCCCTTTCTGTCCTGAAGAGGGCAGTGTTGGGCTGAAAGAGTGCTGGATGAATTTTCCTAAGAAAAAGCCATGTGTTTGCACACGTGTGTTTGTCAGAAAGCCTGCTCCGCTTTAGAAGAGTGTGTATTTATCTCCAAGAAGGGGGAGGCATATTTCATAAGTCCTAGTTTACTAAATTGTGGTGCACACAAGCATTATATTGGTTCGCATACTCTGTTCAACCCCTTGTTCAGAGGCTGGATGGTCATCTGTTGGGAGTGCTTTGATGTGTGTTCCTGCCTGTCAAGGGGTTGGACTTGATGGCCATTGTGGTCTCTTCCAAGTCTATGATAAACAAACAAAGAAGAGTCAAGTAAACATTGCTTCCCCATTCACCTGAAGCTGAGATCATAGATAGACTAGGATTACAGAATCATAGTGCTGGAACCTCAAAAATCATCTCATCCGTATCCCTGCCAGTGCAGTAAAACTGCCTTTACAGTCATACCAATATCTGGCTGTCTTGTCTTATAAATTTGCAGGGAAGCGGAATCCACCATAATCCACACCAGTCTGTCTTCCACTGTCAAACAGTTTATATGGTCAGGATGCTCTCCTAATGTGTTGTGTAAACTTGGCTTCTGAATTCTGGCTTGTTTGGAGAAATGAACCATAGTTGTGGATTCAGGTGTTACAGGAAATCAGGATTGCAGTTAGAGGGTCGTTGAGCCTCCTTGAGCATACCAGCAGCCTATGCAGGTTTCCAAGAGAGCAAATCCCTAGGTGTGTCTTGTGTTCTGGAAACATCATGAAATCTGAACTGAAGCCAACAGTAATTTGTGGGGTCAGGGTTTCTGGGGAAAAACAGGAGGATTTTTGATTTAGCTGGTAAAATGACATCATCTGCTACCACCTTAGACTGTCCTGTTCGTGTTTTAAGTTTAGCTGCCTCCACAGTAATGGGACGTTGGAATGGATTTTCGTAGCAGTAATATGCAGTCTTGAACTACCTCTGCTAAATGCATTTTTGGGTGATTTGATCTTGAATGGGCAATCAGGACCCCTTAGTTTTACAAAAGATCTATTCTTGGTGAAGATGAAAATTGTTAGTACTGGTATTGATCTGGATCAGCGTGGCTGCCAGTATTTTGGGCCTCTCTGTGGGTGAGTGGCTCCAGGAGTTTGTCATTATAAGCATCTGCCCTTCAGCATTTACCACTACATCACTGCTGATTTTCAGCTTCTGATGCATCCAGCTAACTGCAGAGCAGCTGCGGCGAGTACTTTCAGTTTGTATAGTCAATGATTTATTTCGTCTTGCCAAAATCATCCTGGCCTTATCATTCTGCATGCTTTTGTGCCAGCCTTAAAGGTAATAGAAAGGTGTTATTTTTTTTTGCTGTAGAAAAAGGATTGAAGCTCAGAAGTTGGGCATTTGAAGGCGACTTGCATTCCTATTAAACCAGCCATTTATTTTGGGATATAAGAACCAGAATTTTATTTTATTTTATTTTGCAAAGAACTGTAGTTCAGTGTTTGCCTTGCATACAGAAAGTCCCAAGCAGGGCTAGGGAGAAGATCCCCTGCCCGGAAGACTGGAGAATCAGCACCAGTCATTGCTGACAGTCCATGTCGATATGGGCCAGCCATGTGCTTAAGGCTGCTTCCTGTGTACACATCATACTGTGCCTTAACAGAAGGCCACTACTGGGTATTTTTGACAGCTTGTCCAAAGCCCTTTTGAGAAGAAAACAGCTTCCCTCAACTCCAAAGGAGTTACTCAAATACTTTTGATATGCTTGTAAGAGTTTTGGCAGACGACCTAGTAATCTGTAAACTCACTTCCCACCCCACCTCCATTTCCATAACATTAATGGTTTTGTGGATGAACTGAGGATGATTTTATCTTTTGCAGTAGACTGTTTGATTTCAGGATGAGTGCTGTATAGGAAGGCACCAGCTGCTTGATTTCTAGGGCAAAGTGTTTCAATCTCTTTTCTTCTCAAAATTAAGGCCATTAAAGTATTGCTCTTTTCCAGTCTGTGCCACAAGTACCTCCACAAGGGAGCTGGTTTTTCAGCTATGATGTAAGTCTGAGCACTGACAGTCACATGCTGTGCCACACAAAGCTTAAATACTGATGCAGAATTCTAAACATTTCAGCTTTAAAAGGAAAAAATTCTAGACCTTGTCACCGCAAAATAATGGTTTGGCGGTTTCTGGTTTACTCTCTAGAGAAGATTGACAATTAGTGTCTGTGCCTAACACAATTCTCTGTAATTCCCTACTTAAGACCAGATTTTTCTCCCTTATCTCATACCTAAAAATACTGGGAAACTTGCAAAAATTAAACAGTATAAAATCTTGCTCTGGCAAATTGATTTACAGTTTGCCCAGAGAATGTTCCAGTTCTAGAGTCTTGACTATGGTTTTGCTCTGTGTGGAATTCTTCTGGCAGAAAAGTGTGCAATAGACAGCTGTGTGGCACCACACCTGTCCCTCATATGGCGAAGTCTTGAAGTACATCTACTGTTAACACCAGGCAACATGGCCAAGCATCTGAAATGGTGGGAACTGTAGCCCCGAACTTTGACAGTCCATCAGCCTGGGGAGAGCTGTAGAAGCAACTCCATCCATTTTGGTTGTTTGTTTAGCCACTGCAGAAACAGTGCTGCATCTGAAAGGAGTGAGTGCCAAGTGACATTCCCTCCATCCGCATGCAGCTGTTTCTGTCCCCCCACATCTTCAGGAAGCAGCTTCTCTGATCTAAGCCCACACTTCTCTTCCTACCTCAGCAAAGTGGCTTCAATCCTCATTATTTAAGGGATTGTTTCCAGGTGGCTCTTGGCTCATGCAGGCTTGGCCTGGCAATCAAACGAAGGGAATGTTCTTAGCTTCTGGAAGAAGTTTGATCCCAGCAACCACCAGGGCATGGGAGAGGGTGGTGAGCTATACTATACTGTTTAGAAAAATTATTTTTTTTTAACTAACAGAATTCTTGGAAATTCTGGGAATTGTAATCCAAAGGTAATTTTTCCAGGCTCTTGTGCAGTGCTGAAACCCAGCTAGGATGGAGAGAGATAGCTGAGTAGAGGGAGCGCATTGTGATGACTCAGAAGTGAAGGCAATTTATTTAGTGGTTTAAGCTGAGAATTGCACATTATACCCTATCAGTAGCACTGCTCCACCTTCTTAAAATAAAAAAGAGGAAGAAAATCCAGCAGTCGTGTTTATGCTGAAACATGGAATGGACTTTGGTGCTGAATTGAAAAGGTGCTTTTTAGAAAAACTAAGATTGCATGCTGAAGAATTTTGTCGGCCCTTGTTAGCTGGGTATACAAAGCTTTGAAAACCTAGAACACCTAGAACTTTCTAGCTGCCATTGTTAGGCAAACTGGGAGAGTCTGGGTTTTGTTGCCCAGAAAAGTTAATTTTCCAAGCTCTGGTCAGCACATGAACACAGCAGTCCAGTAGGCTCCAAAGTGTGGAAAATCAGAATCCAGTGCAGAGAGCAGATGAGTGGCTATAAGAGGGCTGTGTAGCTCTAAGTTAGTAAAGCTGCTAGATAATTCTAGACTTTGGGCTTTGTGGTCTAACTGAGAAAGGGTAAGTACCTCAGTAGACAGTAAAATATGTATTACTTCATTTCCATCAAAATACAGCAAGTAGCCTTGCTGCTACATATGTTCCTCCCCATTTTCGTCAGTGTTGTACAGTGGGACTTGCAACTTCTGCCCTAAGTTTCTTTCTTCTTGTCTCCACTGCTCAGAACCCATGCACAAGAGTTAAGAGGAACTGGTCTTCAGAGGAGTACCTATTGATCATAGTACTTTGGGCATGGAAGGAGGTATGACCAGGTTAAGTGACCAGAACCAAACAAAGGCATTTTTCTGCCTCTGTTTGAAGACAGAATGGCACTCCTCCATTCTGGGCACAGACCCTCGCTGAAACTTTATTTGGCAATGTCAACTTGGTAGAGTTGCTCACTTATGCACAAGAGAACCAGATTGATTTAGGGGATGCCTCTCTTTTTCCTAACGGTGTAGGCTGCCCTACATGTGATTGTGTAGAGATGTGGTGTGAACCCTCATATACAGAGGGCAGTTCTGTTGTCTGTCTCCAAGGAAGTGTTGGTCTTCATTCAAACATTCCCCACAGCAGATGGCCTGCCCTCAACAGGAACAAATCAGCCCTGTGAATCTTACAGAGACATATCAGACAGGCTCTTTAACACATGAGTGCTGTGGAGTTCACAGGGTATTTAAATTTAATTCATTCGTTTCTTGATTTTAGACCCACAGTTTGTATGTGCAGCATCTGTTCCCCAAAGTTCCCTGCCTTATTTCTGCAGTCTGACAATGTAAAGCACTTGAGGTTAAAAATTCTTGCCCCCTTTCCAAGAAACTCTTCTAGGAGACCCCTGCCCTGATTCTGTCACATCCCACAACCCTCAAACATGGCCACAGTTTATGAGGAAAGGGTTGCTTGCCTCTGTCCAGCTCCCTCCTTCACCCCTCTCTAGCCTCGGTTGCATTGGAGGGCTGCCCAGGAAAAATCAACACTTGAAATCTTTATCTTTTCGGTTGGTCAGCTGGCTGGGAGGGCTGCTCTGTCTGAGCCAGTACAGAGCCTGTTTACTAGTTGCACCAACACGGGTGGGAAATATTGGGCTGAAGAGAGAGTGATCATGTTGAAATGACCCCCCCCCCAGCAGCATCAATCATTAGCTGGGGCCCTTTCTTTCCCCTCTCACTATTTTACCTCATCGTTTTCTAGCTTACCTCATCTCCAGTAGATTTTTAACATGAGGTTATACATGGGGGCACGCTCCTCTGCCTTAGTCAACTCCCCTCCCGTCCATCCCCACTCTTAATTCTCTGCTCCACACTCATGCAGTGATCAATCCATAAAATGTTCTGGAAGGCTGTATTAGATCAGCAGGGAGCGGGTACTGAACAGTGACCAGGACAGGTCAAATATTGTACAATTGGGGATATTCCAGGCCCTGTTGCAAAAGCTTCAGAGCTGGCTCCATACAAGGGTCATACTCTGAAGGCTTGAGAAAACAGCCTGTTCAGAGCTCTTTTCCTACCCTTCAAAATCTTGGTGATAGAAATCTTTCCATCTCTTTACCCCAAAATCCTAATCTATTTCTCAAGGAAATTTTGGAATGAGGTATGATGTGGTATACTTAGAGCTTTGAGCCTTATCGCCAGAGATTTGGGTCAGGGTGGTGGCTTCTTACAGCATTACAGGTGTTAATTAGCACAAAACAACTCTGTATGAAATAATCCATCAACAAGTTTGGCCATTTTTAAAGTAATTATTCCAGTTACTTTTGAGAAATGGCCAAGGATTACATTTTAAAAATCCCAACTACAATGGTAGCTATTTGGAGCTTGAGAACCTTAGACTACAACCCAGGTTCAGTTCCTCACTTGGCCATGGAAACCCACGGGGTGACCCTGGGTGCGTCACACACTCTCAGCCCCTGAAAACCCTGTGATAGGTTTGCCTTAGGGTCACCCTAAGACAGAAATGACTTGAAGGCACACAACAGCAGCAATTGTAGCTAAGTCCTATTTCAAATTAACTTTCCAAGTTCTAGAACACAGAGTCCAGTATGACTGAATTTTGTCAGTTGCTGCAAAAACGAAAGAGGTTCTCAAGATCCTGGTGTCTTCTTGGGAGAGATGGGCTGGTTAATACCTCAGTTAACAAAGCCTCTGACAAAGAGGTTCCTTTTCACAAAATCTTTTTATGCCCACTCAGCCCTCCTTTTTCTCCTTGTCCTCTGTCTATCTGATATTTCTTTTAGAAGCATTGGAATTCAGAGGGTGGTGAGAGAGGGCTGAGGGGAAAAAGATCTGTAAATTTGGCCTCTAACATGTGTGTTTGCAGTCCTTTGTAACACCATCCTATTCTTGCTCCAGCTCTTCACGTGCTGAGAAGAAATGTCCAAGTCTGATGGGAAGCAGTACCCTTTCTCTGAGGGAATTAAAGCTAGTTACATATATCTTCTGTCCTGCCAAGGCCCAGCTTCCTGTAATTATTGGCTAAATTGTCTGTGTTTGCTTTGCACCAATTCCTGAAACCCACAGCTTGCAAAGATAGAGAGGAATTCTGTGGCCATCACCAAAAGGAATTTGCTAAGTGCCAGGTGGAGATAAAACGAAAGTAACCAAGCCATTGGGGTTTGACTGGGAGGGGGTGCCCTGCAGTGCAGGGGAGTCTTGAGAGCTAGAACGTTTGTTGCTTGAAGTAGCCCATAATAGACCCTTGATCCTTTTGTACTGAAAAACACAAGCATCTTCTTTGTGTCCTAAAGTGCTCCTTAACACACAGGAGAAAATATTGTCTGCACTGTGGCTTGTATGCACAATAAGCAGGGGATGGGGTACGGCTTATCAAATCAGGATTTGTTAAAACCCACACTCTTGGCTCTGGGTCCTTTGACTCTTTTTCTTCATCAGTGTAGCAGGAATCCTTCGCAGCCATCCGGGAATTTCACATCAGTGCTATGGTATTCCATTTTCTAGAGAGGCATAGGAATTGTGTACTTTTTTTTAGAATTGTTTGCTCCTCATCTGGCATTTGGAATCTGTAAAAACAAGTGATTAAAACATAAGTGTGCTGTTAGCAAAAATTTGAAACGCTTTCCCTCACAGCAACCGCTAGGGGGAAAAAAATACTCCCAAACCAGAGGAGCATCAGACCATGTCACAGAATGTTGCTTCTTGCACAGAAATGTCTCTGGCCTCCCACTTGGGTACACTCAGATATAGGCAGAGTTAACCCCTGGAGATTTCAAATCACAGTCTGGCTTTTGGTGAAGTGGTTTCTTACTTTTAATTTTTCCATTCTTTCTCTCTCTCTCTTTCTGTCTTACTCTTTTTTAGGGATTGTGTCTTAATCTTAAGTCTGTAACCTGCTTGACCTTCACGTCTCAGGTTGGGTGACATAACTGTCAGGATCTCTGGCATTTAAGACAAGGACCTCTTGGGAGCCAGTCCAACCCAGCACTTGGATGGGGAAATCTCATTTTTAGCTTGAGACCTTGCAGAAAGCTGTAGCACACCTGACAGCCATCACCAGAAGCCCCTGTGTGCCTGACAAAACTGTCAAACATCTGACTCTCCTGGTCAATCAGACGTCCTGCCTGGGGTCCCTGAGGAACTCCTGCATCACACTGTGCATCCAGACACTCCCAGTATACACGCACACTTCACAAACGAAGGTGAAGCTGGGTCCAGTGGGAGGTATGGAATGAGAGGAGGAGTGCTTGCTAGCTGCATAATTTCTACAGAATCAGAGGAAGCGTTTGAGACATGACCGTTCCAAAGTACAGTAATCCCTCCACATTTGCTAGGATGAGGGGTCCAGAACCCCCTTGAAAGTGGGAAAACTGTCAATAGGCCCTCCAAAACCATATTTAACACACAAAAAGGTATGATCACCATATTCAACTCACTGTGGATACCTTTGAGGCATCCAGGTTCCTTCACAAGGCAGAAGTGGGGGGCTGGTGGGGCTGACTGCCACCCCCACAGCTGCCCCACACCATTTTTAAGAAGGACTCACAAGCCTTGTTGGCAGTTTTTCCGTCTCACGAGGCTTGCAATCCCTATTAAAAATGGCACTGGGAGGCAGCAGAGAATCCGTGAATATTCAGATCCGCAAAAGTGAAACCCACAAATGTGGAGGGTGGACTGTAATGTGTTGTTCTTGATGTTAACTGTTGCCTGGGTTTCAGAAGTAGCTCATTACCATTATTTCTTTTCTTGAGTTTAGAGCAGTATGGGATGCTTTCTTTTCCTTCTCCAGTCTCTTGAACTCAATCCAGGAAGGCAGCCACCCATCCAGAATACTTAGAGTGTACCATTAATAGAGCAAGGGGTGTCTTTGGCACTCCAGGAAATATGGATGGTTACTTTCCACAGTACCTGGACTGCGTCATTATTGAGGAAGACACAGACAGGGTCTCATGCTGTCCTGAGAAAGACGGAATACTTATTTTCAAGTTTAAAATGCTGCAAAACCCTCAACTCCGTCCACTCTATATGATTGAAAGCTAAGAGTAGTGATAATGTGATAATATTGATCAAGGTAGGCACACACGCAATCTCGAGCCAGTCTGGTACAGATGAAAAGTAATGTTGCTACACCTTATTGCTTATGAAAGTAAAGACTAGCAACAACAGCATTAATTTTTAACATGTTACTTCCAAGCTCCACTCAAAACAATGGGTCTGGTTGAGAGGCAGAGATGTTGGATGCATCCTTTATTCAGCTGAAGAGGAAATAAAAAAGTCTTCCTTGGTTAGCTTGAGACCTCTCAGTCTTTGCGTGACCTTTCCTCCTAGAAGCCCTCCCTTTGGGGCTGCTTTAACTCCAGCTCCTGGCTGCCTTCAGTTCCAGTTTCTGCATCTCCTCTTAACTAGTAGTATCTCAGTTACTGTTGTGCTGGTGCAGTGCGCCAATTCTGACTTCAGAACTGCTAGATCTTTGCTTTGGTCTCAGGACTGCTTGGACCCCTGTCCTAGGAACCAACCACAGCTGGGACTCAGAATGTCATGACTCTTGTGAACATTTGCAAACTGATTAGAACTGTGTAGGACACAGACAGTCACGTGTTGTATAGTGGTTTGAGTGTTGGATTACAACCCCGGAGAGCAGGGTTCGATTCCCCACTCAGCTGTGAGAGTGCACTGGGTGACCTTGGGCGTCTCTCAGCCCCCCAAAAAACCTTGATTGGTTCACCTTAGGATCACCGTAAGTTGGAAATGACTTGAAGACAACAACAAAAGAAATTGCTTGTGTCTGATCTTTGCATGTGCACTAGTGCCTCCTCCACCCCTGAGGGCCTTGGGATGGGGAGAGACATAAGCGTAAAGCCAGCATTTCAGAGGTCATAGTGAAACACATTTCCATGCTGGATATGAGAGCGGTATTGCAGGTGTATTATCCATAGTAGAAAGATTACCTGTCCCAGTCCAATCTGCCCGTGGCTATATGCTCTGCCAGGGTACAGGGTACTGGAGCTATTATCACTTCTCTACTCCCTGGATGACTTCCCCCACTCCAAGATTTTTTTTTTTAAGGTGGCCCAAAGGAAGAGGAATGTGGTGATGGAATGGGCTTTGCACGCCTGCAGACTTTTTGTGACTTCCCCAGCCAAATGCTTGCAAATGGGTTGACCTTTTGTGAGTGCTCAGTTCCCCCGTGAACATGTTCAGATCAGCTTTCACGATGCTTCTGCATGCTAAGCTAGAACCAAGACTGGTGAAGACTTTGTGGGTTCAGGGAAAGCGGGACAAGCAGCATTGGCTCCTGCGTTTTGCAGGTGGTTTTAGGTACCATTCGTTTTGCCTGCAGCATGTGAGGTTCCTTCCCCTCAGCACTGACCTCCTGTTGCTGGAAAGGCATGTCCTCTGGATTTAGCCCTGACAGTAATGTTACAAAGGCACCTGGTCCCTGGGGCATCTTCTGGCATGCGCTATCTGTTTTGTGCCAGAACAGCTCACTGCTGGCTGCTCTGTCCGCTGGTTTGGTTGCCCAACTTGTGTTCTCTAGTTGTACAGACTGGTCCTTGAGGGATTAGCCAGGGCAGCTTGGACTGTAGACTTGGAGAACATTTGACTGGGCCAAGAGCCAGGGTGCCTTCAAGCTGGGAGCAGGGAGACATTTTGGAAACCCAGAGTTTTGTCCCAACCTCCTCTAGTGGCTCTTTGCTGGCTTTTGCTTGTCACATTCCTGACTTCCAGCTCTCCCCCTGTCTCTTTCTCCCTCCTTTTTCAGCTGCTCTGGCATTTTGTAAGTTGCAGAGACTAAGGTCTGTCCATGCATGTTTGACCCACTGCTTCAAAACTGCCACCTCCCCCTCTGGCCTGCTTGTTTTCTTGCGTCAAATCTCGTAATTAACTATCAGGGAGGATTTATTGGCTTGTCAGGCATAGGAGGGTTGAATTAAACAGGGGTGTTTAGTTTTATGTTTTGGTTGGGGGAGAGAGGGACAAGTCAGAATCCTTTAACCCTTTCAGCATTCAAACAGATTTTAAATTGCACAGTGGAGCTGAAATTAGTGCTGAAACTTCCCTCTGTAGGAGAAATGTCTAATCAGCCTCAAATTAACACAGCCTCCTTGTTACTCCCCAACATCTTTTTGTCAGCTGTTCTGCTGAGCAATGCCAGCTTTGCTTGGGCAGGTTTATAGAGAAATTGATGTTTGAGTATCGCTGTTCTACAGTCATGCATTGCAGGGCCAGCTCTAGCATTTGTAGGCTGTTGTAGCCAGGATGCTGAGCTGACAGAGGCAGGGAAGTGACCCCAGTAACTTTGGCCCTTTCCTCATTAGGCTGTTACAGTGCTATTATTCCACTTTCAACATCCTACGGAATCCTGGGGTTTGCAGTTTAGGGAGGGGCCTCAAAGGTCTCTCCCTAAACTGCAAACCGCAGGATTCTATAGGATGTTGAAAGTGGAATAATCCCTCCCTAAACTGCAAACCCCAGGATTCCATAGGATGTTGAAAGTGGAATAATAGCACTATAACAGCCTAGTGCAGAAAGGGCCTTTATTGAGTGTATTCTTGCTGGGTAGAAAATAAACACAGGTGTCTGCAACTCTTTGTTTTTCCCCAAATATTCCCCAGCTTTTGGGGATTCAGTCTACAGAAATGAATTGCCACCAGTTTGCTTCAAAATATATTTCTCTTTTGGCTCCCAGACCGATGTTTTTAATCTAGATAAAAATCAGATGAACACAACTTTACTTTGTAGCAACATTCCTAAGTACTATAAATACTGCAGATACTATAAACAATGTGACTGCGTATGTGTGCGCGCATGTATGTTATAAGCTGGCCAAGGAGCAATTCATTCAGGCCCCCCGCTTATCCTGGGGCCAACCGTGACTGGGAGGTAAATATGCTTTCCTTCTGCCAGTAAGAGCAAGTGCCATGTCGTTTGGAAACTAGGTGACTAGACTGGCTCTTTTTCACCAACAGACTGTAGCTGCATTCTTAATAAAAATAAATATATTGCTTTGACACTCACATACTTAAATAACATAAAAAGGATGAAGAGAGGGGTTTTTAAAAGAACATCACAGCACCTTTTAACATTCATCATCATTGCCACTTTATTACAGTCAACTGACCATTAAAACATGTTGCTACATTTTAAAAACATTTTAGAACAGTGCTGATAAGAATTCAAAACAACAGTAAAAATATAATAAAAATCAAATTAATAGTATGAAAATACAATTTTTAAATGAAATAATATTACATAGACAAGAACGGTCTGGTTAAAATAGCCAAGTTTAAAAATGTTGCCACTTGCAGAGTGAGGAATTTATCAGAGCCCTGGAGCAGGATAGCCACAAGAGACTCGGAAGGAACAGCGCCCAGGAAAATGTTGGGAATAGAATCAAATGCAGATTTTAAATCAATAAATGCACAAAGAAGTTTGCTTCCTTTTGGTGGCAGTTTATTTAAGTGCAAGATGGGCCAAAACCAAACAGTCATCAACCTTGGAACAGGCCGCTTTAAATCTAATCTGCTGTTCCCCAAAATGTTGTTAGCGTTCATCCACACTTTTAAGTTCTAACTGGTTTTTATTTTATCATGAGCTTTTGTGGATATAAACCCACTTCCTCAGATGCAATACAGAGTGATGCTAAAGTATAAAGCATATTAATACAATTGTGGGAATGGGATAGAATGTAATAGGATCCAGAAAGATGCAAATCATGTCCCTTGCATCTCAAGAAGTGGGTTTATATCTGTGAAAGCTCAGGCGTATCTGATCATGGGAGAACAGAGCCCCCAGCCTCAGCATCGGAGAAGAGCTGGGCTCAGAACACCACTTCGTTGCTGCCCACGATGCTGCTCTATGATGGATGATCCCACAGGAACAAAAAGAGCAGCCGGCAGAGCGACAGCGTCAGTGTCAGGCTGGGGGCTCTCTCCTACATTACTGTTTTTGGAAGAAGTCATCAAGCCCCTTTTCTCTTTTGCTAGCAGCCTGTTGTAGTCGTACAGCCAGGAGACAGTTATAGCTTGGCCAACTGGAAACAGAAGCTAGGAGTTCAGAACCACCTCCACACCAGGCAAACTAGCAGTGTTTTGCAGAAGAGGGAGGCCAGTGGAAGCATAGGTTCAGGGCAGGAGTAAGTAGGTTGGTATGGTTTTGTCTGAGGAATAGTCCTGCAGCATTCCAATTTGTAGGCACGTGGATGTTGCTGATGCAGTCTTGTATTTAGTAGTGCTTTTAGCCTTTACGCACAGGTACTGAGTCACTTCTTTGGTTGTGTTCCTCTGCACCTTCTCCATCTCTTTGTTGTTCTCTCAAAGCTATGACAACCAGAAGTATACATGGAAATCCAAGTGCAGCTATACTGTCGATTTTTTATCTATGATACTGTCCATTTTATTATTGATCCTTTTCATGGTAACTCAGCGCAGATGTAAGCTGGGCTGCTAATAACAAGTTCTCTTGGTGTGATGTACAGAATAGCTTCATGTTCAGAGAACAGGCTTAAAGAGTTTCAACAGCTTTATTCAGGAACATTGAAGAAAATAGCAGCACACCTTGTCAATTGCTAAGACTAAAGAACTATTGGATTTGCAGTACCTTATACACTGTAACATTTCAAATTAGTGCATGCTAAGCATTTTGTTTGGCAGCTATGTAAAACAGCTGTGTCTGTTCCTCCCTATCAAAGCTCATTATAATAACATTCTCTCATTCACAGCACATTGTTTCTCCCCCAATCCCATGATCCCCTTACAGCATAACAAAGCCCATTTTTCAACACAAAAGCATGGCAGGGGAAAAAGGCCAACCTGACACTCAGAGGTCTCACCTTCGTAGGATAGCCGGGATGACATAACAACAATGGATAGACTTTTGGCTTTTTTTTGTATAGCTGACATACTCTGAGACAACACTGATTGAAATGTTAACCCAAATTCTCCTTCCTTACCACTTGCCACCACTTCAAACCCTTTCACTGGGGATGTAAAATATCCACAGTAATATGGATGTTTTGGGGGCTCAAATATTTGGCTCACAGTTGGAGAGCAGGGCTGTATCTGTTGGTTAGTCAGTCAGTCTGTCTTATACACCAGTATGTTGCCATTCCTCTCTCCTCTTCTCCTCATAGCTCCACCCTGACAGTGATCCGGCCAACCCTGACCTGCACAGCCAGTTTGTGAAGCTGAATGAGGCCTACCGGGTGCTGAGTAAAGAGAGCAGTCGGAGGCGCTACGACAACTTGCAAGCAGCCCAGGCAGCCTGGACTCCCCCAGGCAGCCAGGGCAGTAGCTTCAAGAGGAACCCTTTTGATTTTGCTGAGTTTGGAGCAAGGTACTGTTGCAGTTTCCCCCAAAGGACAGATGTTTCTGTCCCACGAGCAGTTTCATGACCTAATTGTTCCACTCTGCCCCATGCATGAGGAAGGAATGAGAACTCTTACACCTGTCTGATTCTTAGCCCAGCCCAAATATTACGCAGAGTAAGGCAGCAAGGGTCAAGAGTCACAGCCATCTAGCCATTCTTTGGAATTCCTTGGCACTTTCCCTTTCTTGGAGAACAAAGCTGGATATGGCCCACAGCCTCACTTGCACTCCTTCCATGTACACTACTTTCATCAGTTGTGGCAGAGGACTTTTTATTTATTTTTATCTATTTATTGTATTTGTGTGTCGCCTTTCTCCCAAAATGGGACTCAAGGTGGCTTCCAACAATAAATTAGGCAGTAAAAACATTTAAAACAATTAAAAGCATTAAAAGCATATAAAATTAGAAAAACCTAAGACAGGATTCAGTTTTTAAAACAAGTTAATAAATAAATAAAGCTCCTTTTCCCATTGCTGAAGAATGAGGCTCAGTTGCCAGGACAGTCATACATGGAGTCGACAGCTGGTAGCAGGGGATAATATTCTTTGTCCAGTTCCATAAGCCGAAGTGCACATCCTCTCGCCTGCTCTGCACCTGCTTTGCAGTGACATTGTCCTTGTTTTCTCTCAGGAGCAGGCCAGAGCCCAATGAGAACGTGAGGTATTGGCAGCAATTCCGTGAAGCTCCTGCGGAGTCATTCTCGAGACCTGAGGCCAAGAAGAGGTATCGCAGAAATCAACGTCTCTTTGGCTACTGTTTGCTCATCATGCTGAGTAGCCTGGCAGCTCATTACATTGGATTCAGGTATGCGACTTTCCCTTTCTGTCCACGCTGACAACAAAAGGACGCCAGAATATAAATCAGTAGTTTAGCCCTGGAAGTATCATATACTAGTTCAGTGTATTTGCTTCTTGGCATCATGAGTTCCCTTGTTGTTAATCTAAAAGAGAACCATCGTACAATCTGTGAAAAGCAGTTGCCTGGTGAAGTGTGGTCAGTAGATAGAAAGACTCACAGAAAGATATTGGCTGCTGAACTGAAAGTTGTCAGAGATGGGGTTAAGTAGGTATCTATCACTTTCGTGAATTCTGGAGGCCACCACACTAAAGACTCTGATTCCTGTGCAAGGATTTTATTTTGTTTTTATCAGAACTCTGAGACCCATCAATCAGTGCCTGGGACAGAAGACACACGCTTGACATCGATGATATCTTTGCTGAAGGATTGGTTGGAGTCCCTTGGAGTCATAGTCCTTCCCAACCCAAAAAATCCACTCCTGATTACCTCAGGCATTAGTCAGTTTAGTACTATAACTTAGAGTGGGCTAAGGAGTCATTTCCTTGCTGCTATTGTTACAACATTTCAGAGTCAGAGATCCTTGCTGTTCTACTACTGTGAATCATCCAAATATCAACCAGTAGGTGCAGATATATCTTCTGCCCACTGGTGCTCCAGTTGCTTGATCAGTTCCAGCTAACCACAGTGAACAAGAGGAGCTGGCCATTTGGAAATCTTTTAAAATATCCATTAAACACTTACCAGCAGTTGAGGGATGGGCATAAACATTATTTCTTGTCCATGGAGTTTCGTAAGGTAGGGGATCTCTAGACAGATCTTTACATGGTTTGTAGCAGAAGATTGGTCTCCTTGACATGATGCTTTAATAACAGTGACAAGTCTCTTCCACTTGTCTGCCTAATTAAGCTGCTGTGACCAAGAAGGCTTGGGGAAATGACAGAAGTAGATTTATGCATGATTCTCCCTCTCTCTCTCTCTCCCTCCTTCCCTCCCTCCCTCCCTCTCTCTCTGTGCCCAAAGCAAATTGTTGGATTGTGCCCATACTCAGAAGTGCTGTTACCCCCAGTTCTGTGTCTACCATCCTGAGCTGTTGTTTTGGACCTGATTGCAAGTTCCAGTGAAAAATAACATGGATCCCACAAACTTGAGGGTCTTAGTTGTCGTTCTGTATCGTTGTTGTTGTTGTGTGCCTTCAGGTTGTTTCTGACTTATGGTGAGTTTCCATGGGCGAGTAGGGTTTACCTGGTGGGTTTCCATGGGCGAGCAGGGAATCGAACCCTGATCTTCAGGGTCATAGCACAGTGCTCAAACCACTACACCATTCTGGCTGTCATCCTGTGTCTTAGGCTGAACTTGAAAAGGTCTCCGTGGCAACATGATCAGTGGCTGTATTAGCTGGAGAATCCTGGGAGCTGTAGTCAGAAAAAGAAACATAGATGGAGCATCGCTGCTGCCAGAAATGGGAGACCTCCGTCCGGTGCAGTGGCAGATCTTGTTGTTAGTTAATAGTGATTACATTGGATTATTTTCTTAGTCAACTTTCTGCCCTCTTTATTTTCATTAAAAACAAACAAACTTCGTGCAGGAATGTAGCAAGTTTGTTTTTTGAGTTGCAAAGGAAAATGTCGACACCTCTGTTTTGAGGGGAGGAGAGAATTCTTATCTGAGCCTCACAGGTGTCTTGGAAGTATGTTGGGACTTGTTACCCCCATCCCATGAGGACTAGGAACTTAAAAAAACAGAAATGACAACCTCAGATGTCATTTCTGAGGAGGCTGGGAGGTTATCTAGCTGCTCCTGCATCGTGACCGTGGGGGTCATATTTTTGAATGTAACAGAGGGGTGTTACTGCTCATTAGACTTCATTGCTGTCAGCTGCCTTCCCCCACCACCCCCTTCATCTTCTCTCCCATTAACTGCAATTGCTTAAGCCCTCCTGACTTTAGCATTTTGAGGCCACACATTCCAAACCCTTTCTCGTCTTTGATGTCCTCCTCTAAATCCTTCCAGGTTTGGTTTTGTATCCTCTTTACTGCAAACTAGGCAGACTACACTGATGTCAAATCCAAAAGGGATTTACATCCCTTTTTACCTGCCTCAAAACATATCTGGATTGAAGCTACATGGGGCTCACTTCCAAACGCACCCTGCTTATCTTAGGGCTGTTTGTCTGGGGGCTGGTATAAGAATGCAGGAAATGGCTTCAGACCAGACTGTTTGTCCCTCTCGCTCAGTATTGTTGGCCATGATGAGCAGCACTTCTGTATAGGGAGACCTTTCTCATTGTCTTCTAGCACAAAGATTAGCAAAATGCAGCTCACAGGCTGCGTGCGACCTGTCCCCATATTTGGGGCCCCACCAGCCTCCCCTGCTCCCTCTGCCTAGAGTTGTCAGATACTCAGAGAATAATCTTTTGGAGAATATTCTTACTCTCACATATTGTTACTCTTGCAAAAACTCTCAGCTGACATCAGTACTTCTGCCAGATTTGCTTCTCTGTAAATTTCAACAGTAGTGGTGATAAAGAAAATGTAAAACTAATGTGTAAGGTGTTTGCACTTTTCTTTTAAGCCAAAAGGTGCTCTCAGAAGCCTGATTCGGCTTTCTGAAAAGGCACACACTTTGTCTACATATTATGGGAGATTTTGGTGCAGCTGAAGCTTAGCGAGGTGGGGGCTGAGGTAGGGCATAGTTCCCCTGGTAGGCTCAGAGGGCAGCCCCCGCCACCAGAGAATGGTCATCCCCGTCAGCAAGTAGTCAATTAGTCCTGGCTTACAAATACAGATTTTTTTTTAAAATAAATTTATCAGACTCCCACCTTCCACACACAAAACATGGAACTAAACATAAATTTGTGATCAAAAGCATATACATTCCTGAATTTGTGACGAATTCTGCAAAGAGGGAAAAACACATTTCACATAAAATTGTAGACTTGGAAGAGGCCACAACAGCCATCAAGTCCAACCCAATTCTGCCATGCAGGATCACACATTTAGAGCACCCCCAGAAAATGGCTGCCCAGCCTCTGTTTAAAAACCTCCAAAGAAGATTCCACCACATTCTCAGGCAGCATATTCTACTGTCGAATGTCTCTTACCATCAGCAAGTTCTTCCTGATGTGTGGGTGAAATCTCTTTTCCTATAGTTTGAATGCCTTGCTCCATGTCCTAGTCCCTGAAGCAGCAGAAAACGAGCTTGCTCCATCTTCAACATGAAGTGGCTATCATGTTTAAATATTTGAAGGGATATCATGTTCCTATTAGGGAAAAAGGGAGTGTGAAAATGTACCCAAAGGCACTGTGTCACTGGGTGCATGCATAAAAGAACATGCATGCACATTGTTAAGGAAAAGGGGGGGGGAGGGAAAACTCATACAGAGGCAGGACAGAGCAAGTCAGAAAATGAGAAATTCATTGAAATAGAGTTTGACAGGTTTGTGCCTTTTCAGTTACAAGTCAACTCCCTTTGCAAGTTGGGGATGTTTGTATGGCTGACGGGCCTGGCTGGTACTGAGTTTGAGGTCAGGGGAGGTGTTCTCTTCTTCATCCTGACTTAGTTTTCACCGCTGCAGGCCACTCAGCCTGCCAACCCCGGCTGCCAGCCAGCCAGCCCGTTCTAATTGTAATCTGTTTCCTAATTAGGTGGCCATGACCGGGGAGAGATTAATCATGAGCAGCCTTTTATCAAGCATAATGCAATTAAACATGCCCATTTAAATCCAAAATAAGGAGGAGCATTTAAAGGGGCCCAGGAGGGGGCACCACAGAATTGAATCCCATGCCCAGATGGGCAGGAAGCCTTCACCTTGCTTCTGTAAGGCATCATGCTGTAGCGCAACAGGGGCAAGCCTACCAGCTTAGGCTGTCTGTGAGGAAATGTCTTTGTCATATGCTTTTCATGCTCCTCATGTATTGAAGTGGCAGGAAGTTCCAGCATCATCTTGCATGTGTTAGTTCTGATGCAGGCAGAGGACAGTACCAGTGTTGTGTGGCCTTTTAATTTTCATTTACAGCAGAGGTGAACAATTCAGCTGGGCCAGAGGCAAGTCTCTGCCTATGGATCCTACGGGCTACAGCTCTGTCATTATGCTGCTTGAATTTCCCCAGCAAAACAGGAAAACTGCTTTGAAACAAGAAGGCAATGTTTTTAAAACGTTTCTCTTTGAATTTCCTGCTTTTGTTAAAGGGGAATTCCTGGTTTGCTGCCAGAATTAAACACCCTCGTATCGAGGTAATATGCAAAACCGCTAAACTCGTCTCCAGCCCTCATTAAAGCAGCTGTGTGTGAGAGCATGTGTGTGTCTGTATGTATGTGAGACTTCTTCTAGCTAGAAGCTACCATTGTTGTTGTTGTAGTAGTGGTGGTGGTGTCCTTCAAGTCATTTCCACTTATGGAGTCCTCACAATGAATCTATCACAGGGTTTCCTGGGGCTGAGAGTGTGTGACACACCCAAGGTCACCCATTGGGTTTGATGTTGTTGTTACTGTGTGCCTTCAAGTTGTTTCCGAATTAATGGCACTCCTATCACAAGGTTTTGTTGGCAAGATTTCTTCAGAGCAAGGTTTACATTTGCCTTCTTCTGAGACTGAAAGAGTATGTATGGCCCAGTGTCATGCGGTGAATTTCCATGGCTGAAGGGGGATTTGAACCCTGTTCTCCCGAGTTCAACACTCAAACCACTGCACTACACTGGCTCTCCCTGGCTAAAGATGGAAACCTGAAAATTGTTGGGCATTCCATTTAACGGGTGTGGATAGGGGGATCTTCTCTTCTGAAAGGAAGACAGATACTCTGCCTGGGTCATTGGTGGCCCAGGTCCTGCACCAGAGAGTCACTGCCATTGCTGCAGTCATCTGTTGGCTTTTGAGGGCTCCAATTTGTCCTTGCCAGGCTCTGACCTAGAGGGAGGAATATCAAGTCCCTCATCCTTTTACACAGATGCAGTAATATTGTGTAATGTCTGGAGAGCAGCTTGTGGAGGGAAGAGAGTCCAAGCTCTTAGGCTTCAGCTGGTGGGTCAGAATACCAGAATCTAACCTGATTGAAGAGGGTTGCAAGAACACCACACAAGAATATGGCAACAAAAACATAGATGTGGTTCATTGAATACATGTTTTGGATAAAGCTATTCTCTGGGTCTTAAAAGAGTGAAGACCACGCTGACTGACAGTGGTTCTCCAGAGCCTTGGGGAGAGAAGAGTCTTCTTTCTCATTTGCTACATCCTTGAACCTTTTTGCTGGGGCTGCCAGGGATAGAACCTGAGACTTTCTGCATGCAAAGTAAGCGCTTCAGCCTCTGACCTATGGTCCCTCAACATCAAACAACATGCTCTCAGTTTTGAACATTTCGTTGCATTCAGGGTCATTGGGGAAGTTGGAAGGGTTGCAGCATTTTAAAAAAAGAAGGGTCAGGGTCCCTGTGTGAATAGGCAGATAGAAAGATTTAGGTTCTCGTTCCTCATGGAGCAGCTGGATTTATTTTCTGGCTTGGATTGTATCTTCCCAGCAATGATGGTAAGGCAGGAGGCAACAGAAGAGGGTGAGCTGAAGCTTTTGAATTTTGGATTCCTTTTTGTTCTTCATTTCTCATAAATGCATTTCCACTCCCTAAACCTAAGTCAGTAGTGCCTACGCTTTATCTCCCTGTCTCTTCTCAAAAGCTCATTTTTTTTTCCCTGCAGAAAGCTGGAGGAAGTGCACAACACTTTCATGGATGAAAAGGATCGAGCCATAACCCAGATATACAATGAGAACAAAGAGAGGGCCAGGTATGAGTCTGAAGAGTCCAAAAACTGAAGTTTCTCACTCTATACAGCTGAGGGCCATTCAAAGACAGGGTTTGTTACTTCCATGTTGCAACATGAACACGCGTCAGTCATTTTATATAATTTAGTTTTTATTTATTTCTTCAATTTATATCCCACCTTTCTCCTGCCAAAGGACCAAAGGTGGCTATTTTTAAAGTTCTGCCTTATTATGCAGAGAGATGTGTTTATAAGATCCGTGAACCCCCACTTCTAATTGTCTTCCTTTTCTTTTTCAAACCTTTATGGCCATGAGGACTAGAAACCTGCTTTTCAAAAAGCAAAACCTTACAAGCTGAGAACTTTTGTTCTTCTTTGTGGTCTCTGTACTTCACAGTCTTGCACAGACTCGGATAATCGCGTGAATTGTGCGTGTGAATGTACATATAACTCCTCGAAGAACATCAGTTACAGGTATGCAGCCTGTTCAAATGATGATTTTTGCACCCAGTGCCAATGTATATTTATCTTTCCTCATTGGTAGCTGCTGAATGCATGTCGCCCTTCTTTGGAAAATATCCAATGCGTGATTATGGGTGAGCAAGTGATCGTGTTCACAGATCATCAGCAAATGATGGGATGGTGAATGTACACACAAGATTGTTTTTAAAAAGGGCTAAGGAGAAGAACTGGGGCAGTGGCAAGGATGAAAGAAACTGCCTAAGAATTGTTACTTTGCTGTTATGTTTCTTGGGCTTCTCCCAAAGACTTCTGGGAAGTAAAGAGTCTTTCTTTAAGATCCCAACCCCAAGAGCTGTATTCCCCAAGAGATAAGGAATGGGTTTTGGAACCACCTAGGGCTGCATACTTTCGTCATGCGTAAAAACTGCTTTACTGAAAACAGTGGAACTTGATCCTGAGTAAGCAGAGCATTGCATTGCACATCTGTAGTATAAAACAGTGCGCAAAGGTGGCTATGGTTTTTTGGGAGACTCTTGTTTTATATCATCTGGGAAACCCAGGATACTTGTGTGTCTGGAGGCCTGGTTCTCACTGAAGGCCTTTGTGCTCTCTCCCCAGGTCTATGGGCCTCCAGAAGCAACAGGAACTGCTGCGCCAGAAGCATGCTGAATTCATCCAGCGGTACCGCATCCGCCCTGGACAGCTCCACAGAGAACCTGAAACCTTGGACACTGTGCAGGACCCAGCTCCTCCCAGCCCCACTGCCAAATAAAACTGTCCAGGAGCTCACATCCTCATGTCCCAGGTGGCTGCTGAAGCTGACTGTTACGGAGGGGAAACATGTGCCATGGAGTGGAGCCCTCCTCCCTCCCCAATAACCTTTCCACTTTTCTTTTTTTCAAATAGAAGCATCTTCCTACAGTGAAGCTAGGCCTTCTGTCATTGTTTTCTTTGACCCACTTTCTGATAGCATTTGATTTCCTCCTTCTTGCTGTATCTACCTCCACCCAGTTATACAGGTGAGGTAAGGAGCATTGCCCAAGGTAAATTGCTTGGATACAGATCCCCCCCCAACACCACTGAGCAAAGGTAGGCAACTCCTTAGAATCTGAATGTGGAGTTGTCATCTCAGCATACCTGGAGAGTGCCAGAGTGGGAAAGGCTGATCAAGAGAGTAAAATCTGCACTGGTCTGTGTTTCTGGGTTGTTCTCTCGCCCTCTAGAAATTTTGGGCCTCGGTTTCAACAATCTCTGAATACTAGTTATGCAGAGTGGACTATGGGAGTTGAAATCCAAAACATCTCTAGAGAACCACTGCTCTAGGGCACTTTTTCAGTCTGCCCCTGAGGAGGGAATAGACAGGGTGTTTCAGCTGTTTGAACTTGCCAGATCTGTTCTTCAGAAAAGCCACAAGGCCTTGCTGGCTTCTGGCTTCAGCAGCAAACACACGTGGGACCCTTTTAGCTAGTGATACACGCAGGGGGCAGCTATTCCTCCACCCTTGACTTCATCCAGGGAGCTTAATCATGGATGTGGGGCAAGGGATCAGATACTTTGTGCAGGAGAACTAGAGCCCATGAGAGAGAACCCACGTGGGCACTTGGTAATGGTGTGAACTGCTTGTCCATCCAGCAATTTTCTCTAAAGTTCAGCCAAATCTACTCTCCAGTAATCAAGCCATTTGGTGTAGGAGTTGACACTGGAATGAGTTCTAGCCCTATTCTATGAAATACCTCCTTGGGGTTTAGCAAATCAAATGAGGGAATGGACACACTCAGTGTGCACTGTGTAAATCAGTAAACAGAGAGACACATTGCCAGGAAGCCATCTTTGTCCCCATGCGTCATCCCAAGCAGTGTTAGAATTGCACACACGTACCTCTTTTCAGCATGGTTTGCTGTTCAGGAGAGCATGACTGGAAGGACAGAGGCTTGAACAGTGACTCATGCAGAGACAAAATGAGTAACCTCTTTTCTAAGGTACAATAAGTCTGTATTTCTGCATTGGAAATGATCAATGAGACTCAGCGCAGAGAGATGGCAGAGAGTACTCTGCCTAACCCCCTGAGGCAGAGTCCAGAAGACAAGGCCCAGCATGGCAGAGATAGTGTGAGGCAGCTTCTCCACTGGTTGGCTCCTTTGGTGGTGGTGTTATTTTATGTTTTCCCACACATAAAGAGAGGGGAGAGTCATTCTAAATGAAATTATTTGCACCAGGCGGGAAAATGGGGATTGTGGACAATGTTTAACGACTGGGCTCTGCTGTTTTGACGCATGTGTCTATGAAACAAAGTTGGTATTTTCCTCCCTTTGCAGCCTGTTTTCCCCAGAACACAGGAGAGGGGGAAGGAGGACGTTCTGGGCATACCTGTGGTTGACTTGCATGGAGGGGGATTAGCGAGGCCTCGACTGCCATGGGAAGTATTTAGGAAATGTTGGTTTAATCTCCTTGGGCTCAGGAGCCTGCGTCTTGAAGGTGCTGCTTGCAACTCTTGGGGTGGAGAGAAGTCAGACCAACACTTGGGCATGTCCAGAGTTTTGTATTCCTGCATCCGAGAGAGTCTGTGTGTCCATGCTCATGTAATGAATGGAGCTCCTGGTGCAATCATGGCAGTGTGTAAGCATGGGAAAATGTGGAAAAGAAAGAAAAATAAGATATGTTTGAAAGTGCAGCTGGATCCAATCAAAGTCCTATCTAGTCTAGCATCTGGCTTTCCAGATGCTGACCAACCAGATGCTGTTGGGAAAGGGCTACAGACAGAATGTGAGCACAGTAACTTCCTCCCATGCTGTCCCGGCCATTGGCATTCAGAGATATGCTGCCACTGATCCCCAAGGGACCGTCTACCCATCCCAGGGAGGAGCCATTATCCTTCATGAATTTCTCTAATCTCTTTTCAAAGCCACCAAAGTCAGGTGCTGTTGCCACATCTTGCAGTAGCAAATTCCACACGTACTTCCGTTGGTCCCTTTTGCAATATGTGGAAGACAGCTAGGTGGAGTTCATCTAGGTTGGAACAGTTGAGCTTTAATCCAAGAGCTGGGCCTGAAAGCAAGGAAAGGGGATAAGAGGGAACTAAGGGCCCATTCAGAAGTGGTGCAGGAACGCTGCTTCGTGGGACTGTGCGTGCTTGTGGAGGGAGCGGTTTGTTTGAATGGTTCCCCCACCCCTCCCTGCACACACAAACACATTAAACAACCTTGTGTATAAGAGGCTACACATATTAAGAAGAAGGTAGGGCCAGACAAATCCTTCTGCTCGATCAGTTTCTGGAGTGTATGGATTGAAGAGCATAGAACAGGCCCTTTTGTATATGCACAAATGCATTCTCTTTGTTGTTGCGTGGGTGGCATAGCTAGCACTCCCTGCTGGCTGGCTTAGGAAACACTGTCCTAGCCGAGCGTGTGCATTCAAATAATTTCCGATTTACAACAACCCTCAGGCACACCTGTCATGGGTTTTTTTTGGCAAGATTTGTTGAGAGGGGGGATGCCATTGTCTTCCTCTGAGGCTGAGAGAGTGTGACTCAGGGTCAGCTCCATGGATGAGCAGGAATCAGGATCACCGTCTCTTGGAGACCTTGTCCAACACTCACACCACTGTGTCACACTGGTTCTGACCCAAGCGACACCATCCTGATGGGGCTGGAGAAGGAGGGTTCACCAAATCTGATCCTAACAGCCCTTTCCTCTGCCACACACCTTGAATTTCAGCTGCTAATAAGGTATTTTGGATTTCATGGAGGAAGAAGTGGGGAGGCTTGAGGTTTAAGGCATCTGGGCTGGAAAAGTCTAGTGATGTGAGCAAGAGCTGTTGGCTCTTTCTGATCCGACCGTAATTTCTAAGGATTGCTTCATGGGAGATACCATGCAGGCTTTTTGCTTTAGTCTTCTCTGGAGGGACCTTTGTAGACATTGGAGAGATTGCAAGAATTGTTGCCCCTGTGTAACATCTATTCTGGAGTTGTAGCAGGGAGAGATTTCAAATACATTTTAAAGTAATAATTGGCAGAAAAATATAATAAATGTGTGTGCCCTTTGAAACTGGCACAGACTGTGTGTATTTTTGTACCAGCAGAGCTCAGAACTCAACGGGATGGGATGGCACTTTGTTCCTCTTCAAAGGCAGAGCCATGTCCCCACTTCCCAAAGCTTGACCTGTTGTCCTGAGGAGGAAAAAATGATTTCTGTGCCTAGTAACCCAGTATCAAGATGGAAAAAACTTTCCTGATCGTAACACCTAGTTCGGGTGTGTTGAACTAGTCCTCTAGTCAGCGTGACGGGTGACACTGTTGGCTGAGGGATAATGGGCAGTATAGTCCACATATGTTGGTGAAAGCTGTCTGAAAACTTGGGTTTTGTTTCAAGCATTTAATTTCCTACCTTTGAGTTGGACACATGGAGTTCCCTTGACATGGAAATAAAGTCCTGGTGGACAGTTGAGGACCAGAGTTTTTTCTGAAAGCTGGTCAGCTCTGTGCCAGGTGGCACAACAATTTGACGGACGTTGCCAGTTTTGGGCACTGCCATTTCTTCCAGCCCTTTGTAATATGTATACATGTAGCCACTCAGCTCAGACTGAGTGCTTCATGTTTCCTTCTAGAATCTTTCTGTGTGATTCCCAGAGGTCCAAAGGCACCCTCCACTTGAGTCGGAACCCCTAGAAGATAGGAATGCCCTTGTGGGAAGAGGAACTGTTTAGACAAGTTGTGTGTGGAGTCAAACCATTAGGCAATCTTAGTGTTTAATGGGCTACCCATGCAAGGATGGGGAACATGTAGCCCTCCAGAAGTTGGACTGTAATTCCTATCATCCTTCTCCACTGACTGTACTGACTAGGGCTGATGGAAGCTGCAGTCTGCTAACTTCTGGAGGCACACAAGTTGTCCACTCCTAAGGGTATGACCATCTCCGCTGCTGAATTTGAGATGCCTAGTAGTAATTCTGCAGAGTCAGGTATTGGACTTGGCTTCAAGGTTGTGCCCTTCTGTGGGCACCATTGTTTGACCAACGGTACTTGAAAGCAGCCAGGGTGGGATGAGGGGTTCTGTGAAACCCACCATCCTTTCTCTGAAGAGTACCTCCTCTCCCATAAGATGTGGTGGGCACTTATGGTTTTGCTTGGCTCTTAAAGGAAGATGGAAGCGTGAGATAAATGGATGGGAAGATGTCTTCATCAACAAGAGCTGGCCCAAGACATTTTGCTGCCCGAGGCAACGTGGCAGATATTGCCCTGTTCTTCCGACCTGTGAGGTAGATAATTCCACAACCACCTCTCTTCTTCCTTCCCTGTCAGTAAAAACACAGTAATCTCAAAGTAAATAGCAAACCTTCCATGATACCCACAATGTCCTGCTGTCTGAAGCGGTCGTGCAACAATAGGACAGGCTCTGGCACCCACAGTTTTAACCTCAGCTGGCTCAAGGGAGCCTTGACAGGTAGGAGCGGTCTACCTGGCAGGGCCACCCACTGCGGCAACCAAGTTGACAAGTGATGGCTGTCACCTCTTCTGTTTGCAAGCTTGGTTTGCAAACAAAATGCTGGGCTTAGGTGGAATGTCTGTCTGTCTCTCACAGAGAGAGGGAGAGAGTTTTATGCTTTGGGGGAATACATCTTCCAAACCAGGTGCGTCTTTGCCACCAGCTCTCTGTCTCTCTGGCCTGTCCCCGGCACTGCTGCCTGCTCCAGCAGCCAGGCTCTCCCTCCCCTCCTTAGGGTGGGATTGGAGCGATCACATGAGCCTGCTGGAGTCCTTCTCTTTCTCTCTCTCTCTCTCCCCTCTGTCTGCCAGCAGCTACTGTCTACCACTCTCCTACTTGGAAACCAGTTAGTTCTGCCGTTTGGGCACAAGGGCTCCTCGGGCAACAGCAGCAATGCACCTGTAGGCTTCTCCCGGCTCCTTGAGAGCCCCCGCTGGAGAAGCAGCAGCAGGCATGGATTTTAAAAGAAAGAAAAGGGAAGCCGCAGGCAGCCAGATCTGAGCAACTATGCCCTTGTCGAGGGGCAAAGCCCACTCGCCGAGTTGCCAACGCCTCACTTTGACTGAGCATTTTGGCTGACTTTTGGAGAGAGGAAAAAAAAAATCATCGTCCTGGGCAGGATTCTCTTCCCTTCACAAACTGACCGAAGACCACCCCAAAGAGTGCCTGGCACTGGCAAAGTTTGACCAAGTGTGCCCTTCACTGGAGACCCCCCCACTTCCTGAGGTAAGGGCAAGGGGGACAGCTACCCAAAGCCCTCTCCCTGGCAGAAGCAACTTTGGCACCACCATGAATGCCCCCTGCAGTGCCCTTCCACTCCTCCTGGCGACAACTTTGCATCTCCAGTACTGCGTGGCAACGGTAGGTGGGCGCCAAGCTGAAGGGAGGATTTGAGTTGGCAGTGAGCAGCACCTAGCATTAGGCGGAGAAAGAAAGGAGGAGAGGTTCTGTCCTAGAGGGGGCACGGGGTGACCGGCAATGATGCGGACACTCAGAGGCTGGCATTGCTGAGCCCGGGTAGCTGGGTAGCTGTCATCCAATGGGGTGGAGCAAAGAGAATGATGGCAGGATTGGGGGGGTGAAATTAGGGGCACTGATTGGACTAGTGGGCAGGGGTGTGGCTACTTCTGCGTGGAAATGCATGGCCCCAAGGTTGTGCCCAGGTAGCACCCTCCATTTGGATGTAATTGTTGGAGGGGGTGTTGAGTGGACTGCATGGTATTGCTTGCTGTCTCCTCTTGAAAATAACACACCAGGCATCCTGCAAGTTCAGAGATCATCCATCCACACCTTCAGTGGCTCCTTCTGGTTTTACTGGTCTTGACGGGGTTCAATCACTGTCCCCTCCCCACCAGGGTCTGTATTCTGGAAAAGACTGTGAGCTTCAGGGCATCGGCTGAGCAGCGCTTGCCACAGCTTAAGTGACAAGCCCTTAATGCCCTTTCCTACATTTCCCACATTCTTTTGTAAGCACGATTTGGGAGGTGGGGAGGAATGAAGAGTGGCGACTTAGTGGTTTTGCATGTGTGTGTATGGAGGGAGGTCTCCCTCTTTCAGTGGGAGCTTAGCAGAGGAACAGAATCGGGTAATGCTGTCATGGCAAGACCTGGGGAAGAAGTCCAGGGCCCCACTCAGCAAAATGAGAGGGGGCTGCTAATAGAGGAGGACACATTTTAATGCGGCTTTTAAAGTGAAATAATATACGTGATGCCCAGAATCTAAAATGACCCAACAGCAACACTGGGAGAATTCTTTGAGAGGGTAGCCGTTCGGGTCTGTTACTGCAAAGCCAACAAGGCTTGTTTTTTGTGGCCTTTCAAGTCTTTCCAATTTGTGGCAACTCGTAAGGCAAACCAATCTCACAGGGCTTTCTGGGCTGAGAGTGTGTGATGTGCCCGAGGTCACCCGGTGGGTTTCCATGGCTGAATGGGGAGTCTAACCCTGGTCTCTCGGGTCATAGTCTGACATTCAAACTACTACGTCTCTCTGGCTCTCACCTTGCAGGCTAGCAAGTTTTATTTGGCACAGGTTGTCCTGGACTGCAGTACATCTTACCCAAGGCACGTCCTGTTGGCAATTTGGAATACAGAACTGATAGGTTGGTGGTGGTTCTCGAGGAATTGAATCCAAAGGACCTTTTGGTTGCACTCTGCATGTGCTCAGAGGCATTTTTATGTGTTGATGCTTTGAGCCCTCTTCTCAAGAGAAATGTTGAAAACAGATTAACTACCATTTTGTATTTCTTATTGTAGTGGCTGGGTAGAAAAATTCCAAATCCCCAGTTTCAATCCAGCCTTCCACGCACATCTCTCTGTCACCCTTGAAAAGTCCTCAGTGCTCTAGCCCTCCTTTTATTTTTCCTGATGTTCTGGGTTTCTTCCCTTTGGCTGTGCGTGAACAGAGGCTGGAGAGATTGTTAGGATTTAGCTAGGTTTTTTTTAAAGCTTCTGATGAATAGTCAAAAGGGGGAATGTAGCAATGCAAAATCTATTTTGCACATTCCACTTTTCTGAATGCTTAAGGTAGAATGAGCTCACAACAGCCCTGTAAGGTAGGCTACTGCTGTTATCCCCATGCTAGGGAATGTAGAGGGCCGAATCTATGTCATTTGCAGAGCAATGCTCTTGCTATGAGATTCCTCCCCGTCCCCCCGAAGACCAGAAAGGAGGTCCAGTCCCTGAGATTTGGGGACCATATTTAAAGGTCATAATCAAGAAATCAGTGTCCATTTTATTTTGAAGAAGAGCATAATGCTTAAGGTGGGCAACAGCTGGTGAATCTTAGATTCCAGAGGCACTGTAATAGAAAATTCCCAGCGTCCAGGGAAGGCGTGCTCCAAGGTCTCTTCTTTTGCTCCTTGCAACTAGCAGAAGCCACATGAATCATGGTAAATTTTCTAGGATAAATTGCCCCAAAGGAGAAATGATTCAAAACAGGCTGGATGTCAGAATAAAATGATAAAAACAGGCCATGTTGTCAACTCTGAGAAGAGCATCTTGTTATTTCTTGATTAAAATATCCATTTATTCATGCTAAAGGGACTCTTAATAGGAAGGTACCAGGGCAGGAAGAAGCAGCAAGAAGATGACACATTGAGAGGCAAAATAGCTTACAAATGCAATATAATTAAAACAAGATAATAGTCAAACAGCCAGGAAGTTTCTGTTATTGGCAACAGGTTGGCAAATGGCCAGAGCTAACAATGTGATTGTGACAGCCGCTATTTTTCTGTGTTTGATTTCCCTCTGACCCCACAGTCCATAATTCCACTCCCAGCCACATATCCCAAAAGATATCTGAAATTCTGGGTAATGCGTTGTGCCCCTGGTTGTGGTCCGTGAACAGTTCTGTTGTCCATGAAAGTTTCTTCCTCTTTCTTCTCTATTTTTTGTATTGCATCTTAGCATGGTGAAGAGTTCTAAAAGAACACGAAAGCTTTTGTGGTCCTAATAAAGATACTGCCCAGTTGTGAATTTCTCCTTTTATGTGTATGCGTGCTTTTCCTCAGTGTTTTATCATAAATCGGTTAATCTTCTATCCGCCACTGAATTCTTTGCTATCAAAAGCAAGCTGAGCTCAAGCCAGGTGTGGTACTCTTTGTGGGGATGCTGGGAGTGGAGACTGACCCCCAATTTTCTCTGCCATGATTCGATTTCTGAACTCTTTGCAGATGTTCCTGCATCCAGCTAACAAGACACACCCTTCGGAGGAAGGTAAGAATTGGAGGAGGAGGATGGAAGTGGCTGGGGAAGGGTCCCTGGTTGAAAAACTATGTCTCTCCAACCCCAGATGACATATATCCAAGTGATCTTGGGCGCATCACACATTCTCAGCCCTAGAAAATCCTATAATGAATTTGCTTTAGGGTCACCTTGAGTCAGAAGCAACTTGAAGGCACACAACAACAAGTTCCCAGTACCTTTATAATAATAGAATAAAATTTCTGTTGTTTTAGTATGAAAGCATACAAGAGAAACTTTAAGCGCATACACAAATTTATTTATTTATTTATATCCCGCCTCTCCATATGGATCGAGGCAGCAAACAACTTACAAATAGCATGTATTTCAAAACATTTCTATACATGCCCCCAACAAGCTGGGTGCTCATTTTACTGACCTGCGAAAGGATGGAAGGCTGAGTCAACCTTGGAGCCCAGCAGGATTGAACTCACAACCTTGTGGCTTGCAGTACTGGCATTTAACCACTGCGCCACCAGATATATTTACACTCAGGCCCTCCACATTTGCAAGTTTTACTTTTGCAGATTTGATTACTCAGGGATTATTTGCTGTCCCCTCTGCTGCCTCCCTGTGCCATTTTTAATAGGGACTGCAAGCCTCGCGAGACTGAGAAACTGCCAATGAGGCTTGTAAGTCCCCCTTAAAAATGGTGTGGGGCAGCCCCCCGCTTCTGCCTTGGGAAGGAACCCTGATTCTCAAAGGAATCCACAGGGGGTTGGAGTTCATGTTTTCCTGGTAGGCTTTCCATAGGCACCTGAATGACTACAAGGCAAACAGAAACTTGGATTAAAGAGGGCTTTAGCCAGATTCAGTATTCTTTGTCATATAGAATCATAGTGCTGAAAGAGGCCATAAGAGCCATCAAATCCAGCCCCTTGCCATGCAGGAACATACCATCAAAGCATTCCTGACTGATGGCCATCCAGCCTGTGTTTAAAACCTCCAAAGAAGCAGATTCCACCTCACTCTGAAGCAACAGGTTCCACTGTCAAACTGGTCTTATCGTCAGGAAGTTCTTCCTAATGTTTAAATGGAATCTCTTTTCCTGATGTTTGAAGTCATTGCTCCATGTCCTACTCTCTGGAGCAGCAGAAAACAGGCTTCCTCCGTCCTATGACATCTTTCCAAAGATTTAACATAGCGATCGTGTCACCCCTTAACCTTCTCTTCTCCAGGCTAAACATCTCCAGCTCCCTAAGCCACTTCTCATAGGTTTCCGAACCCTTTGCCATTTTGGTTGCCCTCCTCTAGACACGTTCCAGCTTCTCAATATCTTTCCTGAACTGTGGTGCCCAAAACTGGAAACAGGACTCCAGATGGGGTCTGACCAAACCAGAATAGAGTGGTTTGCAGTTGTTGTCGTCGTTGTTGTCCAGAAATAACCCAAATCAAACACCTGGTAGCATCCCTTGAAGCATCAGTTTCCCTTTGCCTTGCCATCTCCCTCTGGGAGTGTTTGGACCACAAAAGGCAAGACTAACCACATCATGGGGGAACATATGTAACTTAGGGCATCACTCTGCCCCATTCCACTAAATTTGAAACCAGTCCAGGAGCCCAAGAATGACCAGCTGATGGCACTGGCACTCTTGTCCCCACAGTGGTCCGGTTCCTCGACGTCTACAACCGCAGCAGCTGCCAACCCAAGGAGATGATGGTGTCTGTGACGTCCGAGCACCCGTACATGGTCAACCACATTGTGATGCCCTCGTGCGTGGCCTTGAAGCGCTGCGCCGGCTGCTGCGCGGACGAATCCTTGGAGTGCACGCCCATCCGGACCCGTGAATTGGTTATGGAGGTAATGGGCAGGGAGGAACAGCTTTTTAGGAAAGAGTGAAGCAAGAGGACAAAGCAGAGTTGCTCAGAAATGTTACTTTTTGGGGGGACGGTGACTTCCAGCCCAGCTGGGAGATTCTGGGAGTTGGAGTACTCAAAAGTAATGTTCCCAAGCTCTGGAAGAGGCTGAGATTCCTTAGAATCTGAAGCAGAAAGGGGGAGAAGTGCAGCCCTCCGGATGTTGTTGAATCTCAGCTCCCATTGTCCTTCATCGCTGGCCATATTATCAGGACCAAGGGAAGTTACCGTGCAACAACCTCTTGGAGCACAACAGTTCCTTGAGCTTGATCTAAAGGGAGATGGGTACAGTGTGGCCCCTCCTGAAACTGCAAATCCCAGGATTCCATAGGATGTTGAAAGTGGAATCACAGCACTATAATAGCCTCGTGCGGAAATGGCCTAGGTCAGGGAAAGGAGAGAGAAGGGGGGGGTTTTGGCGTGGTGGCCGGGCAAGGGTTTGTGGTGCTGAAATATTGGGCTGTGAGCCATCCTTAGCTGTCCTGGCGGCGGCTGGTGGAGGAGGAGGAGGACGAGAGAGGTTTTTAAAGGGCTGTGCGACCTTAGAGGGAAGGTCCCCCCAGAGAAGAAGCATTTGAAGTTGGGGGTCAGAAGTAGGAGAAACTCGCAAATAAATCCGTGAAAGCCAAGCCTGCAAACGTGGAGGCCCGACTGTAAACGATTTGCTATTACCAGTGTGATAAAAGGGCATCTTGACCTGTTAACTTTTGGAAGTCACTATTCAAACATTTTTACTCCGCTGGATTGTCTCTGCTTTCCTCAGTACCGCACGCCACCGTGTTACTGCCGCGGTGTAATAGCACTGTGGCCTCGTGCTGTAATTCAGTTGCTACTGCTTAATTTAAAAAAAATTAAGGCAATTGTGCTACAGGAGGCAGGCAAACAGGGTGGTGTGAATGGCATTGTCAGTACTGTGGGACTTATTTCATGCAAAATAAAACAGTTGGTCTTTTGCTGTTGCACACAGCGTCAACATTTAGCTATCTTCACAAGCATGGGCGAGGTGTTTTTCGAACCCAGAACTGACTACCGTGATAAGCACAATAAGCATGCCCTGGAAGGTGCCTCTGGCGATTCTCCTTTCTCACGCATCCTCCTTCCTGTTTTCCAGGTGATGCTAACCCTCTTCCCGCACCATCATCTGAATCGGCTGACATTTTTGGAGCACACCCAGTGTACGTGCAGGTGAGTTCCAGGAGGGAAGGAGCGCTTGGCGGTGGAGAACAGCCCTCAGAAACTTTATTCATATATGCCTTTATTTATGTCAAGTGTTTTTCTCCTCCAGAGTTTTAGTACTCATGGGCCAGAACACGGAAAAATGGAAATAAATTCAGGGCTTGTTTCATTTATTTGCAATTTAAGAAAATTGGGTTTCCCCCCGCCTCAGATTACACATGTACATCATGAAACTTTCTTTCTTCCTTCCCTTCCCTTCCCTGCTTTGGTAATGCTGTGGAGATTCTGTAGCCTAACATTTTGGGGGAAAAATGTAGGGAGCAGGAATTAAAATGACTGGCCATCAGCTTCCAGTTTTAATTTTTCAGGGTGCTCAAGTGGCTTATTTAATGTGAAAGTATCACTCCCAGAAGCCTCCAGAGGGATGGAAATACCATTTAGATTAAAACTCTTTTTTTTTTCCTGAATAGGGGTGGGTCTGCATGGGGCAGACAAACAAAAAAAGCTGTCAGAATACTTAAGGGACACAACCTACACTTTGCTTATCCCTGGCATTATGATGCACTCCACGTGTCTTAATCTGAATCTGATTAAATTGAAATTGTACTGGACAATTGGGTCAAATCTTGCTTGCAATGAAGGTGAGAAGGCTAGGAACACTGACTGTGGAGAGAGGAAATCTGGAAGGACTGTCCTTCACACAGTGATGGCCTCTCTCTGTCTCCCTGGTGCTCTTCCTCAACTCCATAAAGATGGCAGGAGCGCTTGCAAAATCAAAGACGTATGCAATGTAGAGGATGAAGTTTTTTCTTTTCTTGCTGGTGGACACCTTTGAGAACATGTAGTGACATGATGACATGTGGTTCCACCTCCACTTTAGAAAGGAGAGTTGAAATGCAGGTGCCCTTGGGGACACTGTTGGTCTCTTCGTAATTTGAGGCTCATTGCAGTGCCTTGAAAAGTCTTTGCTTGGTGGTGGAAGGACAACAGGGACGGCAGATGACAAAAAATTTTGCATGGGGAAGTCCAGTACAGTCATCCCTCCACATTTGCTAGGCCTAGGGGCACAGGACCCCCATGGAAGTAGAAAAATCATGAATAACTCTAGGCCCTCCCAAACCATATTTAACACAGAAAAAAAATATGATCACCCTATTCAACCCACCGTGGATTCCTTTGAGGACTCAGGGCTCCTTCCCAAGGCAGAAATGGGGGGCTGGGGGAGCTTACGGCCACCTCCACGGCTGCCCCACACCATTTTTAAGAGGGACTTACAAGCCTCATTTGCAGTTTCTGTCTCACGAGGTTTGCAGTCCCTATTAAAAATGGCACAGGGAGGCAGCAGAGGGGGCAGCAAATAATCCATGAAGAATCAAATCCACAAAGGGACACCTGCAAATGTGGAGGGCTGGCTGTATTTCCAAGAACCTCGACCCACGTTGCATATGATTCTGTAACCAGCACTTTGACATTCCAGCAGCCAGTCAAGTTGCAACCTTAGGGAAGTTATATGCTCCTTCTGGCCACTCCTGGTCTCCTGTCTGCAGTGTTTTTAGACCATTTGAAGGTTCCGAACACTCTTCAGAGTCAGCCTCATGTAGGGAAACGGCACAGAAAACCCAGCACCTACCTAGTAAAACTGCTGAATAACGAGAGACCTTTTCCTCGTCTCTTTTCTGCTTTCCAGATCAAAGAAGACGTTTTACAGATTGAACGCCATCAGGTAAAAGAATTCTCCAGAAAAAAAATCTCAGAAGGTCAGGACAATAGGTACAGAAAAATAAGTTTCCACCAGTATCCTCGGGGATGACCTAGAATTTAGCTTCAGTTTTTAACCTCCTAGTCATTGATAATGGGCTTGCAACTTGAGTCATCCTCCTGGATCTCTGGTCCCTGGTGATCTCCCCACGTGCAAGGGGAAGGGCACGCAGTTCCCAGAGAAGCTGAGTGGGAATGCGGCATCCGGAGAGCTGGGGATGCCCGGGGGGTGCGTGGAGATTTTGGCTAGGGGACTACAGGCAGGATGCAAAAAGGAAACCATTTAAAGAAGGGTTGGAATTGTGGAACATGCAGTCCACAAGGGTCACTTGTGTAGTCCCAGGGCTGCTCCTGGACTCCCTCGGTTTTTGTGTCAAAAAAAATTTAAGGCTCTAGCCTCTGGAAGCAACCAGCAGGTAGATTCTGGCCGGAACAAAAGTCAAGAGGGGAGGGAAAGGGGACAGATGTGGACTCAAGGCCCTCCACGGCTGCCTCCCCCAGTTTAAACTTGCAAATTTGACAGGAGCCAATGGCTGTAGCTTTTCATCTGAAACTCCACTTTCTCTCCCCAGGCCGGCCTGCCCGCCCTGTCTGGACAGGAAGAAGCGGCTGGACCCACGGACGTGCAAATGCGTCTGCCGGCAGAGCGATCCCAAACACTGCGAGGCGCGGGGTTTGAAATTCAACAAGGCCAATTGCAGGTAGGGGTCCCCTATCTTCTGTCACTCCCCCTCCAGTCTGGGACCCCTTTCACCCCCCAAACTTGGTGGCTTTCACACCGTGGCCTGCCAGGAAACAATTTCATATAGAATTGGAAGAGATCGCAATGGCCATCGAGTCCTACTCCATTCTGCCATGGAGGAATACACCATCAAAGCATTCCCAGCAGATGGCCATCCAGCCTCTGCTTAAAAACCTCCAAAGAAGGAGACTCCACCACACTCCCAGGCAGCGTATTCCACTGTCTTCTTCCGAATGCTCTTCCTAATGCTTAGGTGCAATCCCTTTTCCTGTAGTTTGAATCCATTGCTCCATGTCCTCATCTCCGGAGCAGCAGAAAACAAGCTTTCTCCATCTTCAACATGGCATTCCTTCAGATATTTCTGGCTACCATGTCCCCTCTTAACCTTTTCATCAGGCTAAACATCCCCAACGCCTTAAGCTACTCCTCCTAGGACTTCATGGTTTCCAGACCCTTCACTATTTTGGATGCCCTCTCCTGGACAAGTTCCATCTTGTCAAGATCCTTCTTCTACAATTTCTGACAACTTAGTTTCCAAAGAAGCCCCTTTGTATATTTAAAGAGCTTTTAAGTCACAAGTAGCACAGTCGTTTTTATTTTGGTAAACTCTGTTGCTTTTGGTAAATTCTGTTACTTTTCTTTTGTAACAAAGGTGGAACTAAGTTACATTACCAAAGCCCAGTGCAGAGTGGTTTAAATTGTTTAAAATTAACGTTCCTTTTAAAGAGACTTTTAAAGCATTCAGATGTGTTTTGACAAGGGATTCTTCGTTTTTTATGCCATTATCAATTCTAAGAGGTAGCAAAAAGTAACAAGGAGTGCAATGGGTTCTATTATAATAGTGAAGCGCATTTAAATTTAAATATAGCTGCTTAAAGTCTGTAAGGAGCAATGGAGATGAATCTAGCGAAAAGTAACTTTCCAAACCCTCTGTGTTCCTTCCATGGAATACCATAATCTTGCACAAGAGTCTGGGATACTTTTATGGGGCACCATCTAGGGGGCATGTGGGGCACACCAGTGACACCTTGGGTAGACCAAGGTCACGCCCTGGGGCACACTCTCACGCACGCTGCTACCCTGTTTGTCTGCCAGTGTTCATCTTCAGGCTGCTAAAACGACTGGATTCTCTTGAACGCACATTGAAATATATTATGCTAATAGATGCTTTTTAAAGACAGTTTCTCATTCTCATGATGTGAAATTAGTGCTTGGCCCCATTTTATTATTGTTGGCATTAAGTGCCTCCACAATTGCTGTTTTGACTTTCACGTATTTGATTATTTGCAAGTTTCTTCGACCCTTGCCATCTCCTATCTCTGGCACGCCTTTTCTGGAGTAACCTTGGTGGCTCCAACCTCGTCGGACCTCAGAAGCTAAGCAGGGCTGGGCTTGGTTACACCTTGGCAGGGAGACCACCTGGGAATAGCAGGCGCCGTAGGCTTTCCTACCTTCACAAAGCTGGGAGAAGTCTGGTTAATTTGTTCTCTTGATATAACTCTAAAACCCGACCTTCCCAGGTCTCTTCTACAACCTGTTTAGATGCAACAGGTCAAGAGGGCTGATGCCACTCACTGTCAACAGTATTTTTATTTATTTATTTATTTATTTATTTGTATCCCGCCTCTCCATACGGATCGAGGCGGCTACAAATAGCATGTATTTCGATACATTTTTCTATACATGCCCCCAACAAGCTAGGTACTCATTTTACCGACCTACGGAAGGATGGAAGGCTGAGTCAACCTTGGAGCCCGGCAGGATCGAACTCACAACCTTGTGGCTTGCAGTACTGGCATTTAACCACTGCGCCACCAGGGCTCCAGTACTGGATTAAGCGAACAGACCCCTGGTTTGATTTGGTCTAAGGAACTTCTGGTTCTTATTCTTGATGTTCACAAAGGAAAGGGAAATTGTCATATATATAAACAAGGCATGCTGGCAAGACCACGAGTGAAGACAAGCTGAAAACAAATACAGTTGACCCTCCACATTGGCTAGGGCCAGGGTCACAGGACTCTTGCAAAAGGGGAAAAATTGCAAATACCAAAATGTGTGGGTGGGTGTCTGTCTGTGGAAGGGGGCTGAGGTACGGTGGGGAGAACGGTCATCTAGGGTCCAAACCAGGTCAGGGAAAGGAGAGGAAAAGGAGGCATGGCGACCTTATACTTCCTCTCTCTTGCCCATCTCTTTCCTTCGGCATGCTTGGGGGCATTGGGAGATGATTTGTGGTGCTGAGAAATTGGGCTGTGAGCCATCCTTAGCTAGCTAGGCAAGAGCTGGTGGAAGAGGTGGAGGATGAGAGGTGGGTTTTTAAAGGGCTCGGTGGCCTGATCAGAGCCACCAAGACGGAAGGTTCCCCTGGAAAAGAAGTGCCTAAAGGGAGGGAAGGAGTTGGTGAAACTTGCAAATAGCCCAATCAGAAGAACCAAGCGTCCCTAAAGTGCAGCCACCAACTATAAATGCCAGTAAGTGCGATAAGGTGTTATATTAACTACCATATAATCAATACAGAGCAGGATAAACACAACACGTCGAACACAAAATGAAGTCCCATTGAGCAAACGAAAGCTGGAAAAAAAAAATTCAAGGAAGTAGTCAAAGGAATACCAAGTGAAAATGTTCCACTGAAGTATCAGGAACAAATGACAAATTGGCAAGTTTTCTATGTCACTGCAGCCGGCACAGGTCAAGGTTTTCACATGAGTATACAACGATCCATGTACAGGGGGGGAAATCCAGGAGAAAGTATGGGCTTATCTCAGGTAATTAACAGCAAAGCAGAACAGGAGCGTGCAACAGTCCATGTAGAGACAATTAATGCGGAAAATCCCGTAGAAAGTCGTTTGCTCCCGATACTTCGGTGGAACATTTTCACTTGGTATTCCTTTGACTACGTCCTTGCATTTTTCCAGCTTTCGTTTGCTCGGTGGACTTCATGTTGTGTCCTACGTGTTCCATTTATACCGTTCTGTATTATATTGATTATATTGTAGTTAATATAATACCTGATCCCACGTACTGGTATTTATAGTTGGCGGCTACGCTTTAGGGACGCTCGGTTCGTCTGATTTGGCTACTTTACTCAGAGTGCACATTGGCTAGTTTGTCGTGTCTGAAACTTGCAAATGATCAAATCCGTGAAAGTCAAACCTGCAAATGTGGCGCGGGAATTCTAGTACTATTTCAAAGAGGCATTTCAGCATTTGAGAGGAAAGAATGGGCTTGAATAATGCTCTTTTTTTTCTCCTCTTTGTCATCACAGGTGCATGAATCTACATCGCCAATCTACTATCAGGAGAGCCAAAACAGGGCTGTAGCAGACGGGAATCAGGAGAGAAGGACTTCTTCAGTTTTGGACTTTCTGGGTTGGAGGTCAGCAAACTTTCCCTTCTGGAAATGAAATACGCTGCTTTTTGAGGCGATCTCTAGCAACTGCCAGGAAAAGAGAAACATGAAGGAGATATGCCTACACCGCTTTGGATTACCCCCCTTTGCAGTGGGGCTAGGGCTATGCCACCCAGAGTTGTACCACACTCCCACAAAAGCCTCCCCTCCAACCCCAAAGCATCCCCTCCATATTTAAAACCCTAAATCAGTTTCCTCTTTCTCTTCCTGACTCCTCTCCCTCTTTTAATTTAATGGCCTTTCCTTTGCGGGATCTTGTTTCCCAGCCCAGCTCGCAATTTATTATTATTTTTTTTTAATCCAGCTCCTTTTTCCGTTTGCATTGCGGGGGGATGAAAGCTTCAAGAATCCACCCATTTTTTTGTTTTTTGTTTTGGACTGAAGAGGAAGATTGAAAAAGAGGAATTCTTACCAGATCTTGACAATGGGGGTGGTTGAGAACGCTGTCCCCGTTTGTGATTTTCGTTGTGCAATTATTGTAAGGAATATTGCTGTCAATAGCCATATCTATAAAGAGCTGTCTTTAAGACACCACTATGGGACAATCACTTCTCTGCCTTGTGCTTATCTCAATGCTGCTCCAAAATGTAATGTTCTGTAGCTACATGGCATCACTGGTTGTATTGATGGCCCATTAACGGCATGTGTCAGCAGAAGAACTAACTTCTCTAACTATTAAAGCAGGATGGGGTGGGAAGGAGAGCCAGCGTGGAGTAGTGGTTTGAGCGCTGAACTACGGAGGAAATTGACAAGTATTCTGTACCCCTCCCATGTGTACAGTAGTAGACTGTGTTTGCAACTGAACTTTACCCCAACAATGGCAAGGAGACAGAGACCTACAGTGTTTGGAAATGCTGCCTTATAAACTACAACTCCCAGAATCTCTTAGGGGGCATGGCTATGCAGGATTAAGGGTTCTAGGTTAGAAAAGTGATGTTTCTAAGCTCTGATTGTCCGCCACACTTAAAGACAGCAGCCTATGGGGCAGAGAATAAGATTTTATATCCTCTTTAAATATATTTTGTTGCCACGGACGCCCAAGACTTAACTCAAGATTTAAAACCCTAACGTGCCTCAAATATTTATTTGAAATTGCTCATCAAGGATCTACAAATGTGGAGAGAAGGGAGGAATAAGTAAATGCACACAATCCTATTATATTTTTTATTGGAATGATTCTTGGAATTTTTATTGGAATGAATCTTTATGTATGTATCCATTCATCCATCCATCCATCCATCCATCCATCCATCCATCCATCCATCCATCCATCTTTCTTTCCCTTTCCCTTTCCCTTTCCCTTTCCCTTTCCCTTTCCCTTTCCCTTTCCCTTTCCCTTTCCCCTTCCCCTTCCCCTTCCCCTTCCCCTTCCTCTTTCTCTGTCTGTCTTTCTGTCTGTCTGTCCTTCCTTCCTTCCTTCCTTCCTTCCTTCCTTCCTTCCTTCCTTCCTTCCTTCCTTCCTTCCTTCCTTCCTTCTTCCCCTCCCTCCTTCCCTCTTTCTCTTTCTCTTTCCTTCCTTCCTTCCTTCCTTCCTTCCTTCCTTCCTTCCTTCCTTCCTTCCTTCCTTCCCTCCCTCCTCTCTTTCTATTTTAACTATAAAAGCTCATAATGTTTCTTCAAGCCTTCACAGACATTGCGGCCTCGTGGGGGTCCAGGGACCCCAGGTTAAGAATCACTCTTGGAGAGCACACGCAACACTGTCCTCCAGGAGGAAAGAAAGATTTTGGAAGTTGAGAGAAACGGCCGTGTGAATTGGTGGGGGATGCCCCTTTTGCCTCTGACATCTGCCCCTTTGCTCTGCCTCCGGCTAGAGCCAATCTGGGATTATTCCTCTGCCTCCGTTTTGGCTAATGTGGTTCGTGGGGAGGCTGTTTACAACTTGGCACGAGGAGAGGGGAAGCCGTGCCTGCCTTTTCCCTGGCTTGGCTGCCATCCTTCCTGCTTCCATGGCATCTTTCTAGCCTCTCCAGCCAGGCACCGGTGGAACTCGCTCCCCCCTTTCTTTCAAGACCTTTGAATCGCTGGGTTGTTCCTCTCTTTCCCAGACTGCCTGAATGGACCCAGCCATGCCCAGTGTTGGCACTGCCAGGGGGAGACGTGCTGCTCCGCATGGATTTCCCAGGCCACGCTGCCTGTGGCGGTGGCGGGGTGGGATATCCCATGAAACTGAGCTTTCTGGGACAAAAAAAGAATTGGGAGCTTGGCCCATAACAAGAGTTGGCTCAGCCTGTGGTTTCTAAACAGAGAGATGTTAAGGTTCAAAGCCTGTCCTTTCTGGAAGCCACAATTAGAAGTGAAAATTGTAGGCCTGTGGGGGACTGCTGGGAAAACCTAGCTGGAAGAGCATTCTGTCCATGTTCAGAGGCACAGTGCTGTGATTACTTAAATCACACCCGGCTAGGCTGAGCCCTGCCATTCAAAGTAGCTTCCATTGCTAATCCCCAGAACAAATTCAGATACATTCGGAGACAGTGCCAGCCATTGTTCCAGCTATGATTTGACTGACTGGTGTGGTCACACTTTTTTCTTCCAAACACTGAAAGAAGGGGGCCCTACCTCCCCTAGAGATTACATCTACAGAGAGTTCAGAATGGGAGAATCTCGGTGCCCATCCCTCTACCTCTCGCTGTTAAAATCCACAACTCTCTGACTCAGAAACTAGACAGCCATTTCTTCCTTGAGAACTCAAAAGTCCTAGCCTACAGCACCTGGTATTCATTGATGGTCTCCCATCCAAGTCCTAACCAGAGTTGACTCTGCTTATCTTCCAAGATCACATGGGATCTGGTGCCTTTAGGCTATTTAGCCCCCTGGTTGTTGTTGTTCTGTGCCTTCCAGTTGTTTCCAACTTATGGCAACCCTAAGGCAAGCCTATCACAGAGTTTTCTGGGGCTGAGAGTGTGTGACATGCCCAAGGTCACCCAGTGGGTTGCCATGGCCAAGTGGGGAATAAAACCCTGGTCTTCAGGGTCAAACCATACTGGTTCTCTTGAGCCAGGGGTGAAACCAAATTTCTCTCATCTGGTTTGAGATTGAACAAAATCTGGAACAGAATGAAGCTCCATCTAGTCCAACTAGCACTGTTGCAAGACATTTTGTGGCCCAAAGATGGAAGAGAAAGTGGCACAGTTCCTGCCCAAAATTAAAGTGCATCCATAAGACGGGAGTATGTATTTTGGTACTTTAAGAAGAACGTCTCCTAGTTGCCACTTTCTTCCCGGTGATAAAAACCCACAATAAATTAGCAATAACTGGCAATTTGCTACCCTTTCCCGTCAGCCGTTTGGCACAGCAGAGCCAGCTAACATCCCATTGCCTTCCGAAGGTGGCTAACCAGCTCTTCTGGACAGACACGGTGAAGTCTCGATGGGAAAAGCAGCCTCTCTCTATGTCATTATCCAAAGGCGTTGTCTTGGCATGAGAAACCTGGCTGCACTGGTGCAGATCTTGGGTGGGAAATCGTCCACAAGCCCCAGAAACAGCTAAGGGCGTAAGGAGAGGGAACACAGAATGGCCCTCTAGAAGTTGGACTACAACTCCCACAACGGCTCACCATTCCCTATGGATTACAGAGAAGCTCTAACTTGTTGAAATGAATTAAAGGAGCTGTTGAGTTGAACCCTTTCCAACCAAGGTGGCAACTCAATTAAAAGCATGCTTTTTACTGAAACGATTGGCTGGTTGAAATTCCTACGTGACTTTAATTCTGGAATTAAATTATTAATTACTACAGTGAGAGACTGTGGCTGGCAAACTGTCACTGACTTATGCAAGCATAAGCCCACCTTGCGCCTGCACACGTCTTATTTTTGGTCCATGCAGTGGTTAATATTCTCTTTCACCCTTCATAACAGGACTCACAGCTTTGTTTGGATAGCATCCCCCATTGCCGTTCTATGATGGGTAGAGACTGCAAGGAATTGGGGAAGCATAGTCATATATACAGTTGGACCCCCACATTTGTGGGTTTAACTTTCATGGGATTTGGTTATTTGCAAGTTTCTCCAAGCCCTCTCCCCTGACCTCAAGCGCTTATTTTCCAGGGGAACCTTCTCTCTCGGCAGCCCAGCCTTGCTGCCCTCTAGAATCAGCCCTGCCAAAGGCATCATCAACTAAATAGAACCTCTCTGTTCCAAGGCAGTGTACCAGAGGGTGGGGACCGATGGTGTAGGAAAGTTATTTCTTTCTTGCCTCACAACTCTATTCTTCCTAGAAACACCTTCCAGGTCTTAACCAACGCGATTCTTGATTGCATCAATAGGAGTATGGTGTCTAGATCGAGGGAGGTAATAGTACCACTCTATTCTGCTTTGGTTAGACCTCATTTGGAATAATGTGCGTAGTTCTGGGCACCTCATTTCAAGAAGGATATTGACAAGCAGGAGTGTGTCCAGAGGAGGGTGACCAAAATGGTGAAGGGTCTGGAAGCCCTGTGAGGAGTGGCTTAGGGAGCTGGGGATGTTTAGTCTGCAGAGGACAAGGTTAAGAGGGGACATGAGAGCCATGTTTAAATATTTGAGGGATGTCACGTTGAGGACGGAGTAGGCTTGTTTTCGGCTGCTCCAGAGATCAGGACAAGGAGCAATGGATTCAAGCTGCAGGAAAGGAGATTCCACTTGAACCTCAGGAAGAACTTCCTGACAGTCACAACTGTCTTGCAGTGGAATCTGCTGCCTCCATGGAGTGTGGTGGAGTCTCCTCCTTTGGAGGTTTTTAGGCAGAGGCTGGATGGCCATCTGTTGGGAGTGCTTTGATGTGGGTTCCTTCATGGCAGGGGGTTGGGCTGGATGGCCCCTGGGGTCTTTTCAAGCTCTGTGATTCTATGATTCTTGTTGGAAAAAGCACAAAGCAAGCCTTCGACTCCTTGTGTGCCTTTCTCTTGAACTGTGTGCCGACCCCTCCAACTGGAGCAAATCCTGACTCCTCCCATATTCTCTGGGCACCCCAGGACACAGGGAGATGTTTGGATGTACACTTGCCAGGGGTGGGCACTAGGCCTGCCCTTTGGGGTTTCTAGCTGGACTTTGCCCTTAACCTTGAATGAGTCAATATTTGGAGAGTCCAGTTGGAGCCCTGCGGAGTTGGAGGGACCAACTTGTCAGCCCCTTCTGATGGCCTCAACCCGCCCCAGTACCTTTCCAAGGCCACTACTGGCTGGCAGCTGGGAGTGGAGGATAGGCATGGTGCGCAGGAGTATCCAAATGCCTCCTATAAACACAGCCAGGTTTATGCACTGGCTGACTAACTTGGAGTTTAGGACATCTAATTATGATGGGCATCTAACTGCAAAAGCAAATCAAATAAAAATCCAATGTGTAGGTTTGATTCCCCGCTCAGCCGTGGAAATCCACTGGATGGGTTTGCATCGATCCATGCAGCCTGGGGGGGCAAATATTTCAGCCCCCTCCAAGGGCAGAATTGAATTCCATGGGCAGATGGGCCCCAATGCAAACTAGTGGAACCTGCAGCATCAGTGTATTTTTGCTTGACAGTCTTCCTTCCAGTAGCTAGGCTTTAAGAAAGCTGTTTTGTGATTTTAAAATACAATAAAGCCAACAAATGAGGAGAAGCTTGGGAAGCTAGGCATGTTTAGCCTGTGGAAAAGAAGGTAAAGAGGTGACATGATAGCCAGGTTTAAATATTTGAAGGGATGTCATGTTGAGGAGGGAGCAAGCTTGTTTTCTGCTGCTCCAGAGACTAGGACAAGGAGCAATAGATTCAAACTACAGGAAAAGAGATTTCACTTAAACATCAGGAAGCACTTCCTGATGGTAAGAGCCGTTCAGCAGTGGAATATGCTTCCTGGGAGTGTGGTGGAGTCTCCTTCTCTGAAGGCTTTTAAACAGAGGCTGGATGGCCATTTGCTGGCGTGTGTGTTCTTGCAATGGCAGACTCAATGACCATTGTGGTTTCTTTCAGTTCTATGATTCTGTGAAATAATGTTGTCATGGAAAAGGCTGAGAAACCCAGAGGGCAAGACCGAAAAACCCCAAGAGGGCCAGATTCATTCTCAGGGGACGAAGGTTCCCCACCTGCCCTACAGCTTGCAGGGGCCATGGAGATGTGCATGACCCATAGACCACTTCCGCACTACATTGTTATAATGCCATTATTCCACTTTCAACGTCCTGTGGAATCCTGGGGTTTGTAGTGTAGGGAGGGGCCTTTAGGATTCTCCGCCAGAGAGCTTGTTGGCCTCAGTAAACTACAAACCCCAGAATTCCACAGGAGGTTGAAAGTGGAATAATAGCATTATAACAGGATAGTGCGGAAATGGCCATACAGTTATTAGGATCTAAAGCAGTGATTCTCAACATGGTGGTCCCTGGATTGGGGCTGATCTGTCCACTTTTGGGGTCTGGTCCACAGTAAGTTTTCGGGAAAGAAAGAATCGCAATACAAATACCTATTACACCGGATTTTTTTTTCCTGGTTCCTTCAGATAGCCTGAGAAGTAGTGATCTAGGGGGCATCTTATCTAGGTATTATTTCCTTGGCATCTTAACAGGGGGCACTTAAAAGGAAGAGGAAGGAAGGAAACCAACTCACAAGTGGGTGATATTTTGTGTGACTGGCATAAGAACCAGTTTGCTACCAAAATAGCAAATGCCCCCTAACCCTGGCATGGGATTCTAGTGCCCTCTGCAGGAAATGCTGGGCCCAGGTAGGGAATGTTCAGGCTAAATGCCCTAAAACAGTGCAGGACACGGATGTCCAGTTGCTATTGTAGCAGAACAGAGATAGAGACCCACGGTTTAGGAACATTGTTTATTGTCCCAGTGGGATCATTCCCAAAAGACTGAGCACCACACCTTTATATTCACAGCAGTTTATACATTTCCAGTGCAATCATCGCATGCTCAAGAAAGGAAACTGATGTGTTCCCACCAAAATGTTGCAAATCTTCTGTAGTGCTGCCAAGAGCCAGCACGTCAAACTAAACCGATAATGTTTCATTATATAAGGTTCCTTTGTCTTTCCCTGTAACACAGAGGGACTTCAATTGCACAGAAAATTAACTGCTTTTCCCTCACACCCAGAGGTCATCTAGACTGACCTGAAACTGCCCGTCTACCCTATTCCCCCCTTTTCTGCTGAATTTATTAGCAATTCAAGCAGAACGATTTTGTTAGTTTGGCCTTGCCCTTAAAGCCTATACAGCAGCTTTCCCCTTCTATTCACCTAATTATTACAGATTGAAAACACTTTAACAAGCAGAGTACTAACAGGCAGGTTTAGGAAGGCCATTATTTAGGTACAAAGCAATTCTACAAGCAGCGCTTGTACCCATGCTTACTTAGGAAACCAGTATGGCTGTGAAGGCTGAGCCATTTCCGCACTGGCCTGTTATAGCGCGATGATTCCACTTTCAACCTCCTCTGGAATCCTGGGGTTCTGGCCCCTCCCGAAACTGCAAACCCCAGGATTCCAGAGGAGGTTGAAAGTGGAATCACCGCGCTATAACAGGCCAGTGCGGAAATGGCCATCGCCTTCCGCACTAGACTGTTATAGCGCTATTATTCCGCTTCCAACCTCCTGTGGAATGCTGGGGTTTGTCGTTTCCTGAGGCCAAACGGCTCTCTGGCTGAGAATCCCTCAGCTGCAAACCCCAGGATTCCATAGGATGTTGGAAGTGGAACAAAAGCGCGATAAGAGTCCAGTATGGAAATAGGCTTGGAGACTTCCCTCCCAGCATTTCCCCTCCGCTTTGGCAAGAGTCACGTGACACAGTCTCCTTTCCCCCTTTTTGGCCACCAGGGGGCGCGGCGGCGCTCGAAAACCCGACCGGCCGCCATCTTAGACCGGAAGTCGCCTTTTCCCTCCAGTCAGGAGCGGGAGAGACAAAATGACAGGCGAGAGGCCTGTTTAACCGTTTGGCTTTTTTAGGTGAGATGTATCTTAATTTTAAATACATACATATATATATATATATGTATATAAAAGATAAGGACTCGTTGTCCCGTGTGACGGGGCGCCGACCGGCTCACGTGAGGGGGGCCCAGCGCCGACGGAGGCAACATGGCGGCCTCCGAGCCGGCTTCGCCAGCCGCGCGGACGCCGTGCGTGGCGCGGGACGCATGCGCAGAGGGGAGGGTGGTCTCCGCTGAGGCAAGGAGAGGTGAGAGAGGGGGATGGGGGGTCCTGAGGAGAGGGGGGGGCAGGGGAGGGGGGCCCCGAGGAAAGCCGGGTGGGCCGAGAGGCCGCCCGAGAGGGGCCCGGAGAGGGGCCCGCCCGAGGGGCCGGGCTGGGGAGAGGCGTGGGGCGGCCCCCTGGGGGGGACCCCGGGGCGGCCGGAGGCGTGTGGGGAGCGAGGCCTGAGGGAGCTCAAGGACGTGGGGACCCAGGTCTCGTGGGGGCCCGAGAGTGGGGGGGCCGAGGAGCCCGCGCAGGCGCAGAAGGGGGAGGCGGGGGGGCGCGCGGGGACAGCTGTGGGGCAGACCCAGGTGGGGGGCGACTTGGGGGCCCAGGGGGGCTCCCCACACGGGTGCAGGAGCCGCCCGGGCAGTGGGGGGCTGGAGGGGCTGGGGAGCCTGGGCCTGTGGGGTGGGCCCCCCACCTCCCGGGATATAGAGGGCCCGAATAAGGCAGGGCGGAGGGAGAAGGGCATCTCCTGGTCTGGGGAAGCCTGTGAGGCCTTTAGGGCCGTTGCATCCAAAGAGGGAGGCTCCCCAAAACTGGGGACCCGTCTCTCTGGTAGAGCAGCGTGGGAGCTAGAGACAGGGTTCCCGGGGGTGGTCGGGGGGAAAGGAAATGAGAAACCGGGGGCTCTGGCGACTGGGGTGAGCCGCAGCCACTCTGGGGGTCTCCCTGGGCATGGGGGTCCCAAGCGGAACAAGGAATGGTGCCGGGATCCCATCGAGGCTCCTGGGCAGGTCTGGGTTCCCCGCAAGCCGGGCAAGAGCTCGGATGAGCTGGGGCTCCCTTGGCAAGCTGCAAAGCAGGGGAAAGAGAGGGGCTGGGAACCAGAACCCAGCCGGGTTGGGGGTTCTCCAGAGCCTAGGCAGGTTTGGATCCCCCGGCAGAAGCCCGGCCCTGCTGGAAGCGGGGGGGCGGATGTCTGGGTGCACAAAGTGAGGGACCCCTCTGGGGCCGGGATCATGTGGGTCTGGGCCAAGGTGACTAATTGCAGTGAGGAAGACGGGGAGGATGATGACGATGATGAAGAGATGCGGCTGTGGACCTTCCGTAAGGATGGCCCGAGGAGGGGTGGGCAAGGTGCAGGCGGGTATGGAGTGTCATAGAAGGCACACTCTTGGGGTGGGAGTGGGTTGGGGGAGGGAAGATGCAGTCTTATGCCTGGGTGGGAGGGGGGAGGTGAGGCTAGGCTAAGATTTGGGGGGTGGGAGGGTTAGGAGTAAGGATCCTAGGGAAGGGGAAACAAAGAGGCCTTGCTGGATATTTTTCCTGGGGTGGTGACAGCCCAGTATCCTTGAGAGAGTCTGGACTGTGGTGGCCCCTTCTGCTGCCGCCGCCAGGGGAGGGAGCAGCGCCCCAAGTCTCCTCTGGCTGCACAGGTAAGTCAAGGTCCAGCAGTTCCTGGGGGGACCTGGACAGACTGCGCGCTGTTGCATGCCAGGGTAGGAGCCGGGTTGACAGGGCAGTCGAGGTGGGCATGTGGAACGAACAGACTAATCTTACGGACAGCCCCGTGCATGGATTATGATGGGGCGGAGATGGGGGAAGATTTTGTCCTTGACGTCCGGTGTGTTGTGTGAAGGAGGCAGAGCTTGGTGTCTTGGGACTTTTTACCTGGACAGCTGCTTTTGGTGGCAATTCTATGAGAGTATGCAGGGTCTTCAGACTGCTGGTTTGTCTAACCCAATATTATGTCCTCTAATTGGCTCCAAGACATTAGGCTCTTTCTCATCTGTGCTGCTTGTTGTCTTTCAGTTGGAAATACTGGGGGTTGAACTGGGATCCTTCACATTCAAAGCATGCGTTCTGCCGCTGAACTACAGCCTCTCCTGGAGCTCCTTTCTTCCCCGCCCCCCTCCCACTGCTTCATAGTTCATGGCAAGAGTGCCCAATGAGAGGGAAAGGGATCTGTGAAATTTATAGCAGCCAATTCAAAATGTGACCTGGACAGAAAAATGAAGGTTTGTGTGTTATTTTGCACCAAATCGAGTTATTAAAAGCAAAGAGTCCTGGATATTTGGGATCTCTCTGAAAAGCAGTCATTGGGAATTCAAATCCTTCTCAAACTGCAATTTTTAAAAACATGTGATAGACATGCCTGTTCCTCTGAATCAGGAGCGGGAATTGTGTGGCCCAAATTGCATCTTCCATCTTTCCTCACCATTGACTATTCTGGGACTGTTGTGTGTCTTCGAGTCATTTCTGACTTATGGCAATCCCAAGGCAAACCTATCAGTGGGTTTCCATGGCCGAGCAGGGAATCAAACCCTGGACTAACACTCAAACTTCTACACCAAGCTAGCTCTCTATTCTGGGACTAGAAGCCTCAAAATACCTGGAAGGCTGTGCATTTCTCTTGCCCTGCTGCAAATGCATAAACTCTCTATGACCAGTGTTGTTATCGTAGATTGTCAAGTAGAATCTTGACATCTGTGCTCTTCTCCCAAGGGCTGTGGCTTCCCACACATGAGAAACTAGTGGATTCCTGAGATTGAAAGTGTTCACAGTGCTGGTTCTAGGGATGTCATTGCATTTACATGAGAAGTGGCCAAAACAGCTTATGAAATTGGCTTTGGAGTGAGGTTAGCAGGAAAAAGCAATCTACAGTCCTGTGGTGTTCCAAGGTAAAATTAGCTGGAGCATTTCCCATGACCTAGCTTTATGCTCAGATCTTGGGAGGGTTACTTGTTTTGAACTACAGTTCCCAGAATTCCCTATTCTGGGTGGATTCTCTTAATCCAAAAAGACCCCCACAAACAAAGCCCAACCTTTTTTCTAGGGGATCAGTGGGTGAATGGAGAGGCTGGAGTTCTTCCTTGTTCCTCTTTCATACATATGGGAGAAAGAAAGCAACTGTCTGTCTGTGTACTGCTGATCTCATCCTTCCCCTTAACTCCATGGCTGCTGAGGGTGGGGTGGCAGCGATTTTTTCCCCCCTCCATGGACTGCTTTCCCCTGCTAACTGTTCTCTGCCCCTACAGGGGCTTCCATCATGCAGGTGAAGCAGGGAATGGCACTGCTGACTTTTGCTCTATGGGCACTGTGTTCACCGGTTCTGAGTACGGAAGGTAAACGGAAGCTCCAGATCGGAGTCAAGAAACGGGTAGATAATTGCCCCATCAAGTCCCGCAAAGGAGATGTGCTCCACATGCATTACGTGGTGAGCAGAGGAAATTATGTTGGGTGGAATATAAAGGAAAGGCAGGGTTAACTAAGCACCTCCCTGTCAGTATGATTTAGTAAGTGAGAGTGCTGAACTGGGACTTAGTTGATCTAGGTTCATTCACCCAATAAATGAAGATGACTTTGGACTAGCCGCTCTCTCTTGGCTTAGACTGGCCTGCACAACAGGTTTGTTGTGAGGATAAAGTAGAGTGGAGGAGGTCTCCTTGAACTCAGTGGAGAAAAAGAGGATATAAATGCTATTAATAAATAAAGACTTAAAAGGCTGTGTGTTTTTGGGAAGCATCTGGAGCAGAAGCCAAAGGCTTTTGTATACTGCATTTAAATATTTAGAGGGTGGATTGGAGGCTAATGAGACAATATAACTGGTAAAATGCCTTGGGAGGGGATGTTTTCTGGCTGATGGGTGGAGTTGACAGTTATTTTGAAGGGCATCTGTGAATGTGCCAAGTCCAGGGTTGTACTTATTTTCTTGAGGAGAAAAAAAGGACAACAAAGTGGAAATCACAGTGATTGCTATGTGATTTGAAAAATCCAAATCTGACAACTCTGTAAATTTAGTTTGCTGACATAGTGTCTTTCCTGCAGGGCTGCTTGGCTGCTGCAAATCTTTGTCAGTGCTTTTTGCCCCGGCCTTTTGGATTTCACAAGCATATCCTTGTGACCGTAAGGGCTAGAAACTTAGCTGTGACTGTTTGCATGCAAAGCATAGGCATTGCTGCTGAACAGCTGCTGTTTTCCTAAAACAGGAAATTGCCTTATACTGAGTCAGGCCCCTGCTCCATCTAGTATTGTGAACACTGACAGGCAGCAGCTCTCTGAGGTTTTGGGTCATTTAACGTTACACAGTAGAGATTCAACCTGGAATCTTCCAAACAAAGTTTTCCCACTGAGGCCATTTCTGCACTACATCGTTGTAGTGCTATTATTCCATGTTCGGCATCCTGTGGAATACTGGAGTTTGCAGTTTAGGGAGGGATTCTCAGCCAGACAGTTCATTGGCCTCATTAAGCTACAAACCCCAGAATTCCACAAGATATTGAAAGAGGAATAATAGCACTATAACAAAGTACTGCGGAAATGGCCTGACTTATAGCCTCTTCTTGATGATGAAGGTCAGCAGGAGTGCCTTCGGAATTAGGAAGAGCTTCAACAATTAGATATTTTATAGCATGGGGGAAATCCAATGAAGGGTTATAATAGAACTTTACAGAGCCATGCATGGTGTGGAGGGATGTAGATAAAATTTGCGCTCCGTTGTTGTTGTTGTGTGCCTTCAAGTTGTTTGCCATAAGGCAAAACTTTCATGGGGTTTTCTGGCAGCTGAGAGTGTGTGACACGCCCAAAGTCACCCGGTGGGTTTCCATGGCGAAGCAGGGAATTGTACCCTAGTCTGTAGGATTGTAGTCCAGTGATCACACCACTACACCATGATGGCCCTTGTGTTTCTTTACTCATGTATTGTCCAATGAAATGGACAGGCAGGCAGAAGAGTCAGAGAAGACAAAAAAGGAAGTTCTCCAGATACAGCATAATTACCTTGACTACCTTGGAAGATTGTAACTGAAGATTGGTTTGGCTAGTTCTCCAGGGCAATGCAAACTTATTGTTTGTACTTGCTGTGGCCAGCTCATCAAGCGGTGGCCAGATGTAGGTACCCACAGCTAAAACATTCCGATTTGATTTTTGTTTAAAAAGCTCCAGCAAAGGAAAATCCACCATTTTCCAAGGTAGTCTTTTCCACCATCAAGCAGCACTTAGTATCAAGAAGTGCTTCCTTAAAATCCTCACTTGTAATTTGAATCCATACAGCAGAAAAAAAAAGCTTGCTCCATCTTCCGTATGACAGCCTTTCTATAAAAAGTTAATTTTTTGAGCTACAGCTTCTGGAATCTCCCAACCAGTGTGCTGTGAATCATTCATAGCAAGTTGTGAATGGTCAGGTGACAGCTACTGATGTGTGAACTTGGCCTTAGTTAGTTACCGAGGATGCATGGCTGGAATCTACCTTGGCATTTCTTGCCTCTATAGACAGGAGTTGGGGTTGAGGAGAGTGCTTTGATTCTGAATGGCAGACATAAGGTCTGGTTCACTCACACCCTCTGTTAATTTCCACCAAAATCTCCTCACAGGGAAAACTAGAAGACGGGACAGAGTTTGACAGCAGCCTGACTCGTGATCAGCCATTTATCTTCTCCTTGGGGACTGGACAAGTCATTAAAGGCTGGGATCAGGGCCTGCTTGGGTAAATTCTGGATACCACTGGGGGCCAAGGGGGCACACGTGAAGTCAGGGGGGGAGTGCTTTGCCAAGGTGACTGATTTGAAGCAAACAGAATGGAAAGATGTGTGTAAAAGTGATCCCTTAATGCAGTGGTTCCCAACCAGGGATACACATTTGTATGTGTACGAATAAGGACATTTAAGAGTATGCAAAAATAAATGGATGGATGGAGAGAGAATGTAATGGCAGAAAAAGTATAAACCATTCTTGGAGGATGTCACAACTTGATGCAATTTTTGATTGCCTATAATTTAGGGTTCCTCTCCCAGAACCTTAAGAGAGTGTGGGGGTGGGGTCATAGAGATAAAGAGAATAGCAGCATACAAGCTGAACCTCTGGCTGTGTTGGCCTGCAGACTTTTAAAAAAGAGTCTTTGTCACACACACATATGCACACATAGCCTTCTGTTCAAGTTGACACAGTCTTAGCCCCACTCACACTAGGTGGCTTCTAGAGCCATGTGCACAAATGCTCTTCTCTCTCTCTTCCTTGTGTTCCTCTCTGGGAGGAGAGAGTGTGCTTGGTAGAGACATCTAGCTCTACCCTGAATCCATTTGAGGAACAGGGAGGGATGCACAACATGAGTCAGCCCTCCCTGTGCCTTTGGTTGGGAGTAAACCAGATCCTGAGATGGTGGAGAGTGTCCAGGTGGTAACAGGGTACGATGAGATGTAGTGTCCTGGGCAGAGTAGCTGGCCTGACCCCTGCCTTTCCAGCAGTGCTTCCTCAGAGCTCACGGAAGCTTTATGATGGGGCTTTTTTCTCCTCAAAGAGAGGATGTGGTGGTGGAGGAGGGGGTACAATTTATGAAAATGGGCTGCCAGTGGGTATGTAAGTGAAAAAGATTGGGAAGCACTGCATTAATGGATCCGTGTAAGCTCTTTCCCTTGCTCAGTGCTGGTTTCTCAGCTTTCTTTCTCAAAAGTAGCACTCACTTTTTTTTTTGGGGGGGGGATACCTGGGGAAAGCCTATTTTATTTAAAAGAAGGTTGCCTCCATAACCTGAGTTCACTTGCAGAGAAATGCTTTTTCAGGCCCAGCCCCATTGCTGCTGTGGAGACAAGAGTTTCCTGCAGCTGCAAGCTTTCTGGCATCCTGGAAGTGTCCCTGGAGGCTGTCTGACATCTTGCTTTAATGATCTTTCACTGCCTTTTGAAAACACTGATAGGCAGTTAAAGATACCTGGTTAATCAGTATTTTTAAATCCTTTGCTAAATGTTTGCTCCTAGTCTACTTTATTATGGTCATTTTTAACTTGTTTGCTATAAAGAAGGGTGTGTTTGTATGTATGCATGCACACGCATGCTTCTGCATACATTTATTAATTTAAGTATTTCGTACCACTATTTGAGGGACAATTTCTCTAAGCTGGTTCACAGAATAAGCCTTTAAAGCAATACAGTTATGATTCAGTTAATTAAAACTACATTTAAAATAACCAGAGAAATAAATGAGTATCAAAGATTTTAAAAATTCACTCTAATGCAGCCTGGTACAACCATCTCTTTAAAGCCTGTTCTAAAAACGGAAGGAGCCAGGAACACATTTTCTGATAGGCTGTTCCAGAAAGTGAGAGAAGGCCGTGTCTCTTGTGTGCTCTGCCGTAATTGTTATTGCCAGCAGACACAAAAGTTATGTGTGTGTCTACATCTATACTTGTCTGTCTGTTACTTACTTCGGCATCTTTTAAAAGCATGATACAATATAAATTTTAAAGCATAAAAAAGAAATAGTACATTCATATGAGATCCTAGCTCTTATGTTTTTTTAGCACAAAGTGAGAATGCTGTGAATTGTGGCTGCTGGTTGAATTTATACTGTTCTGTTTTTTGTAGAATGTGTGAGGGTGAGAAGAGGAAGCTGGTGATTCCTTCAGAACTGGGTGAGGAGCCAGATTGTGCCCTGTGGAATGGGTGTGGGGAGATTTGTGGCAAGGGATTGTCAGTGCTGTTTTGCTTTCACTTAATTAGCCATTATGCATCTTCTGGAACTTGGGTGTGGTGACTTCTATAGCACTATCTTGAATCTGATAGATCTTTTGAGTAACTTTCCTTCTGTTTCCTCCTCTCACAGGTTATGGGGACCGGGGGCTCCACCCAAAATCCCAGGTAAGTCTCCTATGCCTTGTCTTTTCTCAGAATCACTTCCATACACTGGCTGGCATCCTATTTGTGTCACACACCTGTGTAGGTTTCCCTTACACCTGCATGTGTCCTTTTTTCTGGGTGCCGAGGAGGTTGGTATTCTTCTCTCTGAAGTTCCCAAAGCACCCTCTCTCCATCTACTGTATCACTCCGAAGCTTCTGCCCCTTGCATAGCCATTCCATGCCTTGCAGGGAGCAGAAATGATTGAAGAAATGTCTGGCCGTGCTTCTGTAGCCAGATACAAAATTATTACAGCAGTCTGAGACCTCCAGAAAACCTCAGCAGATGTCAGCACTGCTGTAATCATTTCACAGCTGGCTACAGGGACATAGCCAAGCATGCGTCTGATGCCATCTGTTCCCCATGAGGTAGGCAGTAGCCACACAGGGAGTTGGTATGTCCCTGTACAGAACTACCATACTATAGTTAAACCATATAGGATTGCAGCCACTGTGTATTATGAGTTGGAGAAGGGTTGGCTGTATAGCTTTGCATGCTTCTCTCTTCTTGGACAAGTTGGCACATCTACTCCTCCAAGAGCAAAGTACTGGCATCATTTATGTAATCTCTAATCTGTCCTGCTAGTCCGTCTGTCAATCTATCTATCTATTTCAGTGCTTGAAAAAATTAGCTTTTCTTGCTAGCTTGTAGTATCTACCAGGCAGCATGCTCCCTGTGGGATTCTGGAAGTGATAATCTAAAGTAACTCTTCTGAGTTTTTGATTGCTGGAGCAAGCATAGAAGAGGTTTTCAGGCTGACGGCTGTTGGCCCATCTGGCATCTAGATAGCCATTTAACACCTCCTTTCTGGGGACAGGATGGGTGATATTTTCCAGTGCCATGTGCACTCCTGTTTTTTCCTTCTTCTCTCTGTGTCTTCTGTTCCCAGGTGGTGCAACATTAATCTTTGAAGTGGAACTGCTGAAGATTGAGCGACGGCAGGAATTGTAGCTTTGGGGGAGGGGCGTGAGGGGAGGGGCATGAGAGCGAGAGGGGAGGAGTCTGAACAAGTGACTCAGGATGTGTATGGTTGTGGATGGGCCAAATAAAAGCACAGACCAGATTTGTACTCTAATTGCAATGGTTTGGGGTGTCCTGGCCACAGAGCAATGTCCTTGGCTTTGGACTTGGGCCTGTCTGTTCTCCATGGTGAGGGACCTTTGGTCATTGGCAGCACAGCTGTCTGACTTGCAGAGGGTTCCAGGTTCACTCTTTGCCGTCTCCACTTCCAGGGGTGGGCAGCTTAAGAGAGCCCGGGGGGGTCAGTCTGCTCATACACACCACTGCACAGTCCACCACCCCCTCCTGCCAAAACTGGAAGAATCTTGTTCCAATAAAACGACTTTATTTTAGCAAAGTAAGCTGCATGGTGAAACCAAATACAACCTGGGTGAGGGGGAAGCTTGTTGGCCCCCAGTTCAGGGCCCTCATTGGGGTTTGTAGGTAGTCCATGGAAGCTTTGGTGCCCAATCCTGAGTTAAAAATGCCTGCCCAGCTGCTCTGACTGAGTCAAGCCAGCTCTGTATGTTCAAGTCCTCATGAATTATCTGAGTGTGTTTGCAGTCACTGGCTGAAATACAGAAGATTGGGGACAGATTTACTCCTTTGGAGAGAGACTGGGACTTTCCTGATAGACCACAGTTGGCAGAATTTCTTTGTCTGTGTTAGCTGGATTAGGAAAAAAATGTGAGACGCTGTGGAGATACTGCCAGGGGATGCTAATCAGGAAGGGTAGATATCGGCCTTTGGGCTAATTTTAATGGCCTCTGCAAATAAGATATAAAGGCCTTTTTGGGGGGCGATCCTTCCCAGCATTGGCTAGGGAAGAATGAAGAAGAGTTGCACGTGTGCTGCCCTCAACAGATTACCACAAGGGAATGTGGCTTTTGACAGAAAATGGAGAGAGAAAAATAGGCTGAAAGTTCAGAAGACTTTGGAAAAAAAATTTCTGAGATGTCACCCATGGAAGTGACTTCTCTATGCTCTGCAAGAGTATATAACCATGGACTCCAAACCGCTGTTAGCTTGATTTGTGGTCTGGTTCCTGGTTCCTCAGCACTGCCTTGGGCTTGCTGGGAAGCAGTGAGATGGAGTCAGCAGCTGACTTTAGGGGTGGATGACACTGAAAAGAAAAGCAGAAAGCAAACTTGCTGCAGCCATTACTTGGGGCCCAGAGGCGTTCTGGGAAGATTGAGAGGGGAGTATCCGCAGCCATTTTCCTTGTCCTCCTAGTTTGAGTACCTGGCTGTTAAACATAAGCATGTTTTCTGCCTCTCCCAGAGACTAGGACACGGAACAATCGCTTCAAACTCCAGGAAAAGAGATTCTATCTAAACATTAGGAAGAATTTCCTGACAATAAGAGCAGTCTGACAGTGGAATATGCTGCTGCCTCAGAATGTGGTGGAGTCTCTTCCTTTGGAGGTTTTTAAACAGAGGCTGGATGGCCATCTGTCGGAAATGCTTTGATGGCGTATTCCTGCATGGCAGGGGGCTGGACTGGATGGCCCTTGTGGTCTCTTCCAGCTCTATGATTCTATAATAATAAAATTAACTTGGGAGAAATGAAGAGGATGGGGTGGAAGAAATGCTGACCATGATAAGGTCGTCAGCCATTGCTGCAGAGGAAGTTTGTGGCTTAGTAAGACGCCTGCCTTTCACTGCCCCTGCATGGCAGTGCCTTATGGTGGTATTTCCTCTGCCTCAAAAAGGTGATGGTGTTGCTTGTTTGAGGAACATGGCAACCATCCTCAGAAGGCTGCTGAAGGGATGAAGCGATTCATCCATTTCTGTCCAGCTACAATGCTTGTCTTGGCAGAAGTGGAGTACTTCCGTGGAAGGCAGTATGCAGAACTGAAATTCTGTACTCATTGAGCTTTTGGACAGTGGGGGAAAACAGGCTTGATAAGGGAACAGAAGGATAGGGAAAGAGTACCAAGTCACAGGAAGTCTGGGCAAAGATAAATCCTGTAGTCCAGGAAGGTCAGTAAATGTCTGGCAGCGAGGTTGGGCAGTTGCCAGGTTCAGCTATATTTAAAGGCCAACGACAGCTTTTGAGCATGGGTACTGGTGCAGGTAAAGGCAATCTGTACTGTCCCCATTTTGGCTAACTCCCCGTTTTATTGTTGCTGTGTGCCTTCAAGTTGTTTCTGACTTATGGTGACCCCATCACAGGGTTTTCTAGGGCTGAGAGTATGTGACATGCCCAAGGTCACCCAGTGGGTCTCCAAGCCCAAGCAGGAAATCAAACCCTAGTCTCCAGGGTCATAGTCCAACACGACACCATGCTGGCTCTCTGTAGTTCCCATACCTACTGAAAACAAGATCCAGAGTCTCTTGGCCACTGTGTTACCTTGGTGAAAGTAATGCACTTAGAATCCTGCAGTGGTCCAAGAGATTGTTGGAGCGTTTGAGTACTGATGTTACTCTGTCTCAAGTGAGGAATGACTTTCAAGCCACATTACCTGGAGTCTGCAAAAGAGGGAGAAGGAAGCCCTGCTTGGTCTTGGTGGTAAAATTAGGTTTGTTTAAGGACAACAGGGACTTAAAAAAAAGAGTATGGAAATTCCATTTGCAATGTGGCAAGAAAGTGAGATAACAGATGAGTTTACAGAGATGAGGCACAGACGTGCACTTCTTCATTCAGACTGTTAGTGTGAACGCTGCTGGAATTCTGCCAGTATTGTCTAGTGTTTAAAAGAACAGTAGTTCCAAGCTTGGCAGTGGAAATTCGTGGTCAGAGAATGGTATGGATTGCTTCAAGGAACTGTTTCTTCCCCTTCCAGCACAGAGAGAGGGTAAGGTAGTGCCGTTTCCAAAGAAATTCTCCCTTATTCAGGGTAAAGGGGAACAGTTGAGGCTAGTGTGTACACTACCCTTTTGAAGGGGGAAAAATGCAGTTATGCGTAATTTTGCAGCTTCCACAAATTATGCCAGTACAGGATTTGCATATGTGATATCCATAGTCCTGCTAGTGCTGTGAGGGAAGAAAAAGCCATGTTTAACAAGGCGCCCTCTGAGCACTGAAGGCTTTTCTGCCCTGGTGGTGGTCACTAAAATTTCCAAGGGTCTGTTGGCCATAAGATGAGTGTGGACGTGTTGGCCCTCTAGTTAAATGCTGGCTGAGGGTAATAGAATTGTAGACTGGGGCAGCGGGGGGGCATCAAGTTGGAGAAGATTGATCTTACGCTACGGTCTTTTGTCAGCCATAAAGCTGTGGTGATGTATATTCTTGGGAAGTGGAGTAAGCAAATGAAAAATGCCTGCCCTTCATACAATTCTGCTAGACCGCTGTGAGGTTTAGCACAGGGGTTGGAACGTTTGGTCTTTGAATTTTTGAACTGGCCAATTTGCCATGCTGGCTGGGGCTGTGGGAGCTGCGGTGCCGTATCTTGGAGGGCCACGGGTTCTCCACTTAAAGGAGCCCTTGTTTTAAATCGGCTGGCTGATGCTTGTGGTTAGAGGTTGAGAAAAGGGACTTCTTCCAAGCTGAAGTCAACAAAAGAGACACTTCTTTTTTCCCCCAAAAAACTGCAGCCACACCCTTGTGTGGCCTGAAAGAGCCACAGCCTAGCCCTGCAGCAAAAGTGCTTTACTCGGTTGGCACACTGAACAGCAGGAGCAAGACAGAGCTTGTGGGCACATCAGTGTTTTCCCTTGAAGCAGTGGGGGCTACTCTGCCCTCGGGATGGGAGTCCCGTGGCCTGTGAATCAAAGGGTAGTGTTAAGTCTGTGGCAAACCATGGCTTAAATTTGTGCTTGCCCCTTTTCCTTTCCATGCCAAGGTCTGGTCCAATCTTTCTCTCTCTCCCTCCCTCCCTCTCTCCCTCTCTGGAAGAGATGCCAGTTTGGAATGGGTGGGAAAGGCCTCTGAGCCACGTGGAAAACAGGCTGGGCCCCAAGGAGCTGGCTCTGCAAGGCCAGGGCGGGCAGTTTCGCCTGGTGACTTCAGGCAGGAAATGCGAAGCCCGATTAGTTCCAGGCCCCAGAAGACATTCTTTCCTTGCTGAGTTCAGCCGCAGCCGGGAGGGAGGGGCAGGGCGGCCTGCAGCCCCACTGGGAGAGCTGTGGATGCGTTGCTAACAGTGGGACTGGGGCTCAGTATAGGCCTGCCGCTTGCCTGTTACAAGGCACTTTCCCTTCCCTCTTAATAATAACTTTCTCATAGGCAGCTAATGTGGAGGAATAGGTTTCACAAGGTGGAGGTAAGGAGATGCCTCCTAGACTAACCAGGTTTTCATTTCTGTTTATCATAGCATGGTTAGGCTAAGGGCTAATCATTACATTTTCTATAATACACTTTCTAAAAAAATTAAGATGCATAAACCCAGCAATCCAGCAGAAATTACAAAATTTAAACTCCTTTCTCACCAGAGAAAGATCCAACTGGTATCTATATAGATCTATGGATGCCAGGGGGATCTCCCCAGGGTGGCCGTTTTGCAGACACAAAGGTCTTGCAGCATTTCAGCAGCAGCCCCTAAAAGAGACCCTTGCAAGAACAGTAAAACAGCAGGAACATGCAAGGTTGTTCCATTAGGTTAAGCACTCCTAAGCTACAAGCTGGATCCTGTCTGTGTGTGGGCATGAGAGAATCTTTTACAGTTAGGTTATAAATGTTGTCTTTCAACATTCCCATGTCTGGGAATCATTCCGCCCCGCAACATTTTGCCCTGTAAGGTAGGCTGGGCTAAGGAAAATAGGTGGTTGTGCAAGGTCACAGACAAGGCTTGATCACTAAGTGGAGATTTGAACATGGGACAGACTTATCCAGAGCTGGGCAACTTTGGCTTTCCACATATTCCCATAATTTTCTGTGTTGGGTGGGGCTTCTGTTCAACATGGCTGACTGTTGGACTGTGCTAGCCCTTTCCCTTCGACGCTCCTTTTAAACAGCCTGAACTGGTACAGAAGTCTTCCCATCAAGAATACGATCTCTTCAGACACACATCTCCATACCAAAGGCCCTTTCTCCGCTGCAGTTGGCCCTCCACATTCACTTTGGGCTAGGAGTGTAGGGCTCGGACAAAAGTGGAAAAATTGCAAATATCAAAATGTGTGTGGCTGTCTGTGGGCAGGGGTTGAGGTATGGTGGGGAGAGGGGGCACCCAGCATCTAAACCAGGTCAGGGAAGAGAAAGGGAAAGAGGGGTGTGTTTATGGTGGCCCTATGTTGCCTTCTCTCCCACCCATTTACTTCGTTGGGTGTTGAGAAATCAGGTTGTGAGTGGTCTTTAGCTGGCAACGTCTGATACAGTAGGAGGAGGTCCAAAGCCAGGTTTTGAAAGGGCTACACGGCCTGATTGGAGTAGCCGAGAAGAAGGGCGCCCCTGGAAAAGAAGTGTGGCGGGGGGAGGATTTGGAGAAACTTGCAAATAATCAAATCTGCAAAAAGGAAACCTGCAAATGTGGAGTGCCAATGGTACTATGTATTTCTAATCTAGATGCAGAAACCAGACCCTTGTTCTCAAAGCATCTTTATTAAATTTATATAAAAACACAATAATTAAAAAAAATCCCAAACCCCAAACATCCTAAAAAAAAAGAAAATGCCAAGTTCCTACATCCCCCCGTCTCCCTGGAGAACACATGTTCCTCTCCCTGCCCACCTCCCATGTGGAGCTGGGGATAAACAAGGAGGAACAGGTTGATATTGCTAAAAAGGTGTCCAGATGGGTTTGATTATCAAAGCATTCCAAAAAGGAGTGTCTTCCCACTCTTTGCAAGGGGAGGGAGGGAATAAATGATTCTCCGCCAGACCTGTGAAACCACCTCCCCTCTCTCTTCCAACCCAGCATAGCCAGAGTTTCAGTGACAAACTCCCCAGGGAGGAAGGGAGGGCTGCAGTGATGGAAGGTCCCTGGCCACTCGTTCATTTCTTCTGGGGGGTATTTAGTTTCTGCATTCCGCGGATTTTATCTAGCAAGTCTGCCACAAAAACCTAGAAGGCAGAAAGAGAGGTGTCACTAAGGAACAGTGCTACTTTCAGAACCAACATTTTCATACAAGACTTGTACATCATCTCAGTAATCTAAACCTCCCCACAACCCTTTTACTGCAAGAAACAAGCTTGTTGTTGTGTGCCTTCAAGTTGTTTCTGCCTTATGGCGACTCTAAGGCAAACCCTATCACAGGGTTTGTTGGAGCTGAGAGTGTGACATGCCCAAGGTCACCCAGTGGGTTTCCATGGCCAAGTGGGGAATTGGACAGTGGTCTCCGAGGTTGTAGTCCAATGCTCAGCCATCATGAAGCTACTCCCAACTTAAATTGTGCCTGCTGCAGTTCAGTGCAGAATGAACATGGAAAACTTGCTACGCATCATATCCTCTAGCTTAGAGGTCACTAAATAAAGCTTTAGAGCCAGTGTTGGTGCAGTGATTTGAGCACTAGACTACAATCCTGAAGACTTGAAGTTTGATTCCCCATTCGGCCATGAAAACCCGCTGGGTGATCTTGGGTGTATCACACACTCTCAGCCACAGAAAACACTATGCGCGTTTCATCTTAGGGCCCCCATAAGTCAGAAACAAAGGCACACAACAATAACAAACTAAAGTTTCATGGCATGCAGGTTAACACAGTGGTGGTACCACCTCCACAAGCAAGACATTCGGCCTCTGGATTCCAGCAAGAGATGGGTAATTCGGCAATCCCAACAGCTTCCAAAGGAGTGGATGGGTGACTGTTAACTCCTTACTAGCCACAACAGCACCAAAACTTCCAACATGGAGGAGCCGTCCACTCTACAGTTAAGAGATGCTGGTAACAGTGCTGATTGTGACCTATATCCCATCACACTGCATTGTTAAATTGCTATTATTCCTCTTTAACTGCCAAGGAAACATTCTGTGGAATTCTGGGATTACTAGTTTAATGAGGTCCAAGAGCTCTCTGGCTGAGAATTCTAAATCCCCCTTCCTAAACTGCAAGTCGCAGGACGCTGCCACGGCAGTTAAAGTGGAATAGTAGTGCTATAACAGTGCAGTGTGATAGGGGCTCCATTTGGAAGCTTTGTAGACAGCCCTACTGGAATCCAAAGCCTGGAAGCTGATGCCACAGAGCTTAGGATCTGAGCTGGCAAAGTGGTTCCTGTCTACACCTCCCTGGTGACAAACTCTGTCCAAAACAGCAGCTTCTGCCGCCTCCCCTCCCCACCCCGCCCACCCCGCCATCCCCGCATTTGCGAGAAGGACAGCCGACCCATTGGACCCTCTCCGAACAGGTGCTGAAAAGGGACGAGCTGGCTCCCTGCTGCGGGAGAGGAGAGCAGGAGGAGGGATGGGGAAGGAAGGTTCAGGCAGCTGCTGTTGTTTCCCCCTTGCTTCCCAGGCCCAACAGCTGTTGGAACAAGGAGTTAAGATACTTGGGAGCAACATCTCCCTTGCCCTGGGGGTGGGGGAACCCGAAAGGGCGTGGGAACATACTTTGCCTTGGGATGGGGGTGCCGCGCACACTCACCTCTGTGGGCTTGTAACAGTCAACGAGCAATTCCTGTTTGGAAAAAAAGAAAGGGGTGGAATTCAGACTGAGTCTTTCCCACATTTTGTTCACTCGTAAACCTATAGTCGTGCTTTGAAGCTATGATTAAACTCTCTATTTTAATATACAGGCTTCCCCCACCTACCTGATAGGTTGGGGACCGGAGCACTGTCAGAAAATGGAATTGGTTGAAAAGCAGAACCCGTGTACTGTATTTTAGGGAGCATGACTTGGGACTGACCGTGTGCACACTGGTTGCAAAGTCAGGCAGCTTAGTGTCTTCCCTCCCCGCCCACCTCAGCTTGCTTTGTAAGCAGTGTGCACACAAGAGCAATCCCAAGCGAGCCTCCACAGGCAAGAAGAACTGATAAAAGAGCAGAATTCCCATCAAATGGATGGAATTTTTCCTTAATTTGGAAGCATCCAAAGAGTGTGTCGTCAGATAATGGGGTGTCGAAAGGCAGGGGCTTTCTTTAGTCATACTTTGAAGCTACAATTAAATCTCTGCAGCCGTGTGTCACCTTGCATGGAATTTTGTGAAGCAATAAAAGGCATTTGGTCTGATAAATCTAGGGTGCACTAAAGCTTTTTTTTTTTTTTTTTTACTGTACTTTACAGAACCCTCCTTCTGCCATGTCCATGCTGTCTTGTGGACTCTGGGAACTGTAATCCAGAAACTTTTCCCAAGCTCTGATTATTAAGGCCTCATGTGGATTTTGTCACACATGACACGGAGCAATGGCTTCAAACTTCAGGAAAAGAGATTCCACCTAAAAATTAGGAGGAGCTTCTTGATGATAAAAGCAGTTCGACGGTGGAACGCACTGCTTGGGACTGTGGTGGAGTCTTTTTCTTTGGAGGTTTTTAAACAGAGGCTGGATGGCCATCTGTCGGGAATGCTTTGATGGTATATTCCTGCATGGCAGAAGGGGGCTGGACTCAATAGCCCTTGTGGTCAGGCTCCAACTCTGTGATTCCTTCTAGCTGCTTCTCCCATTTTAACCAAGAAGTCAGCCAAGTACGTGGTCTCTCAGCTGGACTGTGGACCAAACAAGCTTCCGCAGCATACTGTTTTATCTGCTGCTCCCAGGCAAACCCAAATTGGAAGTGGTGCCATGGCAAGAGAAGGGGCTTTCCCCTACCCATCCTCCAGACTCCCTTGCTCCTACCTTCACCCTGGCGCTCCGGGATTCATCGCTTTCCATGTCCAGGAGTTCGTCAACATCTATTTCTAATTCTGGTATTTCTTCTTCCTGTTTAAAAAAAAAAACAAGGGGGAGAGAAACCCCTAAGTTGGATTCATTTTAAAAAAAAACCCAAATAGTTCAAGGTGAAGCTGGAATATGAAGAAGAAACTGGAACTTAGAAACCCATCTTAGGAGAAAGGTGGGATGGAAATTCAATCAATCAAACCTTGCCCTATGGGGTCCAAACCTTAATGGAAGGGGAGAATGAAGTACCCCCTCAAAGATTAAAAAAAAGTGTCTTTTCAGATTTTTCAGTTCAGAGTCGCAGTGGTGCATTAAGGGGGCACATAGTGAGTTTGCTATCCCACATCATTTACCATTGTGCCATTTACCATTCTGGTTGTGTGCCTTCTGGAATCCTGTGTCCAGTTTTGGGCACCTCATTTCAAGAAGGATATGGACAAGCTAGAGCATGTCCAGAGGAGGGTGACCAAAATGGTGAAGGGTCTGGAAGCCATGAAGCCCTATGAAGAGCGGCTTAGGGAGCTGGCGATGTTTAGTCTGCAGAAGAGAAGGTTAAGAGGGGACATGATAGCCAGGTTTAAGTGTCTGAAGGGATATCATGTTGAGGAGGGAGGGGGCTTCTTTTCTGCTGCTCCAGAGACTAGGACAAGGAGCAATGGATTCAAGCTGCAGGAAAGGAGATTCCACCTGAACCTCAGGAAGAACTTCCTGACGGTCAGAGCTGTCCGACAGTAGAACCTGCTGCCTCAATGGAGTGTGGTGGAATCTCCTTCTTTGGAGATTTTTAAGCAGAGGCTGGATGGCCATCTGTTGGGAGTGCTTTGCATGGCAGAATGGGGTTGGACTGGATAGCCCTGTGGTCTCTTCCAACTCTGTGATTCTATGATTCAAGTTGTTTCCAACTGTCACAGATTTTTGGGGGGGGGGGCTGAGAGTGTGTGATGCACCCAAGATCACCCAGTGGCTTTCCATGACCAAATGAGGAATTGAACCCTGGTCTTCAAAGTCGTAGGCCAGTGTTCAAACTACCACATCATGGCAACTCCCATTCACTTTAGAAGGCTACAAAGGGATAGCCCGTAGGTCTCATTAGGTTCTCCTCTCCCCATCCCTGGTGAGTACAAGTGAGAGGTAGAGAAAAGAAGCATGGCCAAGCTCCCTGGATGGAGAAGCAGCAGATATTAAGAAAGCAGCTGTTGCTCTACTTTCCCAAGGAGAAAAACCTGTTGGGAAAGTTTTTGTTTTTCCCTATCTTCTGCAGAACTTGAACAAGAGCCTGTTAGAACACGAGTCCATTGCCAATCTACAAGCATATAGGGCTGAATCCTGTTGGTTACTCCCAACTGAATCAACCGCTTAATGGTGAGTCAACACATAAGTAAATCTTATGGAGGCAGTGAGTCCACACAAATTGGATAACAATACGGTTTAGGCCATTTTCTTGCATTTGCCAAGCCTTCCATCCCACCCTTGTGATGACAGTCCTCTCCCTCTCTCCCCAAAAATCTTCACTCTTGGGCTGCTTGGTGGACTTTTGTGGTGGAAAAAGCTGCGCAGCAAATTTTGCCACCTCAGATTGCAGGTGGGGGCACGCCATTTTTAATGTCCTCCCGCTGCTTGTTTTTAAAACGCCTAGCAAAAAAAGGTCTAGGGACATGCATTCCAAAAAAAAAAGTGTGGACTCCCTTCAGTACTCACCTAATTCTGCTCACTGTACACATACTTGGCCTCCATTTTGGACGGCACCTAGCACTCAAAGAGACCCTCAAGGGTCATAGACATAGTCTGTGGGGAGAGATGGGAAGAAGGGAGGTTGTTCCCATATCTGGACTCTAGAGTAGGGATAAGGTACTTGTGGCCCTGCAGCTGTTGCACTTCAGTTCCCATCATCCACTGCCAGCATGGCCAGTGTGGAGGAATGATTGGAGTAGTATGTCACCAACATAATTTTTCAATGGTTAAAAAATGATGTCTATTAGTCCCTATCAGAAAGCAGTCAATAGTCCATATGTGCGACATCCGGATCTGTGAATTTCAGTGATTGCAGACTGTCACATCCAGTATCTAAAATGGTGGTGACGTGAGCGCAGGCGTGCTGAAGCGTCCATGCGCATGCCAACGCCCTTTAATAATATGGGATGTGAGCATTTATGTTTTTTGCCATTTGTGGGGTCCCTGGAATGCAACCCCTGCAGCTACAGAGGGTCAATTGTATATACATGAATTGATGGTTGATGTTAGGCATTTTCAAGTTTCCAATTTAGGACAATGCTAAGGTGAACTTATCACAGGATTTTTTGGGGTTGTGAGTTTCGTTGTGTGACTTCAAGTTGTTTTTGACTTACGGAGACCCTAAGGTGAACCTATTGCAAGGTTTTCTGGGGCTGAGAGTGTGTGATGTGCCCAAGGTCACCCAGTGGGTTTCCATGGCTGAGCGGGGAATCAAACCCAGGTCTCCGGGGTTGTAGTTCAAGGTTCAGACCACTACACTTTGATAACATAAGAGGTAATTGCCTGGTAGGTGTGGGGAAGAGAATGAACAGTAGCTTCCATGTTAGGCATTGGTTCCCCTTGCCACCCAGTACAGAATGCTGCTTCTAACCTGATGCATTGTGGGTAGTTTATCAGAGCTGACCCAAGGCATTTTGATGCCTGAGGACAAGAACCAGATGATAAGAGCCAACTAGAGTGACATTTGACTCCAGTACCGATGTGGGAAAAATATTTTCCACTATACAGGAAGAAATCATCTTAGAGGCAGCTCAAGCCACACGGCCATTTCAGCTTTTTAGATTTTTTTGTTTTAAATACTAGGAAATCATCACGTGGTGCTGCCATGGGGCTCAGAGGGTGGGGAGCCTGCAGTTTCCAAACCTTGTAGTTATTTGTGAAAGCAGTCTTTTAAAAACTTCCAGAACTGATACACATTTGTCTGTAAAAAAATTCTGCATCAACTAAGGTTTCCACTAAAAACAAAGCAAACAAGCAAACGTCAGGGGACGTTCCTATTGTCCCCCCAAACCCTGCTCAGGTGATCTTTGCCCAACGCATGCTGAGAACGGGCCTGCCCCCTACTGCCCCCATTAGCTTCCTTATTGCTCTTACGTCCTTTCTCGCATGACCGTCTAGTTAACAAGGAAAGCCATTGAAGGCTACTAAGCGGCAGAGGTATGTTTCCAGCAGCTGAACGAACGGGGACAAAGGTAATGAGGTCACCCGCCCCCTCTCTTCCCAAGGCTGGCATTTATGACTCCCTTGGCTAATAGTCAACCTGTAGTATGATGCATTTGGAAGACGGAGAGGCCGCTTTTGGAAAACCTTGGCTAAGCTTTTTCGGCAGCCTTGAGCAGCCACGACTGTTCCATTAGCCGGCTCGGACACAAGGTCCATATGGCCAACTCAATCCCCCCCCCATCCTGCCATTTCCAATATATGCGCTGCCTGGCGGGTGGGCTGGCCGGGCCGGCGGGCTGGCCGGCTGCCAGATGGCATTTGGCGGCTGCACGGGGGGGGGCACAGGAGTCTCCGAGACAGACAGAAAATCGATGCGGCTATTGTGAGCTGCTGGACCCAATGTCAGACTCAGAGTCTTGCGTTCGAATGCTGCCTCAGCTCAAGGAGCGGAATCCCAGTCCCTTCTCCCTGTACCTCCCCACGTTTTTCTGTAGGAACAACAAAGTTACAAGGATTGGGAGGGAGAAAAAAGAAGCATAACCCGCTTTTCCTCCCTGTTTGTAGCATAATCTCATTATGTCTTAAGTGTGAGGCAATGAGAATCCTAGAGGGTTAAGATGCACATAGAGAGAAAGAAAAAAAAACCCATCTATGAAGGCAGCTGCTCTTCTCCAGCGACAGCTGCAAGTGGCGGCTTAAGGCCATTCTTCCAAATCCAGAGTTAACACACCCTATGGAGACAACCCGAGAGGAGAACAAGGCTTCCCCGGCTCGTAAACCGGCCCTGCACCCCTCCCTCCCCAGTAAAACAGCACGTTCAAGGCCAAAAGAAAGAAAATCAAGGTCTGGGGGAAGAGTCGAAGGGGGTAAAGACTTGAACGTGAGTTTCTCCAGCATGTGCTGCTCCGAGGGTCCACAAAAGCCAGGCCAGAAGGGCAGGACGCTGCATGACCTTAAGTGACCTTCACCCCAAGAAGGAGGAGGGAGTGTCCATGCAGCCAGTGCCCACCTTTTCAGCATTTGGGGTGAAGAAGGAAGAATTTAGACTGGGGAAGGGGTCCCTCCCTTGGCTTTTAGGGTCTTGGGGTGACAGGGAAGATGCCACGAAGTGGGGATTGGAGGCGTTTGGAAGGCACGCGGCCCGAAAAACCTCACAGAGCACAGGGGAAAATGCCATCTTGGGAAAGAGATAACAGTATAAATAGGGTGACTGATGGACAAATGGATTGATGCCCAGGCCAAGAGGAAGATAAGTGGGCAGAGGAACAGAGGAACACCACATGTGCCAGTCTCCACAAAGCTCCACAAAAGGGGCGCTGAGGAGTTCCTAAAAGAACAGGTTGCAAGACAATAACTTCTTCAAGCACTTGGGATGTATTGTTTTTAAGGAGTAAAGGGATGGGGGAAGAAGATATCTCCAGGCCATGGCGGGAGGAATACATTCATCCCTTACCATTTGCGGGTTTCACTTTTGCGGATTCGATTATCCACGGATTCTTTGCTGTCCCCCTCTGCTGCCTCCCTAGGTCATTTTTAATAGGGACTGCAAGCCTCATGAGACTGAGAAACTGCAAATGAGGCTTCTAAGTCCCTCTTAAAAATGCTGTGGGGCAGCAGTGGGGGTGGCCGTAAGCCCCACTGGCCCCCCACTTCCGCCTTGTGAAGGAACCCTGATGTCTCAGAGGAATCCACGGTGGGGTGAAGAGGGCGATCGTACTTTTTTGTGTGTTAAATATGGTTTGGGAGGGCCTAGAGTTATTCACAGTTTTCCCACTTTCACGGGGGTCCTGTGCCCCTAACCCGAGCGTAGGGGGAGGGATGACTGTATATTTGGGGGCCGAGCTGGCAGCCAAAAGTGGCAGTAAGGCCATTCAACAGAAAGATGGGTCTTCTGAAAACTTAAACCAAGGGGGTCTATATGGGTGATATTGCTGGAGGAAGGGGGAAAGCATTGTGAGTTGTAAGAGGCTGAGGTCAGCTACCAGACTGAACCTAAGGATTTGCTTATTGGCAGAAATGCCAAAGTCTAGCGTGTGTCTGGGGGGCATTTTCCACCCAGGAGGCCCTGGCTCTGCAAGAAACCGGATTTCATTGTCTGTTTCATTGTTGGGAATGGTGAGCAAAACAGCAACTAGGGAAGGTGTGTGTGTGGGGGGGGCATACTTGAGTTGCCACTCCCCAAACTGGGGCTTGTAATATAAAGACACGGAGCGGCACAATACAATTGGGAAACCCCAGGGATGGGGTGAGGACCGTCTGGCCTTGTGAACTACTCATGGGGGGTTGGGGTCCGGTTTTACAGGATGTGGTGCCGGGGAACCGGAGGAAGTGGCTGATGCTTCAGAGGCTGGAGTAGGAGGGCTAGGAGGGTTCCTAGAGAACGTGTCCGGGGGCATCTTGAGATCCGAAGGACCAGCGGCATTGGGCTTCCTAGGGACCCCTTTTGAGTGCGGAGAGCCTTTGGAAAATCCATCCAGCTGGCTGCTGTGTGTCAATGGCTCCTCTTTGTTAGAGGGACTTTCTTTGTACTGCCATGATGGGAACGTGCCTCCGTACAGTTGTGGTTGTGTGTGTAAGGAGTGGGAAGGGGGTGTTCTGACTTACGGGTCAGGTGATGTGGCTGCATTGTCCATTCATCTCTCACATGGGCAGCCCTTCCGTCTCAGGGCCTTTCCGCACTGCACGGTCATAGTGCTATTATTCCACTTCCAACCTCCTATGGAATCCTGGGGTTTGCACTTTAGGGAGGGGCATCTCGGGCAGAGAGCCCTTTGGCCTCAGGAAACTACAACCCCCAGAATTCCCCGGGGAGGTTGAAAGTGGGATAAGAGCACTAGAACAGCCTAGTGCAGACAGGCCCTTAGACTGGAACCTCCCTGGGGCAGGGATCTTATTTCCTTTTTTGGGGGGTGGGGATGGGAGAGTGCAAAATATAAGCGCAAGGCCCTTAGACTGGACCCTCCTGGGGGCAGGGACCTTTTTTCTTTTTGGGTGATGATCGGAAGGTGCAAAATATAAGCCTAAAGCTTATAGACTGGACCCTCCCGGGGGCAGGGACCTTTTTTCCTTTTGGGTGATGATTGGAAAGTGCAAAATATAAGCCCAGGGCCCTTAGACTGGACCCTCCTCAGGGCAGGGACCTTATTTCCTTTTTGGGGGGTGAGTGGGGATGGGAGAACACAAAATATAAGCCCAAGGCCCTTAGGCTGCAACCTCCCTGGGGCAGGGACCTTTTTTGGGTGGGGATCCAGAGTGCCAGAACGAATACCCTAAGCCTGATCCAAGATGGTTCCAGGGCTGTTCCTATACCAAGGCTGTGTTCTAGGGGGGAAACTGGGGGGGGGGTGTTGTTATGGGCAAGGCCAGCATCAGGGGTCTACCGCAGTGGGGTTTGGATGAGGGGAGCTGTAGATGCAGAGGGTGGGTGGTGGGTGCTGAACGGAGGAGGGGTCTGGAAAGGGTGGGGGCTGGGGAAATGCAGCCCAGGGAGAGGGGTGGGGGGTGGGGGGGCCGTGGGGTCGGGGGGGCTGCGCCCTACCTGGCAGTCGTAGAGGACGGTCAGCTGCTCCAGGATCCATTCCTCCAAGTGGAGCCGCTTGCGGAGCTCCTTGCGATCGTATTTCACCGTCACCCTCCCCTGGCGCCGGACGGGGCCTTCCTCGTCCTCCGGGCCCGCCTCGCCGGCCGGGGGGCTCTGGAAGTACACGCGGGGCCCCGTCCCCCCGGCGCCGGCGGCGGAGGGCCGCTCTCCGGGCTGCAAGGGGCCGCCATCCGACACCGGAGCGGAACCGGAGCGGAACCGGCTGAACAAAAGGAGGCGGCAGCGGAGGAGGAGCGCGGCCGAGAGAGCAAGCGGGGCTGCTTCCTAGCCCCGCCGATCTTCCTTCTTCCCTCTCGTCGGACCGAGACCACCCGTGGGGCCCCCAGAACCGGATCAGAACCAGGCTCGGACGGGGCTCTCCCCTCCTTTGGTCCTCTTTTCAGATCCTGGACGGGGGAACCGGGCGGAAACCAGAGTCTCTTTTCGCACCGAACCGGCCCCAGAACCAAACGCGAAGCCAACGACGGAGCCACGTGGGAACCGAACCGGCAAGAGGGAAGAAGGCGATCGGTATTTCCAGCTCGGGGAGGGGCTCGGTCCACACGCCCCTTCTCCGGAACCACGTGCGAATCTCTTACACCCAGGAAAAGAAAAGAAAAAAGGCAGGACCTCGGCACCGAATCAGAACCGGACCCCCTAAAACTCCACCTTTCTTCTGCTTCGCTCCACCCCGCCTCGTTTGCAGAATTAGGAACCGGTTTCTGGCGCTCTCCCCGCCCCTCGAGGGGTGGCTCGGCTTGGCTTCCCCAAACCTGGGCCAAACCGGTTCCGATCCGGATCCGTTCGGGCACCCCACCCTCCCGATCGACCCCTTTGTCCCGCTGCTGCTGCTCCCAGCGCTGCTGCCACCGGTGCCGATGGCTCCCCCTCCCTCCCCCGGCCCACCCCGCCCCCTTAAAGGGGCCGCAGGACTTTTTCTCCGCCCCCCCCCAGCCAGCTCTTGCCCAGCTGCCCCGGCTGCCCCCTCCCCTTTTCTCCGATTGTCTGTCTGCCCCCCATCCGCGCCCTCCAAGCCCCCCCCCGCGGCTGAGAGATCGTCCCCCTTTCTACGGTTCTCTTCCCATGTCAAAAGGGTGTGTCCTCCCAGAGGCTGTTGCCTGAGCAAGGAAAGAGCTGGAGACCCAATCGCTTCAATTATTTTATTTTATTTTATTTGCATTGATGCTCAAGGAGGGCATCTGGATGTTGTGTCCAATGCACGCCTTCCATTCTTACTTTATTTTTGCATTAATGCTCAGTGAAGGGAACTTGCACCCAAGAGCAGCCAGATGTTGACTCTTGTTGTACCCTTTTGTGTTATTTTTGCATTGATGCCCAATGAGGGCAACCGACCCTCAAGAAAAGCCAGCTGTTGTGCCGATTGCAGACCTTTAAATTTATATTTTGTTTTAATTTATTTTTCTCTGGGTGTATTATGCCTCGTGCATATCAGGCCGATCTTGTTGTATGCATTGGGTAACTCATGTGGGTTCACTGTGGGATATCCGTGTAGCAGAATGACCCCCTGGGTAGCCAAGGCGCACTGTGCATCTTAAGAACACAAAGGAGAAATGTTCACATTTCATGCTACAGGAACCAATATGTGGATGGAGTGTTAGGGTCTGTCTCTGCCCACAGAGAAACACGGGTGTGATGAAATGCATGTGTCTGCCTATACATAGGTACACATGTACGAAGACACATGCATATATTGTGGATTGGATCCATATTCAGCCATACTTAGCGCCGACTTATTTAAATAAATGGAATTTAAGTCAGACCTAAGTGTCATAAGATACCTAGATTGCTAGGCTAGACGTGTGTAGCCCTGCTGGTTGGGGATGATGGGAGCGGAAGTCCAAAGCATCTGGAGTTTGGAGGAGACAAGCCATACCTATGTACACACGCAGGTCATGTTTCTGTGAAATGCAATATCTGTACGGTGTGTTCGCCTAGATGCAAAACACGTGGTCCAAATTCAAAAAAGGACTAAAGACCCATCTCTTCCGGCAGGCCTACTCACTCTCTTTCTAATTATGATATATTTTTAATTATGATATATTTGTATTTTAAATAGTTTTATGTGTGCTTCGTGTATTTTAACATACACTGTGTTTCAAGTTGTATTTTAATTCTTGTTGCACCCTGTCTTGAGCCATATGGAGATGCAGGATAATAATAATAATAATAATAATAATAATAATAATAATAATAATAATAATGCACACCCCAATTTAAACAGAGCCAACCTCCATTAATGTGGGGCAGGGCCCATACTCTGAGGCCTTCAGCACCCGCCTTTCAGCTTGACTGGAGAGGAGGAAACTGCTGGGGGGGGATGCAAAGCCCCCATCCATCCCCCAGGGAGGCAATTTCCAAAATCCCTGTCTTTCAATGCCCGTCCCTCCCCAACCCCAGGGGATGCTAGCCTGTGTATGTCTCCATGACACCCCCTTGTCCTCCATAGGATGCTGGCACAGCAGATGGGGGGGGCAGGGGCATTACACTGAGATGTGGGCTAAGGAGAGAGGGGCTTGCTTTCTGCTGACCCCTTCACCATTTTTCTGCTGCCCTTTTCTAACTGCGGGCCTCTTTCAGGGTCTATTCCAGCTTGGAGGCAGGCGGGTATCTGCAGTTCAGAGCAGCTACAAGAGGAGAGGGGCATTTCCACACTACACTGTTATAGTGCTATTATTCCACTTTCAACCTCCTGTGGAATTCTGGGGTTTGGAGCTTCCTGAGGCCAAAGAGCTCTCTGGATGAGAATTCTCAATGCCCCTCCCCAAACTGCAAACTCCAGGATTCCATAGGATGCTGAAAGTGAAATAACAGCACTGAAACAGTAGTGTGGAAATGCCCAAGGTCTGGCGTAGCAGAATGTTTGTGATGCGGGAGAGAAAAGAATAAAATTAAAAATAAATAGGGCAGTAGGAAGCTACTGTGATTTCACGCCATCACTCTCTCGGGGAAGAGTGGTATCCAATACTGCTATCCTTGGATTCAATGTGGATTTCACCCAACATCTGTTTTAATCCGGATTGGTCAGTTCAGCTCCGCTTCCTTCTGTCTTTATGGACGCCGTCAGCCTGCTAATGAGTAGGTGGATTTTTGGCTCCGAGCAGAAGGCGTTTGTGGCTTAAAAGAACTGCTCGTTTTAACGGGCCCTGCTAAGTCCCGTGATAGCCTTAGGGTCGCCTGAAGTCGGAAACAACTTGGAAACACGCAGCAGCAGCAACTGCAGGTCAGGATTTATCCCACCCAAAGTGCCTCTCTTGATTCTTGGAGGAAGTTCTTTGCTTTTTGTGGCTGTGATCTCAAGGAGATATATCCAGGAAGACATCTCATGGAGGCAGGGGTGGTTGGAAAAATTATTTGTAGGATTCCTGACAGCTGTCCAAAACACCCCTAGCATGGTGCAATAGTTTGAGTATTTTACGACAACCTTGGAGACCTGGGTTTGATTCCCTGCTTGGCCATGGAAACCCACTGTGTGGTCTTGGATGAGTCACACACTCTCAGCCTCAGAAAATGCCATGATGGGGTTGCCATAAGTTGGAACTCACTTGACGGCACACAGCACCACTACCATGCCAGGAAAAAAAGAACAGTGTTATCTCTTTGAATGGTGTGCGTTTGTGTGTGTCGGGGAGCGTGCAATCTCCTGCCAACAATCCCAGGGTTATTTCTCTCTCTCTACCTCTGCATAGCGAAATGTACAACGAAAGGCAGGCTCTTGCCAAGGGGAGAAGAACGTACGCTTCCATACAACAGTTGTAATGGTGGTAGGAAGATTGGGTATGCATTTATATTTAGGGCAATGCCTAACTAGTGGTTGGTGAAGCGTCCAAGGGCGTAAGAGGATGGAAAGCAAGCAAAGAAAAGGGCAGCCTGTGTCTTTAAGATGCAGGATCCTGGCAGGCCAAGTGGGGAGGGAAGACAGAGGCACACGTGGTCCAGGCCCCAACAGAAGCTTAATTCAGCCACTTCCTGCCGGGGAGGAGGAGAGTAACAGCAGCTGCAAGAGACACTTTTCAGCAGAGGAAGCTGAGTCAGATCATGGGCCAATTTAGTCCAGACCGCCAGCAGCTATGCATGGTTTTGGGCAGAGATTTCTTCCTTGCTTCCCACCCCCCTCCGCACCTTGTTGTCCGAGATCTTTTTAATGGAAGCTTCCAGGGCAGCAGAAAGCTCCCATTGGCAAAGCCTGTTTTTTCTGCTCTTGCGGGGTGCCCCTCTTACAAGAGTGAGGTCTCTTGCCTAGCAGCGTGGTCCAACAAGAGCAAGGAGTGGAGGCAAGGTTTATTTCTGTAACAGGAATGGGAATGTGCTCTTTGGAGGTCCAAAGAGAGACGAGACACAATTCTCAGTGCCCACCGTATGTACATTAAACAGCTGACTGTCCTCATGTAAACTTTGAGAAAATAATCAGAAAAACACATCCTCTCTGTCTGGCATCCGTCGACATTTCCACACTGTCCCACTCTTGTTTTTTCATCTTCGGATAGCGTGTGAAATTCAACTAACAGGAACTTAGGTGTTTGCTTACTTCGGAGAGTCTGCTACCTTAAACAAGGAATGTAATTAGCAGTTGCAAATCAAGGAAGAAACTCCCTTCTCTCACCTAGGTATTAAAAAAAACCAGGGTGAAGGCAAGGTTCTTAATCTGTTTAAACTAAGCGACTCCCTTGGCCCCATCTCAAGACTTCTGAGTTCAGATTGGAAGAAAAGGAATTTCTAGCTTTGAGCGTGAGAGTTTCATTATTATTTTCATCACATTCCCGAAGTACAATTTGAAAGTATGGAACACTTTGCAGTGACTGCATCGTTTACACCTGGAGCCCAAAGCATGAAGTTGACCTAGGGCCTGTCTGCACTACACTGTTGTAGTGCTATTATTCCACTTTCAACATCCTATGGAATTCTGGGATTTGTAGTTTACTGAGGCCAAAGAGTTCTTTGGCTGAGATGCCCCTCCCTAAACTGCAAACCCTGGGATTTCACAGGATGTTGGAAGTGGAATAATAGCACAATAACAGTGTAGTGTGGAAAGGCCCATACTGTCTAAAGGGGTGGGGTAGTATAGTGGTTAGAGTGGTGGACCGGGACTTGAGAGATGTGTGAGTGGCTGTGGGCAGGCAAGTCTCTTTTTCAGCTAGGTCTACCTTACAGGATTGTTGTGAGTATAAAAGTGGGGAGGTGGAAAGCCATGTATCCCACGTATCCCACCATGAGCTCACTGGAGGAAAAGTGAGATATAAATGCAAGGAATAAAATGACTGGAGCCAAGTGAGGAGGAAGTACGGTTGGCTCTCCACATTTGTGGGTTTAACTTTCACAGATTTGGTTATCTGTGAGTTTCTCAACCCCTGTCCCCCACCTCAGGCACTTCTTTTCCAGGGGAACCTCCCCTCTCCGGGGCTCAGATCAGGATATGCAGTCCTTTAAAAATTCACCTCTGGTTCTCCTTTTCCTCCACCAGCTGTTCCCTGGCCAGCTAAGGATGGCTCACAACCTGATTTCTCAGCACCACAAGCCCTCTCCTGATGCCCCTTCACACATGCAGGGAAGGAGAGGGTGAGAGAGAGGATGTATTGGGTCATCGTGCCAACCCTTCGCACTCCTTTCCCTGATCTGGCTTGGACCCTGGGTGCCCATTCTCCCCTTCACACACACGCACATTTTGATATTTGTGTTTTTTCCACTTTTGCAAGGGTCTTACGCCCCTAACCCTAGCAAATGAGGTCTGACTGTACTTCTCTCTTGAATCTTCCTGCATTTTGCTTCCTTGGATGAACTTCCTTGGGTGAAAATTCCTTTCTGCTTCCTCCACACCATACACGACAATATCAAGCTTCACCACACTTTGGCCATTTCCGCGCGAGGCTGCTATACCGCTAGGATTCCACTTTCAACATTCTATGGAATCCTGGGGTTTGCCCCTCCCGAAACTGCAAACCCCAGGATTCCATAGAATGTTGAAAGTGGAATCATAGCACTATAACAGGCTAGTGCGGAAATGGCTCTTTCTCTCTTTTATTCTATTTTTTTTTCCTAAATTGGAAAGATCCAAACACTGTAACTGTTCCTCGTAGGGGATTTGATCTGACCCTACAACATTCTTTGCACCAGTCCAGCACGGAAGACAAGACACAGTGTTAAAAGTGTTATGTTTGTTTGGTTTGGTGCAAACAGATTTCATAGACCACAGTTTACACCCAAGCAAGTCTGTTAAGTCTTTAAAGGGCTTCCAAAACCGTCTCTCTGTTTGAACTCTGCCGCCCCTCCAGCATTTGTTATTCTGGAAGGATTTAAAAAGACAACAGGACACGAGGAGAAGGACAGGCAGGATGAAAAAAAACACAAAACCTTCTCTCTCTGTCCTAACAAAAGACCGAGATCTCTTATTGTGCAACCTCGAACTAACTAATATCTCCCCCTTCAGGCTCCATGGAGAAATAGAACCAAGAAAAGGACAAAGGGACCCACCCATAAAACCAGGAATGTGTCTAGCAATCTTTGAAAGAGGTGATTTAAAAAATGCTTTGAGGTTCTTGCAGAATTTTGGCATTTGTTCCGGGCTTAATTATTTTGTAGCAAAGTCAAGAGTGTCTCTAAGCATATCCAGAGTGCCCATGAGTAGTTGCCTCTTACTCCACTCTGCTTTGCCTTGGTAAATTGTGTGATAAACAGATTGGTTTGGGTGGTTTGAGCATTGGAACACAACCTTGGAAGGCAAGGTTCGATTCCCTGCTCGGCCATGGAAACCCACTGGGTGACCTGGGTGTGTCACACACTCTCAGCCACAGAAAACCCCATTATAGGTTTGCCTTAGGGTCGTTATAAGTTAGAAATGACTTGAAGGGGCACAACAACAAACCATCATGCCTCAATTCTCTTATCCTGCTTGTTTGGGGCCGACCAAAAATAATTGCTCTAACCATTTTGGTTCCTCTTGCATGCAGCTCTCCACCCCTGCCACTAGATGCCAGGGTCTCCCCAGGACAACAGATTTCCGCAGGTCCTTTCCCTTTGTGCGGATAAGCCTGAATTCACGCCTTCTAAAACAATATTTCTGGCATTGAGTGTGCCCGTGTAATTCTTCGCTGGCCACAGTGGTTCTCTCTTTAACTTGCATGCACTTTTTTAAAAACCCCAGTTCCTTTCCTTGTAAACGCTATTTAGGAGTAAGAGCCTGGCCCAGATTTGCACATGGAGGTGTCGTCCAGTATTTTCTAAGGTGCTTTGTCAAATGGTTGGCAGATATACCTTGGTAAGAACATAGGAATGCAAAGACAGAGGCGTATCTAGGGTGGGGCAACTGGGTGCATGCCCTGGGTGCCGACGCCAGTGGGGTGCAAAAAGCCAACCCCCCCACCCTCCTGCCTAGGTCTGGGCCCACCGCTGCCCCCCTGCCATTGCCAGGGTCCTTCTTGGCCCAGTGTGGGGTGGGGGGGCGGCGGCAGTGGCAGAAAGTTTGCTCAGAGTTTCAGAACAGAAGCATTTATTTCAGAAAAGCAAGCAGCACAGCAGCATTACCAAAATGGTGCTGAGATTACAGCACTAGAACTGAGTACAAACTTCAGTTGAAATTTGGCATGCATATCAAAAATTGGTTAGCACTTTATCTGTCAAATCACTCCACCAGCTCCAGCGGTTTCCCGGGCATACAATTATTTATGTACTTTTCATGCTGAGAGCGAGGCTGTGTTTCTGTCGCCTATCTAGAAGGCCCCGTAACACTTCCTTGTTCTTCCATTGTTATCCCCTGTTTGATCTTCCCTCCCAAATGCCCACTGCAAGGTGACACTGAGCACAGAGCAAATCATGCATTTGAAGCCTATTGAAAACAGGCTTGAAAACAGTACATGTGAAAGGGATCTAGGAGTCCTAGTGGGCCACAAGCTGAACATGAGTCAACAATGTGATGCAGCAGCTAAAAAAGCCAATGCGATTCTAGGCTGCATCAACGGGAATATAGTGTCTAGGAAAGTAATAATATCATTCTATTCTGCTTTGGTTAGACATCACTTGGAATCCTGTGTCCAGTGCTGGGCACCACAGTTCAAGAAGGATATTGACAAGCTAGAACATGTCCAGAGGAGGGCAACCAAAATGGTGAAGGGTCTGGAAACGATGAAGCCTATGAGGAGAGGCTTAGAGAGCTGGGAGTATTTAGCCTGGGGAAAAGAAGGTTAAGAGGGGACATGATAGCCATGTTTAAATATTTGAAGGGATGTCATGTTGAAGATGGAGCAAGCTTGTTTTCTGCTGCTCTAGAAACTAGGACATGGAGCAATGGATTCAAACTACAGGAAAAGAGATTTCACCTAAACATCAGGAAGAACTTCCTGATGGTCAGAGCTGTTCGACAGTGGAATACCCTGCCCCAGAGTGTGGTGGAGTTTTCTTCTTTGGAGGTTTTTAAGCAGAGGCTGGATGGCCATTTGCTGGGGGTGCTTTGAGTGTTTGTTCTTGCATGGCAGGGGCAGGACTGGATGGCCATTGTGGTCTCTTCCAACTCTGTGTTTCTCTGATTCTACTGATATTACAAATGTTGTAGGGGGATATAGTGTTACAGTTGTCAATTAGAAGCGGATACATATTAGCCCTAGCAAGCTTTGTGTTGCAGCTACGACTATACGGGTGCAGACACGAAGACAGATTCAAAGCATGACAAATTGAATCAAAACATGACGGGAATCAAGGCGTCCTGACACTCTCGTTCCTTTCATTTAGACTTTTGTCGGAGACTTTACCCCTTGTGGCTCGTGGCCGGGGACTTTTCAGTACAATTGTATTTCGCCTTCTCCCCTTTCTGCACCGAAAGCGTCAAACTACAAAAGATGGATTGGGAGTTGCGGGAGCAAACCCTGCCATCTCGTCCGACTAAAATAAACTCCCTGTTAATAAAAACAGAGGTTGGGGAGAGAAAGCCAGGTTTTTTCGCCATAAAAGGAGAATAAAATATTGCCGCTAGAACCACCAGGGGAGTATTTTTGTAAAAAGTTGTTTGTATTTATATAAAATAGAAGAATGATTTCTGTATATGAGAGTATGTGTGTGTGAACTTACCAAGGACGTATTTTGCAAGGTTCTCTCCATGACCCTAAAAGCAGTTGGAAGCTGGGCTTGTTGTGCGAAAGGGTGAGTGCTATTAACGGGTGATAGAGATCTGAATTTGAAAGCAAACCAATATTTTAGGGTTAAATGCCAGGCTTGACATTTATGCAGCAGACCCAGCATAATGCACTTTTAGTGGTGTGCAGAAAATTCGGGGTATGGAGGAAAATGCCATAGACACACACACACATACACATCCTTCCTTCACTGAGCTCTTTAAAATACCGAAGCCTTATTATTTGCTGCCATGAAATCTGGGGAATTATGGAAGCTGTAGTCAGAATGGAGACTACAGTCAAGAAGTCAGAAGACTAGGGCCATTTTCACACTACACTGTTATAGTGCTATTGCACCTTCAACCTCTTGTGGAATTCTGGGCTTTGTAGTTTCCTGAGGCCCAAGAGCTCTCTGGCTGACAATTCTAAATGCCCCTCCCTAAACTGCAAAGCCCAGGATTCCATAGGAGGTTGCAAGTGGAATCATAGCACTATAACAGTGTAGTGCAGAAAGGCCCTAGACCTTGGAAGGGCAGCTACAAGGGAAGTAGACAAGACCCTCAAGGGTCAAGATACATCATTGAATACGCAAGTTAGTCCATGCCATCGTATTTCCAATTTCTATGTGTGGTTGTGAAGACTGTCAAGAAAGCTGATAGGAAGAAAATCAACAAATTTGAAATGTATTTGGCAATGTAAATAGGAGACTCCACTGGCCTGTCCCAAACGCACCGAGACTCCTGTCCACACCATAACAATCCACCAGAAAAAGAAGGCACGGGTTTGTTATCTTTGGGCCTTTCCGCAGTACACTGTTTATAGTGCCATTATTCCACTTTCAACCTCCTGTGGAATTCTGGGGTTTGTAGTTTCCTGAGACCAAAGAGCTCTCTGGCTGAGAATCCTTAATGCTCCTCCCTAAACTGCAAACCCCAGGATTCCATAGGACGTTGAAAGTGGAATAATAGCGCTATATTTTGTAGTGCGGAAATACCCTTTCATACACTTGTGTGCTACTAATGGAGCCAGTCCTGAAGAAGTATTTGCAGCCTGAGAATGGCATACAATGGTCATGTGTCTCAACAGAACCGATGGGCTTTTGTTTGACCCTATAAGAACTCCGGTTGCACCAGGACTTCTCATCCTGTGCAACTTGGCAGAGAAAGCGATGCTGTCTTTTTCACCAATCTTTGGTGGTCCTTGGCAGGGAAAGGGAAGAATGGAAGCTGAATAAATAGCACAATATCAACACGACAATTAATGGTTGCGTGATGTTTCCCCACCACCACCTTCTCTCCTCGCCCTGATTCAACAAACAAGCAACACCCGCAGCGTTCTTGGGTAATAAGCGACACATCTGTGTTGGAGCTTTGCGAAGGAAACTTTTCCCAGTTCTCCAGGGCGTCTTCTTTCGGCACACAAGGGGAAGATTCCATCGAGGGTCAAGACCTAGTTTTCTTCCTGCTCTCTGTGTTTACATTTTCTTCCAAGTCCCTGGAAGTTTGAAAGTGACGGCTTGCTTCCTCTGTGGATCGAAGCCAAGTTGGCTTAACGCAATGATCCTGTTAAATATCTCTAGCAGAACCAGGGTGGGAACCCACCGGCGGAAGACTTCTCCCTGTACAGGGGAAATCCTCACGTATGAATGAAACAACAACATTTTTTTTCCCTGTCCTATCTAACTTTATACAGTGCCCAAGCAGCTCTTTTGAACAGCGCATTACATTTACTGCCTTATTTTATCCCTCCTTCCACAACAGCTCTGTGGAGTGAGTTTTAGCTTGTGGGTTAGCAACTTGCTCTGTGTTTTGAGCATCGCGGCAGTGGAACAGGTTAAGGGGACCCTGCTGCACCCCATACCCTTGAAGTTGTCGACAGGTCTGAAGACTCTTGCGCTACCTAGGCCTCCGGTTTCTGAAGCTGGTATAGCAGGAACTGGGAAATCCCCGGATCTCATCATAGTTCAGCTATGAGCAAGTTTAATGTTCATGACTTTGCACAGACAGATGCCTACTTCCTTAAAGGGCCAACAACGTAGCCTCTCAAACAAGGCAGTTTGGTTTTATTCCGTCTGGACTTCTGTGTGCTGCTTTCTAAGAGAATCAGAATCACAGCTCTTAGGCATGTTTGCTCCTCAAAATTCATCATGGCACAGCTCCAACATACCTGGGCCCAGCAGCAGAGGGAAGAGATTCTCTCCATCCCAACAGCCACTGCCCTGGCCTCCGAGGGAGAAAGGAAGAAACTCTCACAGTTCCATCATGCCTTGACCCTCAAGCAGATGAAATTTTGCCCTCCCTCCATCCCATGTGCCACGGCCCTGGCCTCGGAGGGAGAGGAGAAGAGGCCCAGCTCCATCATGCAATCAACATACAATATCTACATTAGCCAAGAATATCTACATGCTCCACATTGTCTAAAATATCCAATATTTACATTGTCCAAGAAATATGCGGTAGATCGAATTACTGATGCAAGGCCCTCCCTCCATCCCACGTGCCACTGCCCTGGCCTCGGAGGGAGAGGAGAAGAGGCACAGCTCCATCATGCAATCAACGTACAATATCTACATTAGCCAAGAATATCTACATGCTCCACATTGTCTAAAATATCCAATATTTACATTGTCCAAGAAATATGCAGTAGATCGAATTACTGATACAAGGTCCTACCTCCATCCCACATGCCACTGCCCTGGCCTCGGAGGGAGAGGAGAAGAGGCACAGCTCCATCATGCAATCAACGTACAATATCTACATTAGCCAAGAATATCTACATGATCTACATTGTCCAAAATATCCAATATTTACATTGTCCAAGAATTATGCAGTAGATCAAATTACTGATACAAGGCTCTCCCACCATCCCAACGGCTACTGCCTTGGCTTTGGAGGGAGAGAAGAAGAGGCACAGCTCCATCATGCAATCAATGTACACTATCTATATTAGCCAAGAATATCTACATGATCCACATTGTCCAAAATATCCAATATTTACATTGTCCAAGAAATATGCAGTAGATCGAATTACTGATACAAGGCCTTCCCACCATCCCAACGGCTACTGCCTTGGCCTCGGAGGGAGAGAAGAAGAGGCACAGCTCCATCATGCAATCAACATACAATATCTACATTAGCCAAGAATATCTACATGATCTACATTGTCCAAAATATCCAATATTTACATTGTCCAAGAAATATGCAATAGATCGAATTACTGATGCAAGGCCCTCCCTCCCTCCCAGTTGCTACTGCCCTGGCCTTGGAGGGAGAGAAGAAGAGGCAGTATCTACTGGACTTAATATCCTCCCATACTTGCTGTTGATGCTGTTGTGTGCCTTCAAGACATTTCCAAATTACAGTGACCATAAGGTGAACCAATCACAAGGTTTTCTGGGGGTGAGAGTATGTGAGGTGCCCAAGGTCACCCAGTGAGTTTCCATGGCTGAGCGGCAATTGAATCCTGGGCCATTTCCGCACTAGACTGTTATAGCACTATGATTCCACTTTCAACATCCTATGGAATCCTGGGGTTTGCAGGCCCCTCCCAAAACTGCAAACCCCAGGATTCCATAGGATGTTGAAAGTGGAATCATAGTGCTGTAACAGTCTAGTGCGGAAATGGCTCTGGACTTCAGAGTCATAGTCAAAGGCTCAAACCACTACACCATGCTGTTCCCATGTTGCCGTCCCCTTTCCCTTTTGTGTGATGTCTTAGGCCGTTTCTGCACTACACTGTTATAGCACTATCATTCCACTTTCAATCTCCTATGGAATCCTGGGTTCTGCAGTTTAGGGAGGGGCATTTAGAATTCTCAGCCAGAGAGCTCTTGGACCTCAGTAAACTACAAACCCCAGAATTCCACAGGAGGTTGAAAGTGGAATAATAGCATTATAACAGTATAGTGCGGAAATGGCAAGACTTAAGCCTGAAGCCAGGGAACTAGGGGGGTTTTTTTTGTTGGTTTTTTACTTCTAAAGTGCCAAGCGTAGTATATAAATAAATGACAGTAATAATAAGAAGAATTTGGTATGTCTGAGTCAGCAACCTGATCATTGCTATTTCAAGAGGCCCGTCCACTATAAATTTATCAATGTCAACCTCATAATCCTCATCATCCTTTAATAAAACAAAGTGGGAAGTGCAAAGTTTAACAGCAGATGATTTATAATGGAAACATGAAAAGCTGGACCAGGATTGAAGAGTTGGTCAAACCTAAAATAAAGTTAATTCAAATATAAATTAACTAAATGCTTACCAAATAGTGGTCATTTTACATTAGCTTTATACTGGTCGGTACACCGACCTGAATGAGACTGTTTTTCCATTTACAATGTACTGAACTACATAGAAACAATTCTAAATGTCTATTAACGATTTTATATCATGCAATTTATAGAAAGATATATTGGCTTGCAGTCATTCTTTTTGTTTTTCTTTGTGTTGTTTGGAACAAAAATTATATATAAATTAAAAAAAAAAAGAACTAAAGTTTTTAACAAGAATTAAACTATTCAAAAGTTGGGGAGGGGGCGAGAAAATAGAGCAATGGCTAGGATCCAGTGCTGTAGTTCTGCCAGATCCTGTTGATTCTGCTACAATCCCACCTTCGCTCCCCTTTGCACCTTAAAAATATGCTCTGGGGGGGAACCTTCTGCAAAATGGCTTGCTGCTACAGAAGGCTGCAAGGGGAAGAGAAGGAAGTCCGTGTTCTGCTGCTTATTAAATTAAAAAAAAAAAAAGATATTATCACTGTTATCTTGACCTAAATATAAATACCGTACCGTGTGCGCAGGCCTCTGAATCCTCTTTTTCCCTTTAAAAAGCTTAGGATCCCAAATGCACAGCTCCTCAGAAGACTAGATGCACCCCGTCTTTTGATTTCCCAACTCCTTGCAAGCGGCCAAGGGCGTAAGAGACCATTTCTGCACTACAGTGTTAAAGTGCTTCTATTCCACTTTCAACGCCCTGTGGAATTCTGAGGTTTGTAGTTTACTGAGACCAAAGAGCTCTTTGGCTGAGAATTCGAAGTGCCCTTCCCTAAACTACAAACCCCAGAATTCCATAGGAGGTTGAAAGTGGAATAATAGCACTATAACAGTCTAGTGCAGAAGTGTTCTCAGCAGTACACTTATTCCCAAGCACATTCTGCTGGGCTTGGGGAGAGAATTTGCCAATGCAGTGCGCCGTCCACATTTGTGGGTTTCACTTTTTCAGATTTGATTATTCACGGATAATTTGCTGTCTCCTCTGCTGCCCCCCTATGACTTTTTAATAGGGCCTGAAAGCCTCGTGGGACTGCAAAACTGCAGATGAGGCTTGTAAATCCTTCTTAAAAATGGTGTGGGGCAGCAGCCAGGGAGCTCTTTGGCTTCAGTAAATTACAAACCCCAGGATTCCATAGGATGTTGAACGGGGAATAATAGCGCTATAACAGCCTAGTGCAGAAATGGCCTATGAATCACTCCCTCTCAGTTCAATCGCAACTTCTCTGCAGCCTTGGAGGGGGAATCGATGGGGACGTGGCCTGGGACCCTAAGGGGGTCGCAGCCTGAAAAAGTTTGGCCACTACTGCTCTAGCGGAACTGACCCTTCCCGAAGATGGAGTGAGGCAGCTGCTTCAGCAGCCATTTTGTGTGTGTGTCCCATGCTGTTTACTTCTGTGCTTTCTTATTATTATATTTTTATTGCTGGGGAAAAAGAGATAGGCGTTTTGGATTATCAGGTGCCCCAAACAGCTTGGCTGGCTCTTAGGTTACAGTAGGGAATTAAGCTGCCCTCCAGAAGCTGTTGGATTGTAGCTCCCAGCATTGGCTGGATTGTAGCTCCCAGCATTGGCTGGATTGTAGCTCCCAGCATTGGCTGGATTGTAGCTCCCAGCATTAGCTGGATTGTAGCTCCCAGCATTGTCTAGATTGTAGCTCCCAGCATTGGCTGGATTGTAGCTCCCAGCATTGGCTGGATTGTAGCTCCCAGCATTGGCTGGATTGTAGCTCCCAGCATTGGCTGGATTGTAACTCCCAGCATTGGCTGGATTGTAGCTCCCAGCATTGGCTGGATTGTAGCTCCCAGCATTGGCTGGATTGTAGCTCCCAGCATTGTCTAGATTGTAGCTCCCAGCATTGGCTGGATTGTAACTCCCAGCATTGGCTGGATTGTAGCTCCCAGCATTGGCTGGATTGTAGCTCCCAGCATTGGCTGGATTGTAACTCCCAGCATTGGCTGGATTGTAGCTCCCAGCATTGGCTGGATTGTAGCTCCCAGCATTGTCTAGATTGTAGCTCCCAGCATTGGCTACGCTGTACAGAGCTGCTGAGATTTGCAGTCCAACACCTGGAAAGCCCCCCCCCCATGCCCATTCCTGCTTTCGATCCGTCAGGGAATTCTTTGGCCTTCCAGATGTTTTAGATTTCCACTGCCAGAAATCCAAGCAGTAAGAAATTCTGGGTATTGAAGTCTAATGCGTTTGGAAGGCAAATGTCCCTGTTTTAGATCTTTCCTGGGTGCGTAGGATAGAACCGTTTGCTGCTCCGTCTCAGGCAAGAGAGTGTTTTGGGGCCCCCTTGCTTCCTAAGTACTGTAGTTTCAGCGATTGTTCCAGGAACATCCCCTTAGTGACGAGTTACCAGGATCAGTGCAATTTTGCACAAATAAGCTATTGGTCATCTTTCTTCCTGTCAAAGCTCAGGCTTCAAAGTTCCCCTGGGTGCAATCCTCAGGGGATCCGTGGGACTTTCCTGTGAGTAAAGATGGGGTTATGGTTGGGTGCCGTCAAGTCATGCCTGAGTTATGGTGACCTTAAGGTGAACCTCTCCTGGGGTTTTCTGGGGCTGAGAGTGTGTGACTTCCCAAAGGTTTCCATGGCTGAGTGGGGGAATCGAACCCCAGGGCCGCAGTGCAAGGCTGAAACCATTACCCCACGCTGCCTCTCAAACTTGCCCAGGGTCCTGTTACTAAAAGCTCCTGAAAGCCCCCAACTAAGGCCTTTCCGCACTACAGCATTATAGCGCTATTATTCCACTTTCAACATCCTATGGGATCCTGGGGTTTGCAGTTTCGGCCCCTCCCGAAACTGCAAACCCCAAATTCCATAGGATGTTGAAAGTGGAATCATAGCGCTATAATGCTCTAGTGCGGAAAGGGGCTCAGGGCCTTATTACAGTACCCTGTTATAATGCTATCATTCCACTTTAACTGCCAGGGCAATATTGTATGGAATCATGGGATTTGCAGTTGAGGGAGAGGCATTTAGACTTCCCAGCCAGAGAGCTCCAGTGCTGCAGGAAACTACAAACCCCAGGATTCCACAGGGTGCAGCCAAGGCAGTTAAAAGTGAAATAGTAGCGCTATAAACAACACTACACTGTTATAACGCTACGATTCCACTTTCAACCTCCTATGGCATCCTGGGGTTTGGAGTTTAGGGAGGGGCATTTAGGATTCTTAGCCAGAGGGCTCTTGGGCCTCAGGAAACTACAAACCCCAGGATTCCACAGGATGTTGAAAGTGGAATAATAGCATTATAACAGTGTAGTGCAGAAAGGGTCGGTGTAGTACGATAGGGCAGAGCAAGGGATCTCCGCATGTTCACACTGCAGCTTCCATCCCTCCCAGCCGGCAAGAATGGGGACGATGGGACATCCAGTCCAGATCATGCGGAGATAGGTAGTGGGGTTCTGCTGCAGCCACGATTGCTGTTGTTGGGTATCTTTAAGGCCATTTCCGCACTACATTGTTATAGTGTTCTTATTCCACTTTTAACATCCTGTGGAATTCTGGAGTTTGTACTTTCCTAAAGTCAAAGAGCTCTCTGGCTGAGAATTCTCAATGCCCCTCCCTAAACTGCAAAACCCAGGATTCCATAGGAGGTTGAAAGTGGAATGATCGCGCTATAAGAGTGTCATGCGCAAAAGGCCCGACGCCCCTAACGCTCCATGTTTCTTGCGAAGTCCGGGATCCTAGGCCATTTCCGCACTAGCCTGTTATAGCGCGATGATTCCACTTTCAACCTCCTCTGGAATCCTGGGGTTTGCAGTTTCGGGAGAGGCCGGCCGGCCCCTCCCGAAACTGCAAACCCCAGGATTCCAGAGGAGGTTGAAAGTGGAATCATCGCGCTATAACAGGCTAGTGCGGAAATGGCCCTACTCGTGAGTAAAACGAGTCTTGGGCCGTTTCCGCACGAGACTGTTAATAGTGCAATGATTCCACTTTCCACATCCGCTGGACTCCTGGGGTCGGCGGGTTAGGGAGGGACCTCAAACTGCCAACCCCAGGATTCCCTAGGAGGTTGAAAGCGGAATCATCGCGCTGCAACAGTCCCGTGCGGAAGTGGCCGCGCTTTGCCGGACCGGAGCAGGAGGCGGAGGCGGAGGGAGGAGCGGGGCGGGTTCCTTTACGCGCGGCTTCCCGGGCCGTCCCACCCGGGCGCGCAGTCCCCGCCTCGCCTCGCCCCTCCCGGCCCTGGCAGGAGCTCCGGGGGCCGCCGCCGCCGCCGCCTCCTCGGGAGGATCCGGAGCCCTCGTAGCCGCTGCCGTCCGTCCGTCGCGGCGGCTCCGCGCAGGACCCGGGCAGGGAGGGGGGCTGCGATCCCGGCGCAGGATTGCGCGCAGCCATGGCCGGGGGCCGCCCGGGGGTCCACGCGCTCCAGCTGGAACCGCTGCGCGTCGCGGAGACCCTGATCAAGGGCAGCAAGTTCATGAAATGGGACGAGGTGAGTGGGACTTTTTTGCAAACTCTTCTTTGGGGGGCCTTGGCCTCCCCGCCCCCCGCAAAGAGGAGGGGTCCCCTCTTTCCCTTGGAGAGGTGTGGAGCTCCTGGAGAGCCCCTGCGCTCCCTTCCCCCTGTTTTGTGAGCCCTGTCGGGACGGCAAACCCCTTCCCTCCCCTTTCTTCCACTTTTGGGGAGCCCTCCACCCCTTTCCCTGGAGTAGGTGGGCGCCACGAGAAGGATAGATCGCCCCCTCTTTCTCCCCCTTCCCTCCCCACCTCTGCTTTGTGCGTGCGTGGAGGGAGCCTCCCTTGGAAGCGCTCTGCAGCCCTTGCTGGCTTTGTTAACTCCCCCCCATAGAAGGAGAAAGAGGGGCTGCCTATCCCCCCTCCAGCCCCCCTCCAGCCCCCCTCCAGCCTGGGGGGCCTCTCTTTGGACTTCCTCCCTCCTCCTGGCTCCACCTCCTTCCCCCTTATCTCTGAAGACACTCCTAAATTCCATTCTCTGCAAACTTCCTAATTCATGATATATTTTTTTGTGTGAAGCCCTTTCTTCAACTTTTTTTTTGGGGGGGGGGGAACAACCCCCCCTCTTTCCTTGTCCCAGCCCCCCCCCCAGATTTTGCAAGAGAGGACCTTTCTGCCAAAAGAAGGCCTGCCTTAAAAAGTTGGGGACTCTCTTCCTCCCCTGTGTGTGCACCGGGAGAGCTTTTGCCTTCGGGAACCCCAGAAAGATCTGAACCGGTTTGGAGAGATTTGGGGCACCCTGTTTGCACTTCTCATATTTATCTGGGTGGGGAAAGAGTCCGGCCACCCCACCCTGCGACCTGCAAAAAACCTGCCCCTTTCTGTCATCATGTGCACTGTGCGCCCATGTATCACTGTGCGCCCATGTATCACCACCCCGGCTTATCCCTCCAACTGCCTTCCCCAACTTTATCACCCCCAGAACCTGACCTCTTGGCCCTGGCCCTGAGCTGTCAAGATACCGAGCGGGGTGGGGTTGATGTAACTCCTGGCCCCGGACTTCCGGCCTTCCCTTCCTTGACCTGTTTGCCTGGCTACGGAGGAGCTGCCCCTCCGTTGCTGCCTTCTGGACAGCTTTGACTTTGCTGTGCTGGAAGGACTATTTTATATGCAATCAGAAAGGAACAGTGTCAAGAGGAGGGGTCAAGGATGTGTCCCCCCCCCGTGCCTGGGTTCCCCAACTTCTTTGCAAGACCAGAGGCTCTGGCAACTCCTTTTGTGGCTGCTTAGCCCCCGACAGCTGCCCCCTTATCCTGGTTTCTGGCATGCAGGCTTTCCCATGGGTCTTGAATGCTAATCTAAGGTGGTGGTGTTCTGTGTATGCACGCACATTCTTGGGTGCATATTTTGCCCCCGACAACTGCCCTCTTATCCTGGTTTCTGGCATGCGAGCTTTCCCATGGGTCTTGAATGCTGATCTAAGGTGGTGGTGTTCTGTGTATGCGCGCACATTCTTGGGTGCATATTTTGCGCGTCCAAACATGTTTGGACAAAGAGAGGGGTTATGTGTGGAGGTGAATCCTCTCAAAGTCTGGGTGCTGTCGGGAGGTGCTCTCGCCTGATCTGTAGCGTTGCCTATGGGAGTCTCCATGGGTTGCACAGGAGTCATATATAGGCCAGCCCCACAGAAATAGAGTCTGGGGTGTTGCCCCACTGCAGGTCTGGGACTCAGTGGGGCTCATGGCTGGCCTGTGTGTGTTGGTATGTGGAGGCGAGCAGATTTTATGGGCCTCTGATGAGCTGTGTTTGTGGGGACAGTGTGAACACGGCCAAGGCACGTTTGAGCCTGAGAACTGCCTGTATGGGACGCAGAGGTGCTGACACAGTTCTGTAATTTTACACTCAGCCCTTAAGGCTCTGTTGGGGTGGGGAGCTTTAGATGGTCGTGCGTCTTGCAAAATTCACTCCGGAACGTGATGATCCAGCCATGCAACTGCACTGCTCGTTCTGCTGAGTGGGGCCCTGGATGTTTACCCCAGAGACCTGGCCTCCTGGCAGCTTTGCATGGTGGAGGTTGTGGGGTTGGAAGAGAATGACAGTCGGCCCTCCATATTTGTGGGTTTGACTTTCCCAGATTTGCTTATTTGTGAATTTCTCCAACCCCTCGGCCCGTCACCTCAAGGGCTTCTTTTCCAGGGGAGCTTTCCCTCTCGGAGGCTCCGATCAGGCCACGCAGCCCTTTAAAAACTTGCCTCTGATCCTGTTCCTCCTCCAGCAGCTGCTGCCTGGATTGCACCCAAATTTCTCAGCACCACAAACCCTCTCCCAATGTCCCCCAGGCACCCAAGGAAGGAGATGGGTGAGAGAGAGGACGTATAGGGCCACCGTGCCAACCCACCCCCTCTCCTTCTCCTTTCCCTGACCTGGTTTGGATCCTGGGTGCTCATTCTCCCCCCATGCCTCAGCCACCTTCCCACAGACACACAAACACACATTTTGGCATTTGTAATTTTTGCACTTTTTCTAGAGTCCTGTGCCCCTAACCCTAGCAAATGTGGAGGGCTGAATGTACATTGTCCTTGTTGGGAAATAATACAGGGGGAGCATCCCTTGGGCGTTTGTGGCACCACCACCTCAATGGCAGCAGTTTCTCTTTCCTCTGGACCTACCTTGCAAGGCTGTTGTGCGATGGGAGCTAGAGAAAGAGGTGAGCCCACAAACACCAGCATGCAGTGCTTGGTTGAAAAGCGAGGCACAAATGACAGAATGCAAACTGATATGGGGCAGCTTTAGAGTCGTGAGCTGGGAGGAATGCTCAGTGTGTTTGCACAAAAGGGGAATGCACCAGACTGAGGGTCCCATGGGTTATGCTGGAGAGCAAGCGGTTTTCCTATTTCTTTTCCCCTAGGGCCATCCTCTGCTTTTTTGGTTACTGGTGGAAGAGGTGAGGTCTGCTGCTTCCCCCCCCCTTCTGCACCACAATTTCTTACTCCTTCAACTTTGCTGGGGGGGGGTTTCACAATCAAAGTGACAACATTCGGGTTGGCCTCACTTCCTCCGTCTCTATCCAAAAAAGGAAGCGGGAGTCTTAGGCGAGAGAAAGAGAAGAGAAGGATGAAGAGGGAGGGAGCCCCTTTCTTTTCGGCCTCTGAATGAAAGGAAATGGGGAGGAGGGAGGAAAGATAAGGGGCACCCACCCCAAAGCCAAGAGGCGAGAGTTGGGGCGGGGAAGATTTTGGCTTGCTTGAACTAAGGGAAGCTCGTGCAAAGCTGCAGGAATCGGGGAGCACCCCAAGCCTGTTTTTTTTTTTTGGTGGGGGACAGTATTTGAAATACAACTTTATTGAATCATATATCTCTCAATATACTAAATATCTAATATTCATCTAAATAGATGTTCCCTGCTATGTTAAAATTCTTTATTGAATGGTGTCAATCGTACGAAATATTCAGAAAATAGATACGTTTATAGGTATAAAAACGTGGGAATGACTAAAGGTTTCATGTAGAGATAGAATTTATGGAAGATGAAGGATGCACGCCGAAGTGAAATAAGGAAGCACTCGAAACTTTTAGAGAAGGACGTTGGTCGACGATTAAGGATAGGGATCTTGGATTTATGTTTAAAGATATTTGAGATGTATCCGCTTTAGAACTATTTGCAGTGTTTTAAGTTTCAGAGCGTAATGCAATTTGATGGATCGATTTTAAGTGTATGGGTTTAATAAAAATATTCTGGGCACCAAGAAAACAAGAAATATAACTTTATTATGATCTAAACAAACAGGAACGGGCATGATAGTGACGAACAGGGTTTACCACTGAATACTGCGATGTGGCTCCAGCTGTCAGATTTGTTACTCCAATGGGGAGCCATTTGCAGTCCAAAGCAGCTAAATATGCAGCTCCAAAAGAAAGGAATTTTTTTAAAACTACCCCATTCACTCTAAAGCCCATTCTCTCTTCTCAGCATCCCAAAGATTAAAGCACACGCTCATCTAGAATAACAAAGGGGCAAACCCACTGTGCCCCTGGCATGACAAGGAACATAGTTTATAGTTGCCAATAAAACTAGATTTCTGAAGCTGGGCTCTGGCATCTTCATCTGGCAGTGCAAGGGTCGTAGAAATCTGTAAATCTGGCTCGTACTGGGCTGGATCCGTACCAACCTCTGGTGGCGCAAGAGAAGGCATGCCAGCAAATCCCAAACTGGGATCTCCAATCCCAACGTAACACCCGTGGCGTGGAGGAGATTGCAGGAAATGATTCCACCTTTGCCCGTCTACAGATTCCAAGGTGTGTGTGCATGAAAGGTTCAAAGTGCTGGATCTGACCCAGTGCTCTTCTTCTCCCGTCCCTATAATCTAAGGACCTTTCCACACTACACTGTTATACTGATATTATTCCACTTTCAACCTCCTGTGGAATTTTGGGATTTGTAGTTTCCTGAGGCCAAAGAGCTCTCGGGCTGAGAATTCTCAAGGCCCCTCCCTAAACTGCAAAACCCCGGGAGTCCATAGGAGATTGAAAGTGGAATAATAGCATTATAATAGTGTAGTGTGGAAAGGCCCTAGGACACTCTTTTAGGAGGAGTGTTTATCAGTTGTGGTCGTAAGTCCGTGGCCTGTTGTGGTCTAGTGTCTCGTGCTCTAGGCCTCATGGCTAAGAGCAGAGCAGGTTGCTTTCAAGGCAGGAGGGAGGATTTACTAAGAATTAATCAATGGTTTGTAGAATCATCTCCTGATACTCTGGCCATTTCCGCACTGCACTGTTATAGTGCTATGATTCCACTTTCAGCCTCCTATGGAATCCTGGGCTTTGCAGTTTAGGGAGGGGCCTTTAGGATTCTCAGGAAACTACAAACCCCAGAATTCCACAGAAGGCTGGAAGTGGAATAATAGCACTACAACAGTGTAGTGCGGAAATGGCCTCTATGTTGACCAGCAACGTTGATCCTTTGTTCGAAATAGACATCCAAGAAATACCAAGAAACTTAGAAGATAAAACAGTTAGTTATTGGGTAAATGTTTTCAAATATAGTGAGTATAAATATAATAAGCAACAAATTTAACAATAATTCAAGTAATTTAATAGTAATTTCAAGTAAGTTAATAGTAATTTCAAGTAAGTTAAGTACATTTATATGTCGTGGGAGCTGTTTGCAACAAGGGTGGGAACCCTTTTTAATTGTAGTTTTTTTTTCTCTTTAGCTAAGTTGTTTGGTTGAAGTATGTTTTGCTTTGTGTTTAATAACTTTAAACACAACTTTAAAACATTTTTAACCTCATTTTTTCAATGTTAACGTCATTTTTAGTTTAATCATATTCTTTTCTTTTTTGGGGATGTATTGTTTTGATTGGTGTTTGTGCTTTTTTGTGTTCCCGTTTAAATTTTTTTCAATTTTTAATTTAAAAAAAGGCAAGAGGGGTGTCGTTTGGGCCGGGTTGGAGAGGTGCGTAGAAAGAAAAGCCCGTGTTGTGTAGTGGTTTGAGCATTGGAGCACAACCCTGGAGAGCAGGGTTCGATTCCCCATTCGGCCACGGAAACCCGCTGGGTGAGAGTCACACACTCTCAGCCGCAGAAAATCCAGTGATAGCTTCACCTTAGAGTCGCCATAAGTCGGAAACGACTTGAAAGCAGGCAACCGCAACCACACAGAAAGAAGGAGAACCTAAGAAAGGAGGTGGAAAGGTTCCGGAGTCCTGGATGCCTACATTTCTTTGCCTTTCTATTGCTCTTTCCCTCCTCCCGGTTTCTTGCCTCTGGGTGTGAAATCTGATGAATATTTGCACAGCCCAAGGAGACATGTTCTGGGGGTGTCTGCCAACTGACCCCTGCCCTCTTTCCCTCGGGAAAACATTTCTCAAATAGCTGCAAGGGGAGAACGATGGCCTCCAAGATGTCTCCGTTTCTGCCTTGGCTTGGACCTTGCCTCCAAGATGTCTCCGTTTCTGCCTTGGCTTTGGACCTTGCCTCCAAGATGTCTCCATTTCTGCCTTGACTTGGACCTGCGTAGAGTAGGTCCCCAAGTAATATGAGAAGCAAAAAACAACCACCCTCCAGCTGCAGAGTTTCGTGACTTTCCCCCAGTCTCAGCATCCCATCCCGTAAACTTCGTTTCCCCAGTTTCCAAAGATGTTTGGATCAACTGACTGGGTCCCTTGGGTAAGCAAACCAACCCTTCAGTGACTAATCTACGTACAAGGAAACTGTCAGGATTAAACAGGATAGAGAAGAGACTTCATATATCTTGTTTCCTACAGGGGAGAGTTTTATTTCTTTATTAATTTTAAATGGGCCTGGAACAAGTACAGCCCTCCGCATTTGGGGGTTTGACTTTTGAAAAATTGATTATTCACAGATTATTTGCTATCAGCTCTGCTGCTACCCTTATGCCAATTTTAATAGGGACTGCAAGCCCCGTGAGACTGAGAAACTGCAAACGAGGCTTGTAGATCCCTATTTAAAATGGTGTGGGGCAGCAATAGGGGTGGCAGTGAGTCCCACCGGCCCCCCACTTCTGCCTTAGGAAGGAACCCTGATGCCTCAAAGGAATCCACGGTGGGTTGAATATGGTGATCATACTTTTTTGTGCGTTAAATATGGTTTGGGAGGGCCTAGAGTTATTCAGTGGTTTTTTCCACTTTCATGGGGGTCCTGTGCCCCTAACCCTAGCAAAGGGGGAGGGATGGGAGGGATCCTATAGGATTTGGTGGGTGCAACCAGAATGAAAGCCAAGCCCTTTTTGAGCAATGTCTCATTTTCCTCCTGCATTTTTTTCCTCCGTATTTTATTCTTCAAAATGCAGATGGTGTAGACATTGGCAACACGAAACAACATGAGAAATCAACACACAATTTTTATTTTGCATTTTGTAACATAGTAAAGATCTGTGTGTATAAACATAGGTTCTGAAGGTTTTTATACATAATACATAAAATGTGCTTATGCTTCCTAGATTTCTATGTACCTGCATATTTGAAAATATGTACACAAATTGTGGAGAATGTTTTATAGTTAGCAAACAAATGTCTAATGACATTTTATAACCCAAGACGTTAAGAAGAGCAAAGATGGAGGCCGTTTCCACCCTACACTGTTACAGTGTTGTTATTCCACTTTCAACATACTGTGGAATTCTGGAATTTGTAGTTTACGGAGGCCAAAGAGATTTCTGGCTGAGAATCCTAAAGGCCCCTCCCTAAACTGCAAAACCCAGGATGCCATAGGAAGTTGAAAGTGGAATAATAGCACTATAACACTGTGGTGCGGAAATGGCCTAAGTCACAAACTCTAGGGGATTTTAGCTGGTTTCTTCGGTGTAATATTTGTTTTCTCTACTTGGTTAAACTGTTTTGCAGAAGTAGTCATGGAAAGCACATAGTTTGTGGTGATTCTTTATTTTATTCCTATATTATTTTGATGTGAGGTTGCCCCATCCCAGTCGTCTGACCCTCTCAACTACTTTTGGCTTCTGCTTGTGATGTTGCATCGTTGTTGTGTGCCTTTACATCATTTCCAACTTACGGCAACCTTAAGGCAAACTTATCACAGGGTTTTCGGGGGGCAGAGAGCAATTTCATAGGGGGCAGAGGTCTTACTGGAGGGCCAGTTGTGTTCATTGGGACCCTCCGTAGCTGCACCCCACTGTTGTCCTTCTATCAACAGGTAGATGCTGGGGACCGGCTGGCCGGTGAGGAAAGAGGCTTCTGGATGCTCTAGTTTATTTCTTGATCAATTCAGCTGTGTTCTAATATCATCAGTTGTTGTGCTTTTGTTTGTTGTGTGCCTTCAAGTCCTCTCCAACTTATGCTGACCCAAAGGCAAGCCTGTCATGGGGTTTTCTGGGGCTGAGAGTGTGATTCACCCGACGTCGCCCAGTGGGTTTCCATGGCCGAGCGGGGAATCAAACTCTCATCTCCAGGGTCCATAGTCCAATGCTCAAACCACTACAGCCTGCTGGCTCTCTGGCTGTGATGATACACTGGGGAGGGGGGAAAGTTTGGGGTGACATGTTTGTTTGTATGCTGTAGGCCAACTGTCTCTTATTATCTTTAGGGTTGTGTTTTGCTCCCCACCCCACTTCTCCCGCCACGGGAGAGAAATATCAGCGTTCCAGGATCAGATACCATTCCCGGCTCTGCCTCCACCCAGCTCTGTCCTTTAGCAGACATTTCCTTATCACAAGAGAGCCAAGAAGAATAATCACTCTGGTCCAATGTTCCCACGGAGATAACAGTCCAGAGGGCACCAGATGAGGGAAGGGCCGTGAATTGGGGGGCATGGGCGTGTGGGATGGAAGATGGGGAGGGGTATGCTGTTAAAAGGTCATGCTCCAACCACGTTTCCACCAGTTACCCCCTAGCCTGTGTCCATCCTGTCTCCCTGTCGTCTTGAATCCAACCCCCCCACCCAGTTTTCCAGGGTCTGTGGGCGTTTAATGTGCTGACCATCACGGTCCCATATGGTGTCCATTAAAATTCTTGTCTTTACAAAGCTGCCCCCTTCCCATAATATTCATGCGATGCCCGAGGGGAATTCCCACAGCCTTGCAGTGCCAGGGAGGGACGCCTTTGAAAGGGCGTTCTGAGAATTTGCTTTCAGAGATTATAAAAGGGCTTTGGAGGGGGAAAGTTCCAAAAACGCCTCCTGTGGGGTTCAGGGAAAGGATATCTTTGGCTGGCCAAAATGGTGCTTTGCACTCCAGTGTTATGATTTTATTCACCGTGTTGTTATCATTAAATATTTGCTTGTTGGTAAAAGCTAAGACAAAATTGCAGTGAACCTTTTTGGAACTGGAAAAGGCTGGAGCCTAGATTTGTTGTTTTTTAAAAAAATCATATTAATATTTTTCCCCCTAGATAGTGGAGCAGCATATAGGGAGGGTTTTTGTTTTCATTCCTGCTGTTGTTGGATGACTTCAAGTCGTTTCTGACTTATGGAAGGTTTTCATTTTTTGTGTTGTTGTGTACCTTCAAGTTGTTTCTGACTTACGGAGACTCTGGCCATTTCCGCACAACACTCTTTGTAGTGTGATCGTTCCACTTTCAACCTCCTATGAAATCCTGGGGTTTGCAGTTTCGGGAGGGGCCAGCTGGAATGATCACGCTATAAGAGTGCTGTGCAGAAGTGGCCTCTGTGGTGGCGCTAAGGTGAACCTATCACAGGGTTTTCTGGGGCTCAGAGTGTGTGACACACCTGAGGTCAACCTGTGGGTTTCCATCACCAACGCTGGCCTCCCGGGTCTGTAGTTCAATGCTCAAACCACTGTGCCATCCTGGCTTTCATTTTCTGTATTGCTGTCTTAGTCCAGAGACGTGGATTAGGAAGCCAGAAATGTGAGTGGTGGAGCAGGGATTTGAACCCAGGACTGTATCTGGATAGTGTTCTCCTGAGAGTATTCAAAGGACTCATAACATAAAACTGTTGATTCACAGATCTGCAGATTTTCTTACTGAAAAAGCACAGTTTGCCAGGTGATTAGGTGTGGTTAGCAAAAACTTTTAGAAGGCTTTTTTTTTTTAAAGACCTAAGGAGTAGCTAAGAGATCACTGACCTATTAGCCTAAGGATGAATTAGTAGAATGTGTTACGAAAGCTAGGATTATTAAGCATATGCAAGAAAATGCCTTCCTGATCTGTAGGAGGTATATGAGACTGTAAACATGCATTGAAAGATGGCGATGGGGAATCTGTAAAGATGAGGCGTTGGACTTGGAAGCAATCTTTCCCCGAAGGATTCCGCGTATACTTAAACGGGCTGTCTTTCAGCATCCTTAATTGCTTAAGGAACCACAAGCAGCAAATTGCCTTTGATGACTGGAGATGATGGGAGTTGTAGTCCAGCACAATTCGCAGGGTGGGGAGCTTGGGGAGGCTAGCGTGAGGATGAACAGGGCATCCTTGTAGGGGATGGAAGGAAGCCATCCATTAAGGCTCTGTAGGAATGAGTAAAAGCTAACGTTTGTACACTCAGCCCTTCACATTTGCAGGGTTGGCTTTCATGGATATGACTGTTTGCACATTTCTTCAATACCTGTTCCCCTCAAACCTCAGGTGCTTCTTTTTCTGGAGGAACCTTCCCTTGGTGGCTCCGATCAGGCCACGCAGCCCTTTAAAAACCTCCTCTGGTCCTCCTCCAAGATTATTAGCAGCTGCCTAGCCAGCTAAGGATAGCTTGCAGCCCAATTTCTCAAGCATGGCAGCCCCTCTCTTGTTGCCACCCACATATCCAAAGAAGATCAGCATCAGAGGGGAAAAATAGGGGCCCCATGTCAGCCCATCCCTCTTCTCTTTCCTTTCCCTGATCTAGTTTAGACCCTGGGTGCCCACTCTCCCGTCCATGCCTTGGCCCCCTCCACCCCCACAAAATCTGATATTTGTGATTTTTGTGCTTTTGTGGGGGTCCTGTGCCCCTATTCCTAGTGAATAGGGAAGTCCAATTGTAAATAAGTTGTGGATGAGCAATGAGACAGGTTAAGTTTGTGGATCGTGGTGTGTTGCTCAGGAGGGTGAAAATCCAAACAGGACGCAAAGGCACATATCCACCTGGGGAATGGTAAAACAATATGGCAGCAGGGTAAGAGCTTTCTCTTAGTGTTGCATGGGAGAAATACGGCTAACCATCTGTAAAAACGGATGGGGTTTGAACTGGAAGGACCTAACCCGAAAAGGGATCTTGGGGCTGTGGTGGATAACTCAATGACAACATCGGTTTGCCATGCAGTGGCAACAAGGAAGGGAATTTCCATGCAAGGTGTTTCTGAGACATGACTGTAAGTAAAACTGCCAGTATTGTCATGCCTTTGTGTAAATCTAAAGCGCAGAGCTGCGTTCGGAATAGCGAGTACCACTGGAACTGCCCCACCTCCAGCAGGATACTGCACAGCTAGAAAAGGTGGTTGAAGGAGGAATGTATTTATTTATTATTTATTTTATTGTATTTGTCGGCTGCCTTTCTCCTGGAACTGGGACCCAAGGCAGAACTGAAATGATCACTTAGCTGGAGGAGAAAGTTGCAACCTCTGATAAGGAAGGTGGTGTATAAAATTGAGCTGTATAAAATGATAAAGGGGATGGAGAAAGTGGATGGAGAGAAGTCTTTCTCCTTTAATCTTAATGCTAGAAGCTTGGGGAAGGAAATTCCAACAAAAGAGTCAGGAAAGGAGAAAAGGAGGCATCCCCCCCCCCAGTGTGCATAGTTGACTTCATAGCCAGTAGCCATGCTGGGTGATTTTAGATGTTGTAGAGAATCAGTGGTTCGAACATTGGGCTACAACCTTGGAGACCTGGGTTTGATTCCCTGCTCAGCCATGAAAACCTACCAGGTAACCTCAGGCATGTCACACACTCTCAGCCCCAGAGAACTCCCAAGTTAGGTTAGCCCGAAGGTCGCCGTAAGTCAGAAATGATTCAAAGGCACACAGCAACAGCAAAATAACTTTTCCAAGCTCTGATGGCGGATCATCTATAACAGCTGGTATCTTGCAACCATGCTGGTATCTTGCAACCACGCTGCATGAATCAAAAGATAAAGTTTGGGGGGGGGGTACAGATGGGGCAAGGTGTTGGTGGGTACCTGTGACCTTCCACAGCAGTATCCAGCTAAATGGGGGGTGCTGATTTTGAGCCAAGTTCTGTCCCCTTTCTTGCAGCTGCCTTGGCTTTTGCAGACGGGAATGAGGGGATTCCTTTGAGGGTTGTTGTTTTCCAAATTCCAGTCATTTCCTCTGACTCTGTGTGTGTGTTTTTTTCTTGCTAAGTAGCCAGAGATATTAGTCATTGAGGCGATACGAGTAAAAACCTATTAGCAAATAGGCCATAGGCTTGCCGTTCCTCCATTTCCTCCTCTCTCTTAGGAACACCTCTGCTTCCAAGACTAATGTCAGGTGTCTGGAAGTCAGGGCTGTGGCTAAATAAAGGGATATTAAAAGGACCAGGTGGGGGGAGAGCCAGGGGTCCATCTAGCTAGTTCCGGCTTGCTGTTAACTGCTGTCAGATTGACTTATGGCAACCATATGGATGACAGATTTCCAAGCCACTCTGTCCTCAACCACCCTGCTCAGGTCTTGCAGATTCAGGGATTGAATCTATTCATCTTTAACGTGGCCTTCTTTTCCTGCTGCCTTCCGCCTTCCCAAGCATTATTGTCTTTTCTAGTGAGTCAGGTCTTGTGATATGGCCAAAGTATGACAGCCTCGGCTTAGACATCTTGACTTCTACAGAAAATTCAGGCTTGATTTGCTCTAGGACCCATTCATTTGTCTTTTCAGCAGTCCAGGGTATCTGTAGGACTCTTCCCCAGCATGACATTTCAAAGGAGTTGATTTCCAGCTAGCTAGGCTAAACCAAGAGTGAGGATCATGCAGTCCTCCAGATGTTGGACTGCACATCTGAGCAATTCTAAATGGCATAGCTGTTGGTGAGAAATGCTGTGATTAAAGCCCAGCAACATCTGGAAAAGCTGCACAGATACAGATAAACTGAAGCAGGTTCTGCAGTGACTTCCGTCTTCGCAGCTCCAATCAGGTGGTGCAGCCCTTTGAAAACCCACCTCTGGTCCTCCTCCAGAGTGGCTGGATAACATTGCTGGATAACAGTACGTGTGAAAGGGATCTAGAAGTCTTGGTGGGCCACAAGCTGAACATGAGTCAGCAAGTGTGATGCAGCAGCCAAGAAAGCCAACACGATTTGTGGTTGCATCAATAGGAGTATGGTGTCTAGATCAAGCAAAGTAATGGTACTACTCTTTTCTGCTTTGGTTAGACCTCATCTGGAATACTGTGTCCAGTTCTGGGCAGCTCATTTCAAGAAGGATATGGACAAGTTGGAGTGTGTCCAGAGGAGGGCGACCAAAATGGTGAAGGGTCTGGAAGCCATGCCCTATGAGGAGTGGCTTAGGGAGCTGGGGGTGTCTAGTTTGCAGAAGAGAAGGTTAAGAGGGGACATGAGAGCCATGTTTAAATATTTGAAGGGATGTCATATCGAGGAGGGGGCGGGCTTGTTTTTGGCTGCTACAGAGACTAGGACAAGGAGCAATGGATTCAAGCTGCAGGAAAGGAGATTCCACCTGAACCTCAGGAAGAACGTCCTCACAGTCAGAGTTGTTCAACAGTGGAATCTGCTGCCTCCGTGGAGTGTGGTGGAATCTCCTTCTTTGGAGGTGTTTAAGCAGAGGCTGGATGGCCATCTGTCAAAGAGAGTGCGTTGAAGGGTGTTCCTGCATGGCAGGGGGTTGGACTGGATGGCCCCTGGAGTCTCTTCCAACTCTGTGATTCTGTGATTCTCCCTAATCCCACTGAACCCTGGAACAGGGAAAGGGATACAGAGCTTGGTGACTTCTAATGAAGACATTCCAAAATTCATATTTGGGAAATAACATTTCTTAGGTCCAAGAGAATGGCACAAACTAGTGTCAAGGTTTTTCAAGTTTCATGGAGTTCTTTCTCATAAACAGAGGGAGGCAACGAAAAAGTATGAACCATCCGCCTAGATATTACACTGCATCCCCCAAATCCATTTGAGTTGGAACCTGTTGCAGTCAAACTGGTATTAAACCGTTATACAAATTTACTATATAGACCAGTGGATCTTAACCCTTTCCTTGCCATGACCCCTCTGTAAATATCTTCTGTTGCCACAGACCACCAAGACGTAACTCAAGATTTAAAACCCTAAAATCCATCAAATATTTATGTAAAGTTACTTATCAAGAGTCTTCAGATTTGGAAAGAAGGGAGAAATAAATAAATGCACACACTCCTGTTAAAACATTTTTTTTTTGGGATGATTCTATACAAATTTGACTTTCATCCTTCTTTCCTTCCTTTCTCGCTTTCTCTTTTAATAGTAAAAGTTCATAACATTTATTCAAGCCTTTGTGGACCCCCTGAGGGTCCATGGATTCTTGGTTAAGGTTGATATGGCGAGCGGATGGCAACAAAGGTGGTCAGGATTTGGCAACCAGGTTGTGCGAGGAACTGGTGGAATAGCTGGGTACATTGGGTATATTTGCTGGGCTGGGAGGAGCTGCTAGGACTAATTCTAAGCTAAAATTCAGGTTGTGGACGGCTGTTTCGGTGGGCAGGCCACGAACCAGCAGGTTACATTTACAAGGAAGTTAACATAAAGAAGAACTTTTTTGGCACGTAAACTGGTTGACGGTGGAACAGATGGATCTGGTTAGGGGTGGGTTCTACTTCATTTAGTAAGGTTTCCAAGTAAATGCGGAATGGCTGCTCATTGCGTGGAGATGGATTTATTGCATCAGAAGAGGACTGGACTGAATGACTTTTGAGACTATGCTACAGTGTCCTGCCGTGGGGAAATGGAAATTCTCTAGATGTGACTCTTATCAGAGGAAATTTGAGAGTGGGTGGGTATCACATTGGCAAGGTTACTGTCTTTTTTCCAGCAGGAATCCTGGTGATGAAAGACAGATGCTCAAGATCTGCAACTGGACACCTGGCAAGGCTGCACCAGTTGAATTTCTGCCTTTTGTGCAGCTGTTAGAGGCAGAGGAGCACTAGCCAATGTGGGATCTCTTACATTCCTTGTTCTGGCTTCCGGCCCGGTCCTGGGACTTTGTTTTGCTGCTGACAAGTCATATTACATAACCTTGGGCAAGTTATTCACACTTGGCCTCAGTTATGAATCTGTAAAATGGGAACAGTGGCTGTGAGGACAAATGGCTCGTATGGATTGAATCATTTCATGCCTCATTTAGGACACAAATGGTGGACCGTAAAAATTATACGGGTAACCTACTCCAGATTGGACAGATAAAACTGAGAAAGTGGGGTTGTTGTCAGAAAAGAAGTTGGAATTTCTGATGTTTCATTCATGTATTTTTGGTTTCTATCTTTGCTGCATTATTTAGAGCTCACTGTATTTTTAGGGATGCTGAAGAAACAATTACTGTTGTGTCTGATGATTTTGAAGATTAAAACATGAGCATTGCCTTGCTGGATCAGACCAGAGCTCCATTTAACCCCGCAAGCTGTTTCCAAAGGGGAACGGCAAGATGTTTATGGGAATGCCACAAATACACAAAAGACACTGGCTTTCTCCTCTTGCCAGGCCCTTGATAATGAAAAGCAGTTTGCTCCCATATATGGAAGTCCCATTTAGCTAGCACGGGCTAGTAGCCATAGGTGAGTTGATCCTCCATGAATTTGCCAACAATTCTTGGAAAGCAAAACATAGATACGTGCAGAGACCAATGGCCACTAAGCTTCTTGGGGCAGAGGCTTGTCTCTTCCATATATTCTGGGCAGAGAATATATACAGTCAGCCCTCCACATTCACTAGGGTTAGGGGTGCAAGACTCCCAAAGAAGTGGGAAAATTGCAAATATCAAAATGTGTGTGTCTGTCTGTGGGAAGGGGCAGAGGCATGTGGGGAAGAGCAGGCACCCAGGGTCCAAACTAGGTCAGGGAAAGGAGATGGAGAGGGGATTTGGCCCTATATTTCCTCTCTCTTGTCCATCTCCTTCCTTGGATGTGTAGGGAGTACTGGGAGAGGTTTTGCGGTGCTGAGAAATTGGGTTGTGATCTGTCCTTAGCTGGCCAGGCAGCTGTTAATGAAAGAGGAGGAGGACCAGGGGAGATTTGTAAAGGGCTGGGTGGCCTGATCGGAGGTGCTGAGAGGGAAAAATTCCCTTGGAATCTTGGAAATTCCTTTCCCTTGGAAAAGAAGCCCCTGAGACAAGGGAGCAGGGGTTGGAGAAACCCGCAAATAATCCAAGCCGTAAAAGTCAAACCTGCAAATGTGGAGGGCTGACTGTGATCGTATTCTTCATACAATGCATAACCAAGGCAGTGGAATTTGCTACTGTGTGATATGATGGCTGCCAATTTGTACAGTTTTAAAGCAGGATTAGACAAATTGGTGATGGATAAGATACTAGTGCAGACAAATCATGCTGGTGCCACGTTACCTGCAATACAGGGAGTGGGACACAATGCCTTTGTATAGCAGTTCCCAGGATATACACACAGGAGAGGGCTATTGGTGGACTTCCTACCAGCCTCCGGTTGGGCACCGGGGAACTGAAGGCAGGACTGAATGGGCCTCTGGTCCAGTTCAGCTTCACAGCTCTTCTTCTGTTTTCTTTTGATTCTGTTATTTTGCCCAAGCAGCATGTGCATTGGTTAAACCACAGAAAAAAAGGAATAGATTCTTAACTTTAGTTATATTGTGGTGGGACCCCAGCAACCAGGCTGCAGATATTTAGAGCCAAAAGAGGATGTTGTCGAATAGGAAACCTTGTATGGAGGGATGGGGCAAAAGTCATAACCTCTATTTTGGCAGGAGAGTGTTGACTTGTTCTATTTTCTCCTCTCTTCCTAGGAACCCACAAGCCGGACTTTGGTGACCCTCCGAGTTGACCCGCAGGGCTTTTTCCTCTACTGGACCGGTCCCAGTATGGTAAGGACATTTTGCCTTGAGCAGTCAGTCTCTCTTTCTCTCTCCCATCCCCTTCCAAACTGTGTTTATTTATGGACATATTTAGAATACATTTGGGCAGCTTATCTTCTGCAAGCGATGACCAAGCCCGGAAACCCTTGGGTACTTTTGACCATCTTTATTATCTCAGAGGCCAGTGGCGTGTTGGAGTGCGTGTAAACTCATTCCCATCTCTTCTCAGACTCGGCAGTCTCCAATCTAGGGCTCCAGGTTGTGGGTTTTGGGGAGCAGTGTCCCACAGTGCTGGACGGGACTGGATGGAGAGAGGAGCTAGTCCTTCTGGAGTGTGCTTTTTGGGCTTGCACGCTGTCCCACTTGTCCCATGCTGTCCTGCTCCTTCCGCCCCCACCCCACCCCTCCGCCCCCATGGGAAGGAGAGATACACAGCAGGCCTGGGTGGTTCGTTCCACTCTCTTGTCAATGCCTTGAGTAGTTGAGCTGGTTTGGCAAGAATTCTGGGGCCGGAGCCAAAGGGAGCGGGAAGAGAGAAGGGCGGGAGCCTAGAGAGGGAGGCTGGCTGGGGCTTAGCAAAATAAAAACAAAAAAAAGGCTGATATAAACAGGGGCCTTCCCCACTGTCCCCGCAGGGCTGCGTTACGCTTTCGTGGGCACTCGCGTACATGATTCATGATTGCTTACGTTTTCCAGAACGGTTGTTTAATAAACCTCTTTCTGCTTTTGCAAATTTCTATGTATCATTTTTGTGGATGGAAATATAACATGGTTTTATTTTGAAATTTTGCTTTCCTTCCCAGTTCCTGCAAAATTTTTTTCTTTTGTTAGTCCTGGTTTCGTAAGGCCCTAAACTTTTCTGGAGGCCCTCGGCACGGTGTGTAAAGTGCCTAATGGCCAAAGTGGCCCTGCTTCTCGAAGGCTAAGAGCTTTCCTCTCCATTCCTGTGTCAGCTATATGGTGAATCTTCATACACTCTGTATCCAAAACGTTGGTTTTTCCTGATCATTAATATTCATGCCCAAGCCATAAAGATTTCCTGAGGTTGACGGTGCTTAACCCCTCACCACTGGAAGCTGGTTTTGACTTGCATGTGACTCACTTTCCCCAGCTTCTGCCTTGTTTTCTTTGTAAAGGGTGCCTTTTCCCAAAGAACTCAGGGTGGTGTAACATGGTTTCCTCCCTTCTTACCCTTCACGACATCCCTGCGAGATAGGTTAGGGGAGAGGGAGTGAGTAACTGGCTCAAAGTCACGGTTGAGATTTGTGGCTGTTTTTGCAATGGTTGTCAAGATGTAAGGCAGGGTAAGGTGGGTGGGTTACAAAATAGATGAGTGGTGGGGGAGATCCAGCCTGAGAAACAGAGATGGGCTTGTCTCCCTACCAAAACACGGGAGGCTTCACATATGATCTAAGGTCCTTTCCGCCCTACACTGTTATAGTGCTATTATTCCACTTTCAACATCCTATGGGGTTTGCAATTTAGGGAGGGGGCACTAAGAATACTCAGCTAGAGAGCTCTTTTGGGCTCAGGAAACTACAAACCCCAGAATTCCACAGGAGGTTGAAAGTGGAATCATAGCACTATAATAGTGTAGTGCAGAAAGGCCCAAAGTTTACCCTATGAAGGGTTGCAACCTGCCCCTTTCCAATGGGGACGAGTGTATAGTGGTTCTTGTTGTGCTCCATGAAGTAATTTCCAATTTATATACTCGTGGGTGGGTATAGATTGAGCATCGCTTATCCAGAAATCTGAAAATCTCCAAAACCCTAAACTTGGTTGCCTGATTGTGTTATTTTTGGGGGGCTGCAATTTCTAGAATCCTAGTAGCTGACTAGGAGTTTTGGGAGTTGTAGTGCAAATAGACAACCCTTCCCAACTTTGGGAAGGCCTTGGGGTATGCTTGGAGGTGCGCATGCATGACTGTTTCTGGGTTCACTTTGTCATGTTGTAGGTGATTTTTCAGTCCACTGAGGCCATTTCCGCACTACACTATTATAGTGCTATGATTCCACTTTCAACATCCTCTGGAATCCTGGGGTTTGCAGTTTAGGGAGGGGCCTTTAGGACTCTCAACCAGAGAGCTCTTTGATAAACCACAAATCCCACAGGTTGTTGGAAGTGGAATCATAGCATTATAACAGTGTAGTGCGGAAATGCCCCTACCCTGTTGCTGTGAGGAAGGCAGGAGCAGGGAGTTTTTCTTGATTTATTTTTTAAAAACCAAATCCTAGATATTTTCATCCTATGTAATTTGTGCAAGAAAGACATTGCTCCACTTTTCAAGGAAAGGTTGTTCACACGGGGGCTCTGAAAACAGAGATAAATGCCACCCCCACTAGTTGGTCATCTTTGGCTGTGTTGTTTTGTGTCTCTTCCACCTCCGCCATCCAAAACATCCATTTCCTTTCGGTTCGGAGGGAAATCCCATTCCCACCCCTTTTGCTACCGCACAATTTCCATGTGGCTAAATCTCTTTTGCATTTGGCCCAGGCCCAGACCAAAACAGTTAGCTTAAGTGGCTCAACTGTATATACAGCCCAGGCTACTTCTCTTTCCCGTCTTCCTTTGCATGGTGCTTAAATAGCCAAAGAGCACAAAGGAGAAGACAGTTGTGAGAGGCCAGAATTTCAGGAAAAAATGAAGGAGAACAGAGCTGGAAGGATATCTGGTTGGTTAAGACTGGAGTATGTGTTGGGTCGATGGGTTAGATTGGTCTCTTTTTGAAAAAAGAAGTTATTGCTGGTCACAGCAAGCGTTTAATACACTTTTTAAATACAAGAGCACTTTTGAAAACCTGTAAGTGGCGGTGATATCTTAGGGCCTTTCCGCACAGTGCTGTTATAGTGCTATGATTCCACTTTCGGCATGCTATAGAATCCTGGGTTTTCAGTATAGGGAGGGAGCATTTCGAATTCTCAAACCCCAGAATTCCACAGGAGGTTGAAAGTGGAATCATGGCACCATAACAGTGTAGTCTGGAAAGGCCCTTGGAAGGATTCTGCCAGTACAGAGCAGGGTATTTTGGATAGCAGAAGAACTAAGCTAGAGAGGATTCAAACCAGAGCATATAAAAGATACCTGCCTGCCTGCCTGCCTGCCTGCCATCATCTGTCTGTCTGTCTCTCTGTCCGTCCGTCCATCCATCCATCCATCCATCCATCCATCCATCCATCCACTCTATCTGTCTGTCTGTCTGTCTGTCTGTCTGTCTGTCTGTCTGTCTGTCTGTCTGTCTATCTATCTATCTATCTATCTATCTATCTATCTATCCATCCATCCATCCATCCATCCTCGCTCTCTCTCTCTCCATCCATCCACTCTATCTGTCTATCTATCTGTCTGTCTATCTATCTATCTATCTATCTATCTATCTATCTATCTATCTATCCATCCATCTATCCACTCTCTCTCTCTCTCTCTCTCTCCCCATCCATCCATCCATCCATCCATCCATCCATCCATCCATTCTACCTACCTACCTACCTACCTACCTACCTATCCATCCATCCATCTTTCCATCCATCCATTTTTCCATCCATCCATCCATCCATCCATCCATCCATCCATCCATCCATCCATCCATCCTCTCTCTCTCTCCATCCATCCACTCTATCTATCTATCTGTCTGTCTATCTGTCTGTCTGTCTGTCTGTCTATCTACCTATCCCTCCCTCCCTCCCTCCCTCTCTCCTGGTGACAACTCAGTTCCTCAGTCAGGATGGTCAGTGATCCTGCTGGACAGGAAAATCTGGATGTTATGATCTGAGAAATGTTACGTCCCGAAGCTTTTGTTTAGCCCACATCGCACTAATTGTGGATTAATGCTGGTGGCTTCCTGTTCACTTCTGAGCCCAATTTACAGGGCTGATATTGAACCTAAATCTTTTGCCGCCGTGGAACCAAGTTACACGAGAAACTGCTTACCTCCATATGAACTGGCCAGAGCATTAGTGTTTGTTGCAGAAGCTTCTGCTCCTATGCACTTTGGAAAACTGGCAGGCACAAGGGCCTTTCTGGTGGTGATTCCATATTTATGAGAAGCACCATTTATGAAAAGCACAATTATCTCCCTCCTATTTTCCTTTTGATGGACTCTAGGTCACTTTATTATAGTCTGCTATCAATTAGCATCCACTGGCTCTCTGTATTGCTGCAGCCCAGTCCCTGGAGCTCAGCTGACAGGAAAGAGCAATTGGCATTTTGGGTGGGCATTTAGCAGAGGAGTCTCAGAATCACATTTCAGTGCCTACTTAAGATGGCTGCATATGGATGCTAATGGAGCTGCTGCGTTCACCTACAACAGCTTTAGTGTGTTTGTGTTCTTGCCTGAAAATGTGGGTAGCTACATCTGCAGCAAGTGCAAGCTGGCTGCCTTGTTGGAAGAGAAAGCCCAGCAACTTGAGACCCGTGTATCTTCGCTCCATCATATTAGGGATGCAGGAAGTTTTCTTGGACTGAGCCAATGAGTTGCCATGGTTGTGCCGAGACTCGAACCCGGGTCTCTGGGATTGTAGTCCAATGCTCAAACCACTACACTACCCTGGCTCCCTTGAAAAATACTATTTATATAAGTAAGAGCTAGCAATTTCTTCTTGCCTTTATCTTTTTTTAAAGGACATTTCAGCAGAGAGATCTGGCAGCCCCTTTCCTGTCAATTCCAGCTCTAAGTGGGGGACGTTTTTGTATTTGCAATAAGCGATGCACCACCCGCAATAATTAAAGGAAATAGCAGACGAGGAAATGGAAACGTACAGCCATTGCAGAGAAAACAGAGAATGGATGTAACATTCTGAGTTCAGAGGGGGAAGTCGTGTTAATGGATGGTCTTGAGTGAAACATAATAGATGCAAATATGTGTGGTTGTTTGTTGTTGTGTGTTCCCCTTTAATTATGCTATGAAATATGGCAACAGGCAGAAAAGTTAAAATGAATAATTCTTGCCATAGAAGAAAGAGACCTCATTATCTGGCCTAATTAACGAGTTTCAGGATTCTTGGGAGTGCAAGCGGCTACTGAAAATATGTGGTCTGTTGATAATGAACTTTTTGTTCTTTCTTTTTTCCCCCTTTCAGGAAGTTGACATTCTGGACATCAGCTCTATTCGGGATACTCGGACTGGACGTTATGCCAAACTCCCCAAGGTGACCCCCCCATTCCATGTGTGGGCAACCTTTTTCCTCCCTTGGGCCAACTTCCATTTCCAAGATGTTTGGGTGGGCATATTCCAGGGGTCGGCAGGGCCCGTGGGAAAAAGGGTAGGGCAGTAAACTGCAACCCATTTGAACCCAAGGCGATGACTGCTGGTCACACTAAGCCTTAAGAAAGGCTCTTTAAACTCTCAGATTGCTCCAGAACTGTTTTTTTTTAAATCAGGAGTGATAGATGATAAAATCACTAAAGACTGTATGAAAGTGATGCGATCTTATACCCTAAGGACTGGAAGAATAATATAGAGCCATCCCAAGAAAAATGGGTTTTGAAGCTTTTAGAGACGGCAGAAATGGGGAAATGGACAACACTAAATCAAAGAGAAATCTGTTAATGAATTTAAGAAGCGCTGGGAGAGGCTTATGTTGTTTTTGTCAGGTTCTGAATGCAGACAAGCTATCCTTGGAGTTGATTGAAAATTCAGTTTACAACACTTTTAGTAGAACTTTATTTTCTTGTTTACTTTTTTCTTTTACTTATCGTATATACCTGAAAATAGATCTATATATCTGTATTATTGATTCTAAACTATTGGAATATATGTGTGTGTGTGTGTGTGTGTGTGTGAATATTTGGATATCTATGACCCTTGGGTCAAATCAAAATCCATAATTTTGGCTCCAGAACCTCCCCTTTTTTATACACAAGGTCATCTTACACTCAGATATATACAGTATGTTCTAACTTCTTCAGCATTACGTTTTAGCTTTATTTTGTCATAGCGTTGTTGTAAACTGCCTCGGGTCCCACACTGAGAGAAAGGCAGGACGTAAATAGAATGAATGAGTGAATAAATGAATGAATGGTAAAAAAAAACACCAACTTTCATTTGGCAGCAGTATTCTAGGGCCGCAGGCAAAGGAAGCTCTTTCTCGAACTGGAGTGCCAGTTAAATGGCTGAAGCTGGCATCTTCTGCATGCCAAGTAGAGACGCTGTCTCTAAGCCATGGCAGCTGGTGATTTCAGTGGCAGCGGGGCAGTGAATCGGCTCTGGTTCAGAGTTCTGGACATCTGGCTATACGGTCAGCCCTCCACATTTGCAAGTTCCACTTCCAGTGATTGGATTATTTGCAAGTTTCTCCAATCCCTTACCCCCAGTCTCAGGGGCTTCTTTTCCAGCAGAACCTTCTCTTGCTCCGATCAGGCCGTGCAGCCCTTTAAAAACCCACCAGTCGTCCTTCTCCACCAACCACTGCCTGGCCAACTGAGAACAGCTCACAGCCCAATTTCTCAGCACCACCAACCCTCTCCCATTTCCCCCCCAACACCCAAGGAAGGAGATGGGTAAGAGAGAGGAAGTACGGGGTCACTATGCCGACTTGCCACCTTTCCCTCTCGTTTCCCTGACCCATGCCTCAGACACTTCCCCCCTACATTTTAATATTTGCAACTTTCCCCCTTTTTCAGGGGTTCTGTACCTATAACCTTAGCTCAGAGCTTCCCAAACTTTTCATGTTGGTGACACACTTTTTAGACAGGCATCATTTCATGGCACAGTAATTCACTTCGCTAGCAAACCAGAGGTTAAACTAACCCCTTATAAGAAATACAGACACATTGTAATAACAAAATATATGGGGACGTAACATATCTCATGAAAACCTTTCATATATTTTTAAAAATATATGATTTATAAATAATGGCATGCACTTCCAAGATGAATAGAAGCCATAGAAGCCATGACTTATGAAGAACGGCTTAGGGAGCTGGGTATGTTTAGTCTGCAGAAGAGAAGGTTAAGAGGGGACGCGATAGCCATGTTTAAATATTTGAAGGGATGTCGTGTCGAGGAGGGAGCGGGCTTGTTTTCTGCTGCTCCAGAGACTAGGACAAGGAGCAATAGATTCAAGCTGCAGGAAAGGAGATTCCACTTGAACCTCAGGAAGAACCTCCTGACAGCCAGAGCTGTCCGGCAGTGGAATCTGCTGCCTCCATGGAGTGTGATGGAGTCTCCTTCTTTGGAGGCTTTTAAGCAGAGGCTGGATGGCCATCTGTTGAGAATGCTTTGATGGGTGTTCTGCATAGCAGGAGGTTGGACTCAATGGCCCCGTGGCTCTTCCAACTCTATGATTCTAAGATTGTAGGCGACAAACCTACACACGTCAGGTGACACACTAATGTGTCGCGGCACACCGTTTGGAAAGCCTAGCCTTAGCAAACGTGGAGGGCTGACTGTATTAAATAATGATTATTTGTGCCTTTAATCCAAAGGTACTGAACTCTAATCAGCTTGTATCCTTTCTTTGGCAGGACCCCAAGATCCGGGAGATTCTTGGCTTTGGGGGGCCAGAGCAACGGCCTGAGGAGAAGCTACTGACAGTTGTGCATGGCCCCGACCTAGTCAATGTGAGCTTCCTCAACTTCATGGCGGTCGTCCAGGATGATACGGCGAAGGTAAGATGGGGAAGCATTGCTGCAGCAATTTTGGAAAGGCAAAAACGTCTCATTTTGCAGCTTTCTTTGGTGCAGGGAAAGGGGATTGCTGTGTTTTGGAGAGGGTAGGACACTTTCAGAGGAGGACGGGTATCCATTGTCAGGGGAAGGGGATTCTTGGGGGAGTGGTGATGATGAGAGGGGCCCACTGTAAGCCCCCTAAATTGTGGGATGAGCAAGGCTGTCATGTGCAGACTTATTGCAGAGAGAGGAGGATGCTGGCATGGTGAGACCGGGTTGGGTCGGCCGCCCTGCAGTGCCATCTCTAGCCTCCTGTTTGGTGAATTTGGGAAACCGTAGTCCCAAAAAGCAGCTTTTTTTCTTTCATCATCAGCACACCAAAGCAATGATCACAATTAATTTCATTTTTTTACAGTCACAGACCAAATAAAAGTTATTATAAAGTAACGATAGTACACAATTGCACTGACAGCTAAAATTCATAAATCATACGTGGATACGTTAAGTACGAGTGCACTAAGCATTTGTATCAAAAGACCAAATATAAAAATTAAGATTGGTAAGATTTTGAATGTCGTACTTCTGGTTTAAAAATCTCTTGAGTATCTAAAATTTGTAAATTATGTATGCCCCTGTAATATTTGTCTACTGGTAATAATGACAGAGGCACAGGCATTTCTCCTGAAAAAGAAATACAAATTTTAATTAAAGAAAAAGAAGAGACAAACTCAATTTTAAAACTGACACCCTTTGATTTCTCCTTCTAAGCCACGTGACTGCGCTACATATTGGAAAATAGTATCTGAGAATTCCCCCAAGTCCAATTTAAGGACAGATTGTTATTGTTCGGCATCTACCTGGGAATCTGTTTTCCATAATATTTTTATGTCCGAACAAATTATGAATTATGATAATTGAGATGACAGAAGTGATTTACCTGATTGGCCACCAGTCACAGAAACCAAAGCAGGGAATGTCTTCTCTTCGCTCAGGATTTTTTTCCCCCAACTGCTTTGGGATTGAATTCTGCGGTGTCACGGGAAAATCAGAATGCAACTTGGCTTGCTTACCCGAGAGTTTCAGTCTGGCAGTAATTTCCTCCCAAGATCACCCTCCATCTTGATTAGATTGTAAGCCTGAAGGCAGTGAAATGTTTTGTGGTTGCTTTGCTTGTAAAGGACTGTGCACAGTGATGGTGCTATATAAATGGTTAAATAATAATAATAATAATAATAATAATAATAATAATAATAATAATAATAATAATAATAATAGAGTTTTCATAAGCAAATACTGATAATCTCCATCTCATCCCTCCCAGCAGCCTGTGTTAGAAGGACGGTTCATAGCAAGAACTTCTTACTGCCTTGTCTATGTACATATAGACAGATCCTAATTTTAATCCTTTTTTTTTCTAGCTTATGTTAATGCATAGGTCTCATCCATTACTCTGTCCTGAATATCTTTATCCCCTCTCCCTTTTTTCCTCTTTTTTTTGCTTTCTTCATTTTCTTTTGCATTTGCAATCAAACACGTTTCTGTTTAAACAGAAAGGTGTTGACCACAAAGTTGGTGGAGCGGTTGGCTCAGTGGGACAATAAAGAAATGGAATATTTATAGAGTGGGTGGTGATAAAATTTAAACTCTGTGAGTATATGGCAGAGGTTAAAAAAAAAGTCACTTTCTAAGACTCCAGCTCCCAAAATCTCCTAGCTAACATAGCCATGTCTCTGAAGCAGCAGAAAACAAGCCTGCTCCCTCCTCAACATGACATCCCTTCCAATATTTAAACAATATTTTCAGCCTCAAAGCGCTATGTGCGTTGGGGAGCGTCCTTTTCTCGGCAATCATCTGCTCAAAGAATCCGCATAGAGGCAAAGCGAGGCTCTGGGACATGTGGCATCCAGGTGTGGCTTGGTTGTAGACCCCCATCAACCCTAGTCCGCATGGCCAGTGGGAGGGATGATGGAAGATGTAGTCCAACAGCATCTGAAGGGCACCGTCACATCATCCCTGGCGTAGAGCTTTTTCCATCCAATTTAGGTGGAGTCCATTTATCTGCACGCGCCGGATAGCTTGACAAGACTGCGATCACACCTTGGGAAATGCAAAACGATCTTCTCTTCGTTAGTGCCCTTCGCAGGTTTTGAGAGTTGCTTTTATTTCCCTCGTGTGCTTGCCATACTGTAACTTAATCATTCCAGGTCTATAATTGGCTTTAATTTACAGCTTTCTCACTGATTTTGTAGGGACGGATGGCCTTCTTCTGTTTTGCCTTTTGCTGCTGCTCCTGTTACTGTGTTGAGACTTGTATTTACTTATTTTTAAGTTGCCCTAGATTTTGAAACCAATTTTATGTGTAAAATTAAAAACATACACTCTGCAGGGGAGGGCGGTAGAGCCCCTTTCCAGATAGGGATATCTAGGTCTACCTAGTACCTGAGCCTGGAAAAGGGTTTTGTTTTTTTTGTACTGTAGCATCCATAATCCTGCAGCCCGTCTGGCTGAGACATACTGGAAACTGTTGTCCAAAAAAGTAACTTGTTTAAGCTCTACTTTATATGGCATTCTCTCAGAGTATGGGCAGGGCAAATACTCTCTGTATTTGTAGCAGAAATGTTGATAAACGATATAAATCCTTGAGTGATTTGTATTCAAAACACATTAAGCTCGAAAAATATGTAACTTCTATGTATCTGGACACCCTTCCTCCCTTGCCGTTGGTGCATTTCTATTTGTTTGCTTTTGCTTTTGCTTTTGCTTTACCCCAAATGTCCTCAAAGGCCCCTCTTTAAACTGCAAACCCCAGGATTCCATAGGATGTTGAAAGTGGAATAATAGCACTATAACAGAGTAATGTGAAAATGGCCTTTGTCATATTTATGATAACATAAGCAGATAATGCATTAAGCGGAAATGGACAAAAGAAGTGTCTGGGCTTACCATTCCCCCTTTTCCACTCTTCTGTCTCCTTTTCTTCCAGTTATGGACTGAGGAATTGTTCAACCTGGCCACAAACATCTTGGCGCAGAATGCATCGCGGAACACCTTCTTGCAAAAAGCGTGAGTTGTCTTGAATGTGGTTGTGTGTCCTTGGCTGTGAGCTGCTGCATGCAGTTTATTATTTATTATTATTATTATTATTATTATTATTATTATTATTATTATTATTATTATTATTATTTATTTGTATCCCGCCTCTCCATATGGGTCGAGGCGGCGAACAACTTACAAATAGCATGTACTTCGAAACATTTCTATACATGCCCCCAACAAACTGGGTACTCATTTTACCGACCTGCGGAAGGATGGAAGGCTGAGTCAACCTTGGAACCCAGCAGGATCGAACTCACAACCTTGTGGCTGCAGTACTGGCATTTAACCACTGCGCCACCAGGGCTCCCCTGGTGTTTACTTAGCTGCCTTCTTTTTATTAGCCAAACCAACAAAAGCCGCCCCATTAGCCCAGACGGCGTATTTGGTTTGAAAGGTGGGCAGCTCAGTTTCCAATGCCGGCCAGCCAATTCGGAATTTATTCACAGGTTATTATAATTATTATTGCTGTTCCTGTTTGCTTATTTAGTGCCATCAATGTACGTGGCGCTTTACCAATAAAACGACAACAAAAAAACAGCCCGTCTTGCCAAAGACATGTGATCTTGAATATATAATATACACATGCAGAGGAAGGTTGGATTCTACTTTTTTGCTTTTGGCCAATGGCCGTTGCAAAAACAACAATAAAACAATTAAACAATACAATAAGACAAAAAAACAACAATATCATTTAAAAATACAAAAATACAAGTTAACAAACTATAAAATTTTACAGTTAAAGACCTTGACATAGGTGATACACTTTGGGTAAAATCACAAAAAAGAGTCAGAAACTAAGCACTTTATATAAGATTGTCACCATTGCAAGATACAGCTGTCTCTGCCAGATGTTTCTTTCTAATTTTTTTTTTGGCAGTGGCAAATAAAGGCACACACCAAGTCACATATTTGTCTGTGTCCATTAGGAGGTAAAGAACCATTTCTTGAAAGTTCAAAAAAAAATCTATTCTGAATTAATGGTGAAATGAATCGTTCCCTTGGGCCAGAGGAAGGTTAGATTCACTTCCTTAATAATTCTAAGGAATTGGCAATTCCAGGCATTTGGAACATTGTGGGAAAACAAATTTAACTCTAGATATTCTAATCAGAAACAAAATCCAGGTTGTAGGCTTATTCGGACTTCGCACCCCAGGGTTCATCACAGAGGTATCGAGACAGAATAGAGATCTATTTATTCCATGTGTTTTAACAGTAGTAATAATAATAATAATAATAATAATAATAATAATAATAATAATATTATTATTATTATTATTATTATTATTATTATTATTATTATTATTCAAAGAAGAGACTCCAAAGAAACCAAAATCTGTTCATTTATGGAAATTCAGAGATGACTGGGTTAAAGTGATTAAAGTCTAGGAAATGGAACAGAGAGAGGTAATCCTTAAAGATTTAGGGGAATAATGAGTGGATAGGATTACAAATTAGAAAGATTAATCTAGATTTAAGATAAATCAGCTAAATGCAAACTTTGAAAGGGAACCTTGGTTAAAATAAGCTCTATATTTGTTTATTAAATGATGCTCTATTCAATCATAGTAATAAGAATTTAATAAGTGTGATGTACCAGTCTCTGTTTACTTTATCACTGTACACATGTAAATGGGAATATTAAAGAAATGGCAAAGAATGTCAAGAAATGTTATGTGAAGCACCATACTTTTTATTTATTTATATATATATATATATGAAAAGAATTCACTGTTGGTAATCTATTTTAATTTATTTATGGATATTAGGTAAGAGTATCAGATATCTTACCTTAAAGTTGCTTTTTAATTAATATATATATATTATTTAAAAAGCAACTTTAAGGTAATCCATCTGATAATCTTACCTAATATCCATAGATAAATTAAAATAGATTACCAACAGCGAATTCTTTTCAGATCTGTACATTATAAATGGATCCAACATTTCTCTTATAAATGTAATAAATAAATAAATGTAATAGATAAATATAATAATACAAAAGAGTAACTTCCTCTTGCTTCTGAATGAATACACATGTATTCAAGTATAGCCTCAAATTACGCAAGGTATCTTCCATTTATACATGACATTATTATACAAAGACACTTCCAACTTTCCTTTGTGGGGTTGCTATAAGCTCAAAAGAAGAAAGACTCCTCTATTAACAAATATATAGATTCTCTCATACTACTACAACTAATAATAATAATAATAATAATAATAATAATAATAATAATAATAATAATTCTTTTTTAAAAGAAGGACATTCTTTTAGAAGGTGACGGCATTTAGTTGAACAGTCGTGCCTGCCTTTCCTTGCATGAAAGTTTGTGATACAACCAAACGATGCCCTATAACTAACTTTCTGGGATTTTTTTTTTCTCTGATAGCTACACCCGGCTCAAAATCCAGGTCAACCAGGATGGCAGGATCCCGGTCAAGAAGTAAGGCTGTCTCTTGCCTCCCTCTGTCTTTCCCCCAACACTTTGGCCATTTCCGCACTAGCCTGTTATAGCGCGACGATTCCACTTTCACATCCTCTGGAATCCTGGGGTTTGCAGCTGCGGGAGGGGCCAGCCGGCCCCTCCTGAAACTGCAAACCCCAGGATTCCAGAGGATGTTGAAAGTGGAATCATCGCGCTATAACAGGCTAGTGCGGAAATGACCAAAGTGTTTCTCTTTCCACCCTAATTTTCTCCCCTTAGACTGGGGGACGTAATTTCTTCTTTAAACTGATACTCAGCTCTGCTTGGTAGACAAAGCCATTCGTTTAGTTCTTCCTGGACGCTTGTCAGTTTGAAAGAGCAAGCGGTGTGTTTGTGGGGCTCACCTTCGGGGAGATCTGTTGCAGATTTGCACCTTGGAATGGCTAGTTGGAGGGTCAGCGGGCCAGCAGGTGGCCAAACCTCCCTGTCCGACATTGCAGGCCCAACCTACTTGCTCGTGAGTAATGCATATCTGTGAGCTGATAAGAGTTCGGTGGGCCAATCCGCTTCACACTACAGGCGGAAGCGCTGTGTGGTTGCTTTTCCCTTTTGCACGTGCAACTTGCAAAAATATACCGAGAGGTGCATATGAGCAGATGAGATCGAGGGGCTTGTTTTTTAAAAATTCTAATGGCCATGCTGACTAAGGGTCTTTCCACCCTATACTCTTGTAGTGCTATTATTCCACTTTCAGCATCCTTTGGAATCCTGGGGTTTGCAGTTTAGGGAGGGGCATTGAGGATTCTCAGCCCAGGAGCTCTTTGGCCTCAGGAAACTATAAACCCCAGAATTCCACAGGAGGTTGAAAGTGGAATAATCGCACTATAACAGTGTAGTGCGGAAATGCCATCAGACATGGGGAGAGTTGTAGTCCACCTCTGCATGGCTGGGGAAGGCTGAGCCACACCTTGAATCGCTCTACAGCTTTGGTTGAGATCTTCCCGTTCTTTTCTCCTCTCCTTGCCTGCAGCATCCTCAAAATGTTCTCCGCTGACAAAAAGAGGGTAGAGACAGCCTTGGAGTCCTGTGGTCTGAATTTTAACAGGGTATGTTGTTGGTTTTTTCCCCCTCTGTGCCTTGCATTCCTGTACATTGGTTTACTTTTTGCATTTCCCTGCTTTAAAATGTATTGTTTGCATACATAGACAAGTGTATAAACGTAATATAAATATCAACAGACAATAAATAGGCAGCAACGTTTCCATTTCAAGCCATCTAACGTTCCGTTTGCATTTTGTATATTAAAATCTCTGTCCGCATCCTAGTGTTAAAGCCAATATTTGGATACAGATTTGTTCATTGTGTCCACCTTTCTTTTTTTTAATTTATTTTTATTAAAATTTTTCATTCTTACAGTCATAAGCTCATAAGACTTGTTAATGTTTACAATATAAAATATACTATAACGTGCGCTATATTATATATTATATGTTATATATTATATGTTATATATACAACATATAATATACTCTTTTGACATGTTCATAAGACCTGTTCATAAGACCTGTTATTATTTACAATATATAATATACTATAGTATACCACAATATACAACATATAATATAATAATATAATATAATAAGTGTCCACCTTTCTGTGACATTATATTGTTTGTGTAGAAACTTCCTCTTTAGCTAATCTTAAGCCAATTTCCATTTTCTCACAATATTTAACTTTGCAGGGAAAAGTAAGTTTCCTGCTGATTTTACCTAGGTTTTTTTAAACATGTCTTTATTATAGATTGTAACAGTGTGATTATTATAGATTGTAACAGTGCAATTATACGAAGTAAAGAAATAAAGGATAAAGCAAAATAATAGGGTAAAAGTTGGCTTCCAATCTTCTCAGCAGTTATATAAACAAATATATTATTCATATTTCACTCACTAACATTCTTCCCATAAACAGACCTTACTAATCATCAATGAACCCAATTAACTTTTTTTTTTTTGCAAAAAGTCAGCAAGGGGTTCCCATTCTTTAGGAAAAGTCATTAATGACCTTTCTCTGATCAAACAAGTCAGTTTATCCATTTCCACCAGCTTTGTCTATTTTAACCATGCTTCCATAGTAGATAGTTCTGAATTCTTCCATCCTTGCTCATATAACAGTCTCATTGCTGTGGCCACATATTTTTTTCCTTTTTTATAAATTAAATTCAGCCATCATTACAGATAAATATAATCATAAAGGACAAATATATATATATATATATATATATATATATATATATCAATATAAGTCAATAATTTAATATAAATCAATAACGTAAGCCAAAAGTTATAGTATTGATCAATATTTAATGTACTTAAAAATAATTATGCTTGCTATAATGATATAACCCAGAGAACAATAATTATTTTACCCAAACAAAATTATAATCTTTTCTTTATAAACACTATATCTTATCCCAAACAGAATAATCATGTCATTTTGAAAATCTAATTTATCTGACGTTCAGACAGGGAAAGATGAGTACAGATGTAAATAGTCAGGAAAAAAAATATGAAATCATAAAGAAGTAGCGTAAATTAGATTTATGACTCTAGCTTGTAATTTATAAATCTAAAAGAAACATTTCCCCCATCTCTCTTTCCATACTCTGGTTTCTCTCCAGATCATACAAATCTTTTGCCTTTTAAATATCATCTTCCGTGGTCTTTTCCAGTTGGTGCATCCAACAGCCCCCCAAAGAAATATTTGCATCCTGATTTTTAAAATCTTCTGCATCAATATATGGATCTGAATCCATTTTTTTTTTGGCTTTCTCACATGTCCAGCACATATGATAAAATGTACCTTCCTGTTGCTTACATTTCCAAAATACACTAGAAAGACCTTTATACACTCTAGACACCTTCTTTGGTGTCGTGTATCTCTTATACTTCATCCCACATCCACTGGGAGAGGCGGGATAAAAATAATTTTTTATTATTATTATTATTATTATTATTATTATTATTATTATTATTATTATTCACCCTTCTCCAATTCTCTCCCTTCATCCCAATGAGATCCTTTGTCTTCTTAAGTCCCGATGGAGGTCTCTCCTGTTGTCATTCCTATCCCAGACTTGCTGTAGACTTGGGGCCTGTCCGCACTACACTGCTATAGTGCTATTATTCCACTTCCAACCTCTTCTGGAATCCTGGGATTTGCAGTTGAGAATTCAAAGTTGAGAGCACTTTGGCTTCAGTAAACTGCAAATCCCAGAGTTCCAAAGGATGTTGAAAGTGGAATAATATTGCGGATATACTTACACGAAGATTGAAAGATGGAAAACAGAAATGCAGATATACTTACACAAAGATTGAAAGGGAAATCAGAGGATGATATTGACAAAGAGTGGAAGATTGTTACAGATTTGGCTTGGGGGTAGACAGAGGGAAATACATTTTTCATGATAACAAGTATGATACAGTTAACAGTCAATGAAATATCATGTAACAAGTAAAGTAGAGACATATAGCAGGAACTAACAAACCATAGATATTAATATTTTATTGCGATGCGTGATATAATAAATAGTGGGAATATCAATAATTGTAATCCAGAAAGGAAAGGAAGAAGCAAAAAATATTACATGTAAACACGGCAGAGATTATTGTTTTAGTTGTTGAAACTTGAATAAAATCATTATAAAAAAAGAAAAGAAAGTGGAATAATACCACTATAACAGCGTAGTGTGGAAAGGCTCATAGACTTGGCTTAAGGGAGAGGCAGTAAGAGTTCTCTGGACGATTCCACTTTAGGCTGCAGGTAGGAAGACTGTGTGCTTGGATGCCTCCTTGCCTTAAAATCTCTTAAAAAGTTGAAAACTAGCAGAGCAAACCTGTGGATATTTTTCCCATTTGTGATAGTATTTTTTAAAAAAGCTTATAGAAACCTTGCTTTAAAAAAGCCAGTGGTACTGTCTCACTTGCAACTGGAAGTGGGATAATTTTCTTAGGTTCTTGCCACCTCGCTTGGTCAACCCAGTCCTGTTCTGTTCACCTTCAGGTCTTGGGAATCCTTGCATCCCATTCCCATTCCATCTTCCCTCCTTAAAATGAAAAATGTGGTAGTGTGCGGTGTTAGAGCACCCGCCTTGCATGCAGAAAATCTCCAGTTCCATGAAGTTCCACTTCCAGTCTTCTACCCGTAAGAGTAAATAATATGGGGCAAAAAATGGAAAAGTTGCCCTCTTTTTGGAGTACAGCTCCCAGCACCCACCAGCCAGCACGATCGTTGGGGTGGCTGGGGGTTTCTGGGAATTTTTGTCCATGAACGTAACTTCTCAAACTTTGTAAAGTCGAAGGCTTTCACGGCCAGAATCCTTAGGTTGTTGTTGTGGGTTTTCTGGGCTTTGAGGCCGTGTTCTATTAGTATTTTCTCCTGATGTTTCGCCTGCATCTGTGGCTGGCATCTTCAGAGGATGGAAGTGATGGTGGCATATATTACCATGCCACCAGATTTTCAAACTTTGTCGGTGAGCTAGATGGACGAAGGAGCTCACCTCTTACAAGAAAGCCAACTGTGTTTTCCTATTCTGTGGCACCAGCAGAGGAGCAAATCCTTTTTCTCTGTGCTGCTACAGCAACTGGACTCCTGCCCTATGCGGGTTGGTAGCTCAGACGGTACCTAGACTTGCAGAAAGGCCAAACGGTCTCCTCAAATCAGTATATTTGCCTGGGACATTCTTCTCTGTGCATGCCCCCTCTAGCTACAGATCTACAACAGCTTCTCCAGCATGCCTTGTCTAATCTGATTTATTTGTTCCTCTCTGCATTTCTAGAGCGAGTCGATCAAACCTGATGAGTTCACCCTGGAGATCTTCGAACGCTTCCTGAACAAGCTTTGCCTTCGCCCGGACATAGATAAAATTTTGCTAGAGATGTGAGTAAAGAGAGTTTTGTGTGGAGAGAGGATGTGGAAGAATGAGCACTGGATCTTATTACCTTTAAAGCCCTATATGGTTTGGGTCTGAGTTACCTGCAGGATTGTCTCCCCCCCAATACAGTCTGCCCCATACACTCGGGTCCTCTGGGGGCTGCTTACTTAAACCAGCCAGGACTAGACCGGCAATGGTAATCCAGAGCACCTTCTTGTCGGCCGCCCCTAGACCTGCCAGAAGCAATATTATAGCAATAGCATTTATTTCTATACCGCTTATCAACTGAGTGTTATCTAAGCAGTTTACAATGTATTTTAGCTAATTGCCCCCAACAAGCTGGGTACTCATTTTACCGACCTGCAGAAGGATGGAAGGCTGAGTCAACTTTGGAGCCTGGCAGGATCGAACTCACAACCTTGTGGCTTGCAGTACTGGCATTTAACCACTGCGCCACCAGGGCCCCAAAATATGCTGTCTAAACTTTAAAAAATACTAAAGACCTATCTCTTCTGGCAGGCCTATCTGTCAACTTTTAATTATGAATTGTAGACAGATGTATTTTTAATGATTTTATGTATTTTCCGTGTATTTTGATCTACAGTGTGTTTTTAATTGTATTTTAACATATGTTGTATCCTGCCTGGAGCCTTAGGGAGAGGCGGGTGAGAAATAAAAATGTGTTATTATTATATTATTGTATGCTATGTAAAAAGACATAAAAACAACACAAAATCAAGCAATTAAAACCACGGATGACAAATAGCGAAAACCACAAATCCCAAGTGGCTTCTAACATGAAATAAAAATAGTGGTGGAAGACAAATCAAAGACCTGTTCATTTCCGCCCCAAAACTTGCATAAATATGTTTTCAAGCTGAAAGGGGGAAATATAGTGGACAGCCGGAGCCCTCGCAAAAGGATACCAGGGTATCTCTCCGGAAAGAAAGCCTTGCCACGTGGGGGAGCGGTTTTGCTGCCAAGGCCAAACTCCCCCTTGTAAAATTGGGGGATACCCAAAGTTGCCCATTCCATCTCCCTCCCGTCCCTCTTTCTTGAAAACAGTGGAGCCAAAGGGAAGCCGTACCTCAGTTTGGACCAGCTGATGGAGTTTATCAACCAAAAACAAAGGGACCCCCGTCTCAACGAGATCCTGTATCCTCCACTGACCCAGGCACAGGTGCGCCAGCTCATCGACAAGTATGAGCCCAACCAACAGTTCCAGCAGCGTGGTGAGCCCTCCCTTCTCTGGGGCTTGGGCCGGGAATTGGGCGGTGGGGGGCCGGGGTGGGGGGAGAAAATAAACCTCAGGGTTGCAGGTATAAATGGGAGTGTGGAGATGGGCAGTTTCCCCAAACTCATTGTGTATTATGTCCTTTTTGCCTCCATCTGTGAACCTCATATTTCCCCCCTTTCTTTTCCTCTCCGTTTTCCTTCAGACCAGATGTCTATGGAAGGCTTTGGCCGCTACCTGGGGGGAGAAGAGAATGCCATTGTTCCCCCGGAAAAGCTGGATTTAAGCGATGATATGACCCAGCCGCTAAGCAGCTACTTCATTAATTCTTCGCATAATACCTACCTCACAGGTATGTGCCACAGCAAGTTAGAGAGACGGAGATATACCTCCTTGGGCACAGTCTCCTCTCCATCTTGCCTCATCCAGATGAAAGATGTACACAGTCAGCCCTCCACATTTGCAGGTTTCACTTTTGCGGATTTGATTATTCACCGATTATTTGCTGTCCCCTCTACTGCCTCCCTGTGCCATTTTTAATAGGGACGGCAAGCCTCGTGAGACTGAGAAACTGCGAATGAGGCTTGTAATTCCCCATTAAAAGTGGTATGGGGCAGCAATGGAGGAGGCCAGAAGCCCCCCCAGCCCCCCACTTCTGCCTTATGAAGGAACCCTGATGCCTCAAAGGAATCCATGGTGGGTTGAGTATGGTGATCAGACTTTTTTTTGTGTGTTAAATATGGTTTGGGAGGGCCTAGCATTATTCACGGTTTTTCCATTTTCACGGGGGTCCTGTGCCCCTAACCCTAGTGAATGTGGAGGGATGACTGTAGTTGCATTCGTGGCTAGCTACCGTGTACACCATAAATATAATATAATCCACTTTTGTGCTTTTGTTTGTTCGTTGTTGCGTGCTTTCAAGTCGTTTCTGATTTATGGTGATCCATAAGACTTATGGCCCATAAGATTTATGGCGATCCATAAGAACCTATCATGGAGTTTTCTGGGGCTGAGAGTGTGACACACTCAAGGCCACCCAATGGGTTTCCATGGCCGAGCAGGGAATCGAACCCTGGTCTCCGGGATCTGAACTCCAACGCTCAAACCACTATACAATGTTGGCTCTCACGTTTGTTTCTATCTGTTTTTAATCTTGTTGTGAGATGCCTTGAGTCCCAGTTCTGAGAGACAGTTGGTATATACATTTTTAAAAAATAAATCAATCAAAGTTCAAGCTGGAGGTGCACCTCGTTCCATAATGATAAGGTTAGCGCCCACCCACAAATCCTCCAGTGTAATAAATAATAAATGCAAGTGCTTTTGTGGCAACAGAGGTGCTCGGTGAATGACCGCTTCACATTTCTCCATTGCTTCATGCTGGAAATAATGCTGATGCTCGGATGATTGTTATCTAGACACAAAGTCATTTTCGTCCCTCCGTTGGAGATCTTTTGGTTTAATTTACTCTGAAAATGGCACTCCCCTCCCCTTTCCAGTATGGGAACTGAAAGCTGCTAAGGAGGCAGAGATAGAAAACCACCCAGACAATGTCACAAAGAACTTAATAAAATATTAGAACAATGGATTTCCCGAGAGGCCGCCTTTAGGTGCCGGAAGCCAACTAATGAAGCAGCGGCCATAAAAACGTCTCCGGGGAAAGGTGTTCACATTCCTCCGCACCACAAAAAGCCAGATGATGGTTTCCTGAGATAAAATATTTTGCACAGAGAAGTAAATCCCGGTCTGCGGCCTCCGCTTGTGACAAAAGGGAGGCGTAATAATAAGATGTGTTTGTGCGCTCAGTTTGTTAAATGAAAGCCCAGGAAGAAGCTGAAATAAATTGTCTGCTTATTTTTTGTTTTGTTCTGAAACAGAGTAGAATGATTGCCTTAGGGAACCTTTTCCCTCTTGATATACTGGAGTAAAATTGTTTTTGTGAGCGACTGCTGGGAAGAAAATTTATCCCTTTTGGGAACTAAATGTGCATCTCTCTTAGGATGTGTCAGCGTACCCGAGCTTGCATTTTTCTCTTTCCTTTTCCGGAGGGTTTGGGTTACGGCAGTGGTTCTCAACCTTCCTAATGCCACAACCCTTTAATACAGTTCCTCATGTTGTGGTGACCCCCAACCATAAAATTATTGATTTATTATTTACAGTGCCTCCCCCCCGGCAAAGGTCGCCTCACCGGCCAGGAATGGGAGGGGGCGGGTAGGGAGGGAAAGAGGAGCCACGCATCTCCCCCGGGAAAAAACTCCGAGAACCCCCCCGGGCTCTGCTTCTGCTTCGCTCTCGTTTCTGCCGGGGGGGGCAGTGTGGGGAAAGCTTCCAGAGTGTCAACCCTGGCTGGGGGGTGGGGAGGAAGAATCCCAGCGCCTTTGTCTTTTGCACCGGGTGCAGCTCGCCCCCCCGGAAAAGCGCCGCCTTGCGGCCCCCCAGCCCTTCCGCAGCTCCTCCCTCCGTGACGAGTGGGGCAGGGGCCGTGGCGAGGAGGGGACCTGCCCCTCATGCTGTTGCCACCCAGCCCCAAGCTGGCCCATCAGACGGGAGGTTCTCCCGGTAGCGGAGAAGGGGAGCGATTTCAGTTCCTTCTGAACAGGGGGCAGGAGCACGCGAGTGTGTGGCTTGCACTTGTGCACCACCACCGGGGAGGGAAGGGAGCCTAAGACCATCGGAAATACGTATTTTCCGATGGTCTTAGGCAACCCCTGTGAAAGGGTCGTTCGACCCCCCAAAGGGGTCGCGACCCACAGGTTGAGAGCCGTTGGGTTACGGTCTGACTGGGTTGGCCACCTCCACTCTTGCCCGGTGCCTAATATCTTCTCTCTGTCTCTTCTTCCACCCCAGCTGGGCAGCTGACGGGCAATTCCTCGGTGGAGATGTATCGCCAGGTCTTGCTGAGCGGCTGTCGTTGCATCGAGCTTGACTGCTGGAAGGGACGTCCCCAAGACGAGGAGCCCTTCATCACGCATGGGTTCACAATGACGACCGAAATCCCCTTCAAGGTAACGCCGGAAAGATTGCCATAAAGGGTCTTCAAAGGTTTGCTAGAAATGTGATCCAAACTTTTTACCATAGGTTTCCCTTTTAAATGCCATGAAAATATATCAAATGGTTTTAATTCAGCTACTTTCTTCGTCCATTTCTCTATATCTGGAACCGTTGGCAATTTCCATAATCTCGCGAACTCGGTTCTTGCAGCCGTAATCAAATTAAGTATTATTCTTTTGTTCTTCACTCGAAAGGTTTTGCCAAGCATAAATATCATATTTAAATTATATTTTTATTAAAGTTATTAAACAATATTTACAAATAATCATTCTTTCTTTTCATAAATATGTAAGAAACAGGAAGTTAAGAATTATATACAATCCAAATTTATATATCTATATACTTATAAATTTATATATCTATCCAACATCTAATTCTATTTCTATTTCTTCTTTTTCTATTGATCTTCTATTTTAAGCTACATAGATAGTTCTATATATATTATTTATATCTAAATAAATTTCAGTTACATTTCTTATATATTCTACTTTGTCTTATGAATTTTATTAGCATCCTTCTATATAACAAATATATATAAATGTATAGTTTCAACATCCTTATTTTTTTCTTCTAGTTTTATTTCTCATCTATTTTTCCAAGCCTCTACTGATCATTTCACTTTTTATGTGACGTGTCATATAATTTTGAAAATAAATGTTTCTATTCTCTTTCTCTATATCTTAGCTTATTTTAGCAAATATAATTCAGGCATCATGGGAAATGTTATGTTAAATATTTCTTGGATTGTCTCATGTATTTTATTGTTATGCGTAAATATGTTAAGCAACCAAATGTACAAAGAGAAACAAAGTGTTATATAAGATTTTATAAAAATAAAGTAAAAAAAATATTATAGATTAAAAACTATACAAAAATCAGTTAAAAAAAACTTTTTACCATATGTGATAGACCTGTAAGAAAGCCAAGAAATTTTAGGTGATGATACACAGACCGATAGAAGACATTTTAAAAATAAAGATTCAATTCAAACCTGTTTTTTTTTTTACTGGGTCTGACTGTTGATTGATTGATTGATTGATAAGAAACGGGGAAGAATCTTTCACTATATGATAGTGGTGGCAAGAGTGCTTTATGCACAGAAATGGAAAATGTGGCTATTCCTTTGCATGAAGTCTGGCTGTTGAAGATGCTGGATTTGGCAGAAATGGATGAATTAACTAGTTTGATTAAGGAAGGATCTTTGGTTAAATTTAAAAATGATCAGGACAAATTGATTGTATCTCTGAAATTGTTGAGGGGGGAAGTCAATTATTGGTTTTGAAGGTTAGGCACGTAGTTTTGAAATACCAGGCAGTAGTGTGATCATAGAGTCATAGAGTTGGAATTGTCCACAAGGACCATCGAGTCCAGCCCCCTGCCGTGCAGGAATATACCATTAAAGTGTTCCCAACAGCTATCAAACCTCTATTTAAAAACCTCCAAAGAAGAAGATTCCACCACGCTCCCAGGCAGTGTATTCCATTGTCAAACTGCTCTCACTATCAGGACGTTCTGCCTAATGTTTCGATGGAATTTCTTTTCCTGACATTTGAAGCCATTGCTCCATGTCCTGGTCTCTGGAGCAGCAAAAAACAGGCTTGCTCCATCCTCCATATGACATCTCTTCAAATATTTAAACATGGTTATCGTGTCATGTCTTAACCTTCTCTTCTCCAGGCTAAACATGCCCAGCTCCCTAAGCCGCTCCTTATTGGGCCTGGTTTCCAGGCCTTCTACCATTTTGGTCATCCTCCTCTAGACATGTTCCAGCTTGTCAATATCCTTTGCACTGTGGTGCCCGGACCTGGACACGGTATTCTAGGTGGGGTCTGACCAAAGCAGAATAGAGTGGTGCTATCACTTTCCTTGGCCTAGATGCTATACTCCTATTGATACAGCCTAGGATTGCATTGGCTTTTTTAGCTGCCGCTTCACATTGCTGGCTCATGTTCAGATCGTGGCCTACTAATACCCCTTTTCACATGTACTGTGGTCAAGCCAGATGTCACCCATCTTATGCCTGTGGATTTTATTTTTTAATCCTCTTTATTCCTGTTACAGGAGGTCATTGAGGCCATTGCTGAAAGTGCCTTCAAGACTTCACCCTTCCCAGTTATTCTTTCGTTTGAGAACCATGTGGACTCGTGAGTAGCTCTTGATGTCCTAGTGCTGAAACTGAGACACTGCTTTTACACTGCCCATCCTCCTCTTGGGGCCCTGGGACTGGGAGATGGCTGCGTCATGGTTTACGTTCCTCCTGTGTTTTCTTAGGGCAAAGCAACAAGCCAAGATGGCAGAGTACTGCAGGAACATTTTTGGAGATGCTCTACTTATTGATCCTTTTGAAAAATATCCGGTATGTCCTGGAAGTGAGATTGAATAATAACATTTGGGAAGAGAAAGAGTGCGGTGGGCATTGATATGCACAGACTTAAACTTATTAGATATTTAGATGTACAAATTTGCCAGCGTGCAGAGCGGAACCTTTCCTCTTTGCAGCCCCAATGAGGCCACATAACCCTTTAAAAAGCCTCTGTCCTCTTTCTTTTCCACCAACTGCTGCCTGGCCAGCTAAAGATGGATCACAGTTTGATTTCTCGGCACCACAAACCCTCTCTTGATGCCCCCCTCCAGAAGCAAGAAAAATAGGGCCACCAGGTTGACCCACATCCTTTCTCTCTCCTTCCCCTGACCTGGTTTGGACCCCGGGTGCCTCTTCTCCCCACCATACCTTGGCCCCCTTCCCAGAGACAGACACACATATTTGCTATTTTTCCACTTTTGCAGGAATCCTGCACCCCTAACCCTAGCAAATGTAGAGGGCTGTGTACATCTTTTAGTAGAGCAGCTGGGTATAATATTGCCTGCACCCTCCCCTACTCCGTTTGTCAATCTAGAATTTGTGACTTTTTTTAAAAGATAAAAATCCCGGGCAAGGAGCTAGGGATATCTCCGAGGGCAGCAGCGTCCTTCAGTCTTCCACGTCCATGAAAAAAGATCTCCTTTGTTGTACTGGTACAGATGTGCCTTTTCTTCTTTCCTTCTCTCCCCACCTCCAGCTACAGCCTGGCATAGCCTTGCCGAGCCCCCAGGAGTTGCTGGGCCGGATTCTGGTGAAAAACAAAAAGCGGAGGACGCACAGCAAGGGCTGCGAGGGCAGCGTACGGAAGCGGGTCCTGGAGCAGACGCCCAGCTCCTATAGCGATTCCTCCGGGGTCGGTGAGCCGGGCTCCCCGGCACTAGGTATGTGTGCCAGTTTCCAAAATCCTTCCCTTGTTCCCCTTTTTTCCAGTTGAAGAGCATCCATTCTAGCCTGCATTCCACCCTTGGGTGATCTTATATCTGCATCTAGGATAAAGGGTGCCCTAACCAGTAAAGCCGATTAGCGAGGGATGCTTTAAGTTGCTGTTCGACAGCATCTAACGGGACAAAGTTGCTCGTTTCTGGGTTAGAAAAATGGATGAAAATTATATGGGGTAATTAAAGGAGGAGTCTTGGGCCATTTCCGCACTAGGCTGTTATAGGGCTATTATTCCACTTTCCTCATCCTATGGAATCCTGGGGTTTGCAGTTTAGGAAGAGGTATTTAGGATTCTCAGCCAGAGAGCTCTTTGGCCTCAGGAAACTACAAAATCCAGAATTCCACAGGATGCTGAAAGTGGAATAATAGCACTATAACAGTGTAGTGCGGAAATGGCCTTGGTTTAGAAATTGAAGAATATTGACTGAGAACCTAAAACAGAGAGGGGGGGTACAAGGATAAATAATACAGTTAAGGTGATATTCCACATGAAAGGTAAAGGAGAATTATAATAAATAATTAGACCATTCCTTGGTGGGTAGGGTGGGAAGGAAGGGATCATTTAAAAAAAAAAAAGGAAATATTTGAGAATTTACAGCTAAGTAACTGATTGTACTATGGGACATATTTATTGTATTAGGAGATATGTTAACATTGATGTAATACTATTGTAATACTTTGTAAAAGTTGTTAACAGTTGTTACTATAAAAATAAATACATTTTTTAGAAAAGGAAAAAACAATGGTTTTCTAAGACCAAAAGAGAGAGAGAAAGAGACAGAGAGAGAGAGAAATAAATGAGAGCTATAGGGGCCAACTGAACGAAGAATCTTGGTTTAGAAACTGGAAAATATTGATTGAGAATTTAAAACAAAGAGAGGGGTACAAGGATAAATAAGACAATTCAGGTGATATTCTGCATGAAAAGTAAAAAGGAATTATAGTAAATAATTAGACTATTCCCTGGGGAGTAGATGGATGGATAATAATAATTTCAGAAGGGAAATATTTGAGGATTTACAGCTAAATTAAATAACCGATCGTACTATGTATTAGGGGTATGTTAACATTGTTGTAATGCCAGTGTAATACTTTGTAAAAGAAAAATAAATAATTTTTTAAAAAAGGGGGAAAAAAGTTTCCCGAAACCAAAGAGAGGGTGCCAGATCTCCAACTGTGATAATAATAGATGGAAAATATATTAGATAGCCAGTGTGATGCAATGGTTTGAGTGTTCATTCAGAACTCCAGAGTTCAAATCTCGACTCAGCCATGGACACCTACTGAACAAGTCACGCTCTCTCTGCCTGAGAGGAAGGCAATGGCAAACCATTTCTGAATAAATCTTGCCAAGAAAACCCTAAGATAGAGTTGTCATAAGTTGGAGTTGACTTGAAGGCACAGAACAATAACAGTAAATGAAGAAGCAAGATTTTCCTCTTCCGTTCCCACCTCCAGCCTTTGGAGAGATTTCCCGTTTTCCTGAAGTCTTAAGTTTTCCTTGCCATTTCCCCCCACCACATCTCTCTCTGCCTTCCCCCTGACCCCAATACACAGGTTCTCCTTTTGCAGAGCATTCTGAGGTCCTTTCGCCAGTCATGACCAATGGTGAGGAGAAGTCTTCTGACCGGGTGGCAAAGCTGGGCGAACCTCGCAAATCCATTGGTGAGTTTGTCAGGAGGGGCAAGAATAAGAAGCTATCGCCATAGCGGTGAGGATTTTGAACATTTCATAGTTTTCATCTGGTGTGTATTTGGTGTAGTGGTTTGAAAGTTGGACTACAGACCTGGAGACCAGAGTTCAGTTCCCTGCTGGGCCATGGAAACCCATTGGATGACCTTGAGTGTGTCACACTCTCAGCCTTGGAAACCCCCATGATAGGGTTGCCATGAGTCAGAAATGACCTGAAGGCACACAACGACAAATCTTCCTTGAAGGAGTTGGGGTGAAG